>WOXC01008185.1:0-315202 GCA_011680675.1 Gymnobelideus leadbeateri | reverse complement strand
CGTTCACTTTCCCCTCCGCCCCTCCCTGCCGCTCCCTGTGGCTGGGTTCGGGGCGTTCTCCGAGGTCTGCAATGCTCCATTTCGCTTATTATCAATTAATATGACACCTCCTTTTACTCAATTTGGAACTCTTCCCTACCCGTACTAAGAGAGATGGCTACCACGGTCTGCTGATTTTTAAAGCAAAGGAGTAATTAATTACCCTTGCTCCAGACTTCTGTGTTTGGCCAGTCAGTGTTGAAACCGGGTTGTAAATGCAACGAGGCTAGAATCCAGTGGTTCTCTCTAGCTTGTCTGCCTGGGTCGCTATGTTCTTCCTTCCTTCCTTCCTTCCTTCCTTCCTTCCTTCCTTCCTTCCTTCCTTCCTTCCTTCCTTCCTTCCTTCCTTCCTTTCTTTTCTTCCTTCCTTCCTTCCTTCCTTCCTTCCTTCCTTCCTTCCTTCCTTCCTTCCTTCCTTCCTTTCTTTCTTTCTTTCTTTCTTTCCTTCTTTCTTTCTCCCTTCCTTCCTTCCTTTCCTCTTTCTTTTTCTTTCTTTCTCTCTTTCTCTCCCTCCCTTCCTTCCTTCCAACAGTTGAGGATGTCCTGAGTCCCTCCTCATCAATGATGCATTCAGATGAGTGATTACAAAAAAAGGAGCAAACCTGTGCTAACTCATATCCTTACCACAAGAGGGACATCTTTTGTCATATTTGAGCTCAAGCGTTTTAGAAAATTTGAGTTCTAGATCTATAATATTTTTCTTCACCTACTTTTGCATTGAAAGTTTAAAATAAGTTATTTAATATGTACTGCCTATCACAGATGACTCTTTAAGATAATTCAGAGACAAGATTTAAACCAAAGATGTCCCAATTTCAGGGGTCCATAATGACTGGCAAAATACAGACATACATAGGTATGTATGTATGTGTGTATATATGTACATATATATGGATGTATATATGAAGAGGGATGTATGTTATATATATATACTAAGTGTATATATAGACATATGTATGTATATATAAGTATATATATATATATATATATATATATATATATATATATATATATATATATATATATATATATATATATATATATATATATTGCAGGGAGGTCACAGAGCAGTAGCAGTTGGCCTGGGATGGAGCATCAGATAAGGCTTCATCTGTTGATTCTACCAACAGAATTTCAAAGGGAATTGAACATCATTCTAAGAGGTTGAGAAGCCTGGAGAAAAGGTAGGCAACAGTATCACATGCTGCAGAATTGAAAAGGAATGAAGAAAAGGCTATCGGATTTGGTGATTAAGCAATCATTGGTAACTTTGCAGAGAGCAGTTTTAGTAGATAATGAAATCATAAGCTAGATTGCAAAGGTGAGTATGAGGTGAGGAAGTGAAGGCAATGGATAGAGCCTTATCTAGGAGTTTGGCTGTGAAGAAAGATGACATTGAACTAGAGCTTGAAGTAGGGTCTAATGATCATGGTTTTCTTTTCTTTCTTTCTTTTTTTTAAGAATCTAGTATGTTTATGGGCTTCTGATAAAGAACCAGTGGATAGAGATGAACAATTTATGACAGACAGACAGTGACATAGAGAGAGATAGGCAGGGGCAAAGAGAGACAGAAGCAGAGAGATAGACAGAGGCTAAGACAGGAAGAGACAAAGAGAGAATAATTAAGGTGGCAAAGTGCAGGGGAAAACAGGAGGGGATGATGATATCTAGGAGACAAGTAGGCTGGCCCTGGGGAAGAGAAAGGTGTAATGGTAATGGTAATTTGAAGATCTTCCCTGCCCCTTAATAAGCCTAAGGGAATTTAACCACCTTTCCTGCTTTGAAAATATACACTGCCCCCCAATAGGCTGAATGGAGTCTGTGGTGGGAGGAGTTTGCTGAAGAGTGGAGCAGAGCCCACAGGAAGCTGGGAGTCAGAGTTAACTAGCTGGCTGGGAGGAGAGGACACTTTCAAGGGAGACAGGCTTGTGAGTAAATATTGGTCTTGTGTTAGTTTGTGGGAAGGCTAAAGGATGCTGTGGCTCTCTGTGCTGTGATGGTTTATTAACTCCTTTGCTACTATAATAGAATCAGTTTACTAGTTTTGGGATTAGGTTTTCTGGTGTCTGAATAAATGCTTTGTTTCTGTCTTCTGTATGGAAAGTCATTTGTATTTTGTAATGGAGCACCATGCAGGTGTATTTATAGTGACCATAGGCACTGTGAATATTGCTTTGGTGCTACAAAGGGACACCTCATCTGAGACTAGACTAAAGAAGAAGAAAATGGGGCATGATTTTGTATGGGGGTAGTTGGTCTTTAATCATTGTATTCTACTTCACCAGGTCTGTGACATAGTTATAGAAAGTAAAGAGCAGATAACAGGTAATGAAGTTTAAATATACTTACCAGGTGATTTAAATGTTAAAAATGTGGTCCATTGAGGTGGCTAGGTGGCACAGTGAGTAGAGCACCAACCCTGGAGTCAGGAGGACCTGAGTTCAAATCCAGCCTCAGACACTTAACACTTACTAGCTGTGTGACCTTGGGCAAGTCACTTAACCCTAACTGCCCTGCCCTCCCCCTCCAAAAAAAAATGTGGTCCATCTCTTTATTAAGTTAAAAAATTCCTTCACTAAATTAGAAAGGCAGCCTGGCTATTAGGGGGAAATGTGTAGGGGAATAATTGGCCATATCCCAGAAGACTTTTACTTGACTGAACCTTTTAGTCCTGAAGTCAGTCCAGGTTGGAAGTGTTAGAGTAGGGGAGGGGGATCTTCTCTTCTGGGACTTCCATCTGCCGTGGAGTCTTACGTGGGAGCTAGACTTCATCTAGTGTTTCAAAAGTTCACCTGTTTAACAGAGTTCAGGGTACAGTTGAGAAAGGAGAGACACACATTCTTCAGGTTAACATAGCTAGAGACATAGTCCCTCCAAGCCGAGAAGCAGCTTGGAAGAAAAGAAGCTTCTGACTGTCTTGTCTATTCTGACTTGTCTGTTAAGTGTCCTCAATCTGTTAGGAATGGAATAAAAAAAAAAAGAGAGGGAGACAGTCCTTGCCCTTAAGAAGCTTATATTCCTCATTGCAGGATATACTACACATGTGGGAGTAGTGACTTGGGAAGGGAGATTTGGTCTAGGAGAGATTCATCAATAAACATTTAAGGGTTTACTATGGGCCAGGGACTGTGATAGGCACTGGGGATACAAAAAAAGATAGACAGAAGCACAGTCCTTGCTCTCAGGTAGCCCATTCTAATGGAAGAGACAACAGGCAAGCAACTATATACATACAAATGATATGTAATACAGATTTTCATCTGTATAACATGCATATACACATATATTGTTCATCCTTCATTTTCAAAGAGGACCAATGACAATATGGGTGATGTTTTTTTCTTGGGCTGAACTGGATTTAAGTGACGCAGAGTTGTCCATTGTCAGATTCACTTCCAGAATCATTGAAGTCCAGTGGCAAGACAAAAGCCAGGACAACTGGCCCTGGGTTGCAGTGGCACCTTGGTATCTTCGATGTCTGACCAATCTCTAAGCACTTGCTTTTAGCTACCTTCATGACTGTTGGAACAAATTGTTTTTATGTACCCATTCTACCAAGGGAAGTCTTCACATGCTTGGGGTAGGCACCCTCTAACTCACTGGCCCATTGGTTACCCTTAACCTGGTTTAGCCCATCTGTCATATTGATTTTATGGGGTTTTACAGGCTTCTTGGAGCCACAGGTGAAAAACTAGGTGAGAGGTGGACACCATGGGTAGATAAGCAGCCCAGAAAAGGGCTCAGCAGGCCCTCACACCAGAGGTGTTAGTTTTCTCTAAACACTCCATATACCCTATGGACACACATATACACAATGCATACATGCACACATGTATAGATAAATAAATATATACACGTGTGTATGTGTGTATATATGTACATACATACATCTATGTATACCTCTTGGAAGAGGCATATCAAGTGAGGGACCAATGACTGTAGGTCAAAGATAAGGAGGTTAGATTGAAATTAAAGAGATTTATTAGGATGCTAAGAGATCTGTTCTTGTTAATAGCAAATTGAAATTCCTGGGGTACAGATTTAGTTTTTATGTACTTTCTGTCCTGTATAGAGTATACAGTCAATCATCAGCTTTCTGCAGCAATTTAGGATAGTTTAAGTAAAGCTTTTCCCGGGAGAGGGTGAGGCGGAGAGAGAGGGATCAGTCAAGGGAAAAAAAGGGGAGTATCTGCAATGCAACTGGTAGAATTTATTACCAGAGTAAGAAAGCATTCCCTTTCAAGGTCAGGAGACAAGGGAAAGAGACAAATGCTTTTTTACAGTTGTAAAAGAAATTCTTTTAGACAAAATTGCAGTGTCTCTTATCCAAGGATGTCAAATAGTTGTTATAACAGTGGCTGAAACCTTTCTCTTTACCATGTCCTTGCATGAGGGTGAGAATATCCTAACAATAGGCCATCAAATGGTTGGGGGAATTTTTATACTGTTAATATATCAAGATGTCACAAAACAGTTGTGATTCCTATTTTCCCCTATGGTAAGAAGGGACCAAGATGGTAAAGGGTTTTTAATACCAAACAGAAGATTTTCTATTTGATTGTGGAGGCAGTAGGGAGAAACTGGGGATTATTGAGTGGGGCGATGGGGAAAGGGGAGAGGATGACGTTGTCAGACTGGTGGCTTTAGGAAGATCAATTTAACAGTTGAGAAAAGGTTGGATTGGAGGGAGGAGAATCTCAAGGCAGGAAGACCAGTGAAAAGTCCATTACAATAGTCCAGGCATGAGGCAATGAGGCAAAGGTAGTGGTTGTGTCACTGGAGAGGAGGGAAAATATAAAAGAGATAGAAGGTAGAAATGACAAAATTTGGCAGTAGCCTGGATAGTGGAGTCATCATGAGAGAGAAGTTGAGGATGACACCAACGGTTGCTGACATAACTAGGTGGATGGTAGCACTCTGGACAGTAACAGGGAAATTTGGAAGAAGGAATGTCCAAGTTGTTTATGAAGCAGTATAATTCAAAAAAGATACTGGGGCTAGATGTATAGATCTGGAAATTATCTTCCTAGAAATGGTAATTTAATCCAAGGAACATAACATTAGCTATGCAACCTTGGACAAGTCCCAATTTCCCTGCCTTCCCCCCTCCAAAAAGTTAAAAAAAAATCCATGGAACGGTCAGAGGGATTGTGAATGGAACCATAAGACAATTGATTTTTTTTATACTGTTTCCTGTTGAGGTAGAGGGTGGTATCACACCTGGTTTCTTGTTGCATTGGTGAATGCGATATGTCTAGGTAGTCCTTATAGTTCTTCAAGTATGTGATAGTGTTGACCATCTCCTGGATACTTTCTTCTTTCAGTGTTTTGGTGAAATTGTTTTCCCTTCTCTTGATTCCCCTCCACATGTTTTCTTCTCAAGCTCTTTTGCTGGATCATAATCCACATCCCATTCTTTAATATAGGTGTTACTGAAGACCCTATGCCAGGAACTCTTCATTTCTTTCTCTGTATATCCTTTGTCTTGGCTAACTCAAAAGCTCCCATGGATTCAGTTATCTTTATGTCTAGTCTCTCATTGTCAACTACTTATTGGATATCTCCAGTTGGAAATATCTTAAAATGAGCATCATAAAAAGCACCTACCTCTTAGAAATGTTGTGAAGATTAAGTGAGATATTTGTAAAGTGCTTACCATGGTGCATGGCACATCATAGGTGCTTAATAAATGTTTGTTCCCATACCCTCAAATTCGAGGTGTCAAAATGGAACTCATTGTTTTCTCTAAACAACCTACTCCTCTAAATTTCCTTATTTCTGTTAAGGGCTTGTTATCCTTCCACTTGCCTAGAATCACCGCCTTGGAGTCAGGCTTGATTCTCTCTCACCCCTCTATATCTGTTCAGTTGCCAATTCTACCTTCCTAACTTCTTCCCCAGGCGTTCCTTTTACACAGCTACCACCCTAATTCAGGCTCTCATTATCTCTCACCTCTAGAATTGTGATGCTTTCCTAATTGGACTACCAGTTTTCAGTCTCTACTTTCCAATCCATCCTCCACACAATTGTCAAAATAGTCCTATTAAAATCCTTTTGACCATTTCACTCCCTGCTTAGGAATTGTAGGTGACTCTCTAATGCCTCTAGGATAAAATACAAATTCTTCAGTTTAGTTATGAAATCTTCACAAGCTAGCTTTAACTTCATATTTCTTTATTTCTTTTAAAATATGTTTCATTGATGCCTTTTGCTTTTACATTACAGTCATTTTTGGATATTCTCCATTGCCACCCTTCTCCCTGCCCTATAATGAACTTTCCTTTGTAACAAAGCAGAAGTTAAGGAAACCCAAAGACATAATGATCACTTCTGATATTGTATTGTATTATGCACTCAAAGTCCTCCAGCTCTCCAAGTACATTTTCTCATATTTTCTCCAGAGGCCAAGATTGATCATTACAATTATGCAATATTTGGCTTGCTTTTGGTGTTCTTTACATTTACGTTATTATAGATTGTGAGTGATTTTTCATGGTTTTGCATGATTTCACTCTGCATCAATTTATACACCTCTTCATATTTATCTGAAATAGTCATATATTTGCTTGTTTTTATGATACAAAAATATCCTGTTACATTCATATACCACAATTTTTTTCAACCATTCTCCAATTGATTGGCACCTGCTTTGTTTCCAGATCTTTGCTTTTATAAAAAGTGCTGCTGATAGTAGGAACTCTGGGTTAGAGGGAATCCAGCCTATCTTTCTATGTTTATTGTAAATTACTCCCCTTCATGAATTAGCAAAATTGGCTTCTGCTACATCTTGAACCTGTTTCCCCATCTCTGTGCTTTTGCCTTGATTATCCTCCTTTCTTGGCATATATTCATATCTCCCCTCTTAGAATTCTTAACTACCTTTAAGGCTTAGCTTATGTGCTACTCCATATGTTAAAATGATTAATAATTACTTATCCTGATCTGCTTCATTATCAGTGTTTTCATTCCTCCTAAAATTATCACCTCTAGAATGATCTGCTTGCATGTTGTCTTTCCTCTAATAGAATCCCTGAGTTTGTGTATGTTTTTAAAAAATTTTTGCCTTTGTATTCCCATCACCAAACACAGTGTCTTATACAGAGTGAATGATTAATAATACTTGTTATATTAAATCGCGGTCAGGCTGCTTAAATCATCCTAGAAAAAAAGAATACACAATAATTTCTCCAACTCCAAAGCTGTGATAGTTTCTATTCTCTCCCCTTCTATAGCTTCCACTTCCTTATATATACAACATAGACAGAAAAACAGACAAACACAAATCATATGGAGTTGGAAGAAAACCGAATTCATCCTAATTTCCATTTCTAATCCTAAATTACAGTTACTTACCTCATTTTCCTCCTTTAATAGAGAACAAAGTCTTTGGGGGATCCAGGCTTGCCCCTGTTCCCAGGTCAAAACTTTTCTAATTAAAGTCATGTGAATTTTGTGATTTCTCTGGATTTTACTCATAGAATCATCTGGGCTAGTTTTTCCATTTTCTGGGTATCTAGGCTCTTGGTTAGCTAGCCTAAGCTTCTTTTGCTCTAAAACTTTCTTTATTCCTATCTTAGCCTCTTGTCTGGTGAAGTCAGAGTGCTTGTTTTTTTAGATCCAAATTTCTTTACAACTCTTTTCCCCTCTTCTTAACCACTGTAGTCATCAACCCAAATGGGTGACATGGAACTCAGTCCTACATTTCCATATCTCACTGTCTTTCTTGGGATCATTAACATAAATATTAACTTGTCCATTTTTCCCTTAAAAATGCAACTATTGACATTCTAACGAAAAAAGAGAAGACAATAGTCAATAATTTTAAGTTTTTTGAAATAATTTTCAAAAATAGGCATCATGGCATAATGGATAGAGAACCAGCATTGGAGTCAGGAAGGTCCTTCCTAAAATATCTACTAGCTGTGTCATCATGGGTAAGTCACTTAACTTCTCCGTACCAGACACCTCTTTGAGATTATAATAATACTTAGCCTTTATATAGCAATTTAAAAGTTTACAAAGCACTTAGTAAAATAATCTCGGCTGATCCTTCCAACAACCCTGGGAAGCAGGTGATATTTTTATCTCCATTTTTACATTTGGGGAAACTGAAGTAGACAGAAGTTGTGGGACTTGCTCAGGGTCATTTGTAAGTGTCCAAAGCTAGATTTCAATTCAGGTCTTCCTGACTCCAGACCTATTGCTCTATCCATTGCATCATCATTGACTCTAAATTGCCAAGAATATATTGATCTGCATCCATAGGGGAAGTTCTTTACTAGAAGCTCCCTATAACAATGAAATCAGAGTACTGGCAAAAAAAAAAACAAAACAAAAAACATCATCTTAGGAACAGAGGATAAGAAAAAAAGTATGCTTTCATGCAATTCTAGACATTCATTGTTTGCTGGTATCTACACAATTAAATATAGTCACAATGGAATTGCATTTCTCTTAGGAACTGGGCTGGAAAAGTCTTATGTATTTGTGAATCTGTTCAAAACCTTATTGGAGTAAAATAATGGACACAGTTAAATGGCTGGCTGTTTTGATGGTAAGGGCAGATTTTGGGGATGGGAATGAAGGGCAGAAGAAGAGCTACTACAGTGGTTTTAGAAATAAAAACCTATATTAGCTTAAGGTTGTCGTTGGGTAAAAAGGGTAAGCAGAAGTGTAGTTATGCAAGCAGTGCTGCCAGCTTGCTGGGTAGGACCTTTTGTTTGAGGTCTCCTCTAAGCGGCCATTTTGTTTGTCTTGGATTCCTGTACACTTGCCCCGGCCTGGGTTCGAGCTTTTCTTCTTATTTTTAAAATATTAATTAATACTTAAGATTCAGTTTTTAAAAATATGACAAACAGCATTTTTTCAAATTCTAAACAGGATTGGGGGGGGGGGACATTCCAATGTCACTGAAGAAGTGAATTTTAAAACTTTTAATTTGCTTATATCATAAAAAATCTACTCTCTTAATCTTTTTGGTTCATTGTTTCCTCATGATTACTAAAAACACACCACCTTTTTCCCCCTCCTCTTTTCAAGAAATTTTTTTAGAAAAATTGCCCAGATAGCAGATCACTTACATTAATTCTTTGAAAATGAAATCACCTGCATACTAATATTGCATTATGAGTCAATTGAGAGTAGACTTATTATCTGGATAAGTAATTATCAATCATAGAGGCAAAGGAAATTTTCATCTTTAAAACCAATCTTTCTCTTGGAAATATGTGAATTTGATAACGTGATTTTTTAAAATTTAGACTTTTTGACATGCTATGAATCAGTACCTGGAAAGAAAAAAGATGTAAGCAAGAAATTGAAAATGGAAGTCAATTACCTACTCATCTGTGTCATGACAAAAGTCTTTCTTGAAAACGGATAATGATTCTTGTATGTGTTGCAATTAACCTTTTGTTATTGATTTGTAGAAAGCCACGGGTCTTCCCTCGGGAGAAATAATACTTTAGTTAGATAAGCTTTGTTGAGCTTTTTCATATTCTTGCTGTATTCTTTCCAGTTTCCTACCTAGGGAAAATAAACTGATCACAGTACTTACTGCCAGTTGGGAGAAGGGGCTGAGTAGCTCTCTCTCTTTTTTTTAAATTTGAAGACAACTTCATATGTGTTATCTTGTCTAGCCTAGCAATATGGATAATTTAGTAGCTCAAAAATTTTATTAGTTTTTATCATGTAGGAAATACACTGTCATAGGTGCAGGGAGTATGAAAATGAGACTGGATATTCCCTATTCGCAAGTAGTTTATGGAGGGAGGATAAGACATGTACCATGTAACTCTTCTGTCAGAGACTCCCTCCTAGTATGCAAGACCCCCCCTATACTCTGGGAACTTTTCATTTATTTGGCTTGTTCTTCCATACACAGTTGGTACTGGGAAATGATAGAATCTTCTTTTTAAAAAATGTTGTATTTTTATTTATTTTGTTAAAAATTTCCCAAATAAATTCTCCCCCACCCCCTGTCCTGCCTTTGAAAGTAGCGTGTTGAATTTGAATGATAGAATCTTGCATTCTTTTCTATGGGTTGCCACCAGCTCCCCACTGAGGTTTACATGGATTAAAACATACTTAAAAAAAAAATCAAAACCAAACAAACAAATTAATGGGCACATAAAATAACTGAATCCAAGCACAAAAAGAGTCACGTGACATTCTGCCCCACCAGGGGCCTGTATAAGTGTCCTTAATTTATAAATTAATGTAACATTAATAAGGGAAAAGTTGAGACTTGCTGCTCCAAATTGTCGTCTGCTTTCTACTTCCATTATCTCCTTTCAGCTTTCAGCAGGTAGTGGTCACTCCCTACAGGCCCTGTTTGCTGTTATTTATATTTCTAGCTCTTATGGATCAGCTCCCTATACTGGTTTAGTTCTACCTTCTACAATTTGTTTCCTTTGCTGTTCAAAGACTCACTGGAATATGGTTCTTAACACCCTCCCCAGGGGATGAATTCTCTAGCTACTGGCCCATATGAAGTGATCACTCTGAAACTTCTGCCTTACACAACCTTGGTTCCAGTTTGGAACACTTCAGAGTCAGAATGACAATCTTCTTTTGTGTGCCTGGCTTACACAGTCCCTTGTCCTTTCTTCCAGACTTTTTGGGCCCTCTGAGAATGCTCCCTTTTTGTGATATTCAAATGAATTTCTATTTTCAACCCTAGATAAGATAAGTTAATAATATCCCCTTCCTTCGTCCACCAACACCTCAGTATCCATTTACTGTGTTACTTGCTCATATCAGCATTTGCCTAGCTACTAAGTCTTATTGGTTATTGTTGTTGTTTATCATTCATTTCTAAAGAGGACCATGACATCAGGGAAGTGATTCTGTTACATGCCAGTGAATTGGATTTAAGTGAGGGAGGGATGTGCAAAGTTATTAGCCTCACTCTTTCCTCTGGAGTCATCTGGGTTCAGTGGCAAGATATAGATCAGGAAGACTGTAGATAGCCCTGGATGCAATGGGAAACCTTGGTCTTTTTAAGTTAACATCTTTAGCAGGTCTCAGTTTGACTGAAGCAATGCCCATTCAGTGATTAAGATTAGGTAAGAAATGAGGTAGAAGATGGGTCCCTTTACCTAGCCAAAAAAATCAATCTGGCACGAGAGGTTTGAGGACAGAAAGATAACTTTTAGCTGAGGAGGTCAGTGAAGGTTTCATAGAAGTAACACCTAAATTGAGATGTGGAGGGGTTACTTCTCTCCACATACCACATGTAGGGGGATGGTATAGGCAAAGATGCAGAGGTTTGGTAGGACAGGACAAGATTGGTGGCGAATAGGGAAGATTTCATGGAGGAAATGGTTGTGGGCTTCAAAGGATGGGTAAGAATGTATTTGTTTTTAAAAAATATTTTATTTTTCTCAATTACATGTAAATTTTTTTTGTCTTTTTATATTCATTTAAAAATTTGTAGTTTCAAATTCTCTTTCTCCCTCCCCTTCCCTCCTTGAGAAGGCAAGCAATTAGCACTTTTTATCATAAATCCTTTGGAATGATCTTGGATCATTGTCTTGCTCAGAATAGCTAAGTCATTCACAGTTGATCGTAGTACGATATTGTACAATGTTCTCCTTATTCTGCTCTCTTCATTTTGCATCAGTTCATGTAAGTTTTCTCAGGCTTTTCTGAAACCATCCTGTTCATCATTTCTTATAGCACAACAGTATTCCATCCTTATATACACACACAGATTCATTCTATTATTAAGAGGAATACTCTGTCAATGATGTGGATGATAAGAAAGGGAAAGACTAAAAGAGGGAACTGTTGTGTAGGATGGATGAACTCAACACCAGCACCTTCATTTCTGCTTAGATATTGGAAAGAAATGAGGCATTCAGAGGCCACTAAACATTTAACACAAGGAGGCTTAAAGATGCAGTCTCTTTTAACTTCTATAGTCTGTATCACCCCACCCCTTTACTCCTTAGCACCCTTCTTCATATAGAAACAAAGTACAGGGTAATCTTGAATGGCTTTCAGAAATCTACCAAGTCCAAGGTCTAGATTCCATGTCAGGGAAGTAAGAACCAATTCAACCCCAGGGATAGCTTTGTCCTAGGCCTGCCCCATGTTGGCTGGTGACTGGGAGGCAGAGGAAGGAGAGGTGTGCTGCAGGGCAAGAGGCAGAGACTAGTCATATAGGCCAGTAAGGTTCTGGGAGCAGCTTTGTCTTCTTTTAGGTAAAGCTTCTCCACGAAAGAAGCTAAGGGAATGCTAATCCTATTATACCTTGTGAGCAAGTTATGGAAGTTGTTTAGTCAGTATGTGAAGAGGGTTGGGACTAGAGTGATGGAGGTAGAAGTTGAAAGAAAAAGATTGATATATGAGATATCAGAGCAGTTGAATCAATAGCCTCAACACTTGTTTGGACATAGGGGTGAGAGAGAGAAAAGAACCAAAGATGACTCCAAGATTTTAAATCTTGGTGATTGGGAAAATGGTAGTGTCATGAATGGGGACAAGGAAATTGGGAAGAGGAGAAAGTTGGGAGTGGGTATAATTAGTAGAGGCAGCCATGGCATAAGTGGTGAGTGTTGGACTTGGTCTTGGGAATCCCTGGGTTTAAGTCCTACTGCTCTGACACTGGCTATGTGACCTGGGTAAGTCACTTAACCTTTCTCTCAGACAACTTCCTAAGATTTATTTACTAAACTCTAGATGAGAGTTCCCACCGGGAGTTATGTAATCAATCAATCAGCAAATATTTATTAAGTGCCTAGTATGTACCTGCTTTATATAAGTTGCAATTAATCTTTTGTTAGTGATTGGCCTACTTGTACTCTTTCTCTTTGTATAAACCCACATCGACTAAATTGCAAATCTTTTGTGCATTCACCTTGACAAATTCATTTTGAGATATTTTAACTTTAAAGTGCCTGGTGGACATCCTAGTGGTGATATCAGGCAGGCAGTTTAAAATATGGGATGTAACTAAGATATGGTAAATGATGTCATGGGAGTGGATAAGGTAGTTATGGAAAAGAGGTGAACACATAACCAAGGATAGTGACTTGGGGAATAGTCACATTTAGTAGGCAAGAAGAAAAAGATGACCTAGTGACTTAAACATTTAAAAAAATTAATTTTATGTATTTGAAAAATGGCAATTTATGTGAATACTTCTATATTCGAGGAAAAACAGAAAAAGAGGATGATGTGTAAAAATCACATATATCTATTACAATTTGCTTTTTTAGACATATTATAAATTCAGTATGTTAGTTTTGAAACTCTCCAGCTCAACTATGTATCCCTCCAAACCT
Source organism: Gymnobelideus leadbeateri (assembly GCA_011680675.1). Lineage (NCBI taxonomy): Eukaryota > Metazoa > Chordata > Mammalia > Diprotodontia > Petauridae > Gymnobelideus > Gymnobelideus leadbeateri. The sequence goes on along the minus strand of WOXC01008185.1, from coordinate 301,874 downwards.
TGATCTTTTTTCCCTTATGTTTTTAAATGCTTCAATGACCCTCTTTTTTTATCATCCAACTCTTCTCTACCCCAAGTCTTCCCCTGCCCCAAATTTAAAACAGTAACAGCAAAACCCCACAAAACTCCCTTGTGACAAAGAAGCATAATCAAGGAAAATAAATCAACATTTTGTCCATATTTGACAACATATATCTCATTCTGTATCTCCCATTCATATCTTCTCTGTCAGGAGATGGGTAGCATGATTCATCCCTGATCCTTGAGAGTTATAGTTGGTCAAGGCATTGATTAGAGCGAAGCCGAACTGGTGAAGGATATTATAGTGGCAGAAGAACTAAGAGAGAACAGTATGTTGGGGAATCTAAGATTGCATATGGGTCTTACCCTTTATTGGCCTGAATTAGTGAATTTGATTTTGGACTGAAATTTTACCCCTGGCCAGCACTGTAATCTACCCTCTCTATCCTAGGTCATCCTTAGATTATTTTCTTCTTCAGTAATGTTATGGAGAAAGATTATTTTTCATTAAAAATGATCTCATGAAAGTGAGAGCTGTCACATTTTCAATGTAAGAGAGAATAGTGTTTAAGATACAGACATCATTCATCTTACCCTCCTCAGGGGTCTGTGGCATGCAGCACTGACATTTACAATAGATATTATAGTTAGAAGCAAAGAACCTGAAGTGAGAGAAAGGAGGAAGTGGGATGATAGTTTGTGTTTCATTTCAGCTGGAGAAATAAGGGGGTGGAATGGCTTATTCCTGGAATCAAGTCTTTTAGACAAATATGCCAAAAGGCCAAAAGGAAGCGTTTACATTTTCCTGAAAAGAAACCACCTCCTTAAAAAGAAAAAAAAAAGAGAACTCCTTGCAAAAAAGAAAAGAAATTATATCCTTAAAAAGAAAAAAAAAGAATTCTTATAGAAAAGAAATCTTATTCATTTTCATTTTCCCCTTCTATTGTTTCTGTCCCTCCAAGTCTTGAATATAGAAATAAACTGTTATTTTAATGTTTAATGTTAAAAAAAAGCTCTACTGGTGAATTAGTCATTTTGATCAATAATACTGAGAATACATTACAGTAAATGTGAGGAGACAATTACTCAAGTCATAAAGACTTGAATAACTTGTCCCAACTCCTAACACAATGCTTATATTTTAAGAAAATGATTTTTATTTAATTAATTTTATATTAAAAAGTGAAATATAAAAAAACATCAATAACAACTTATCAATAATGTATACTATAATCCCTTCTGATCTATGCAATTTTACATACATGTAAAGCCAGTTAAGTGGTACAGTGGATAGAATACAAGGCTTGGAATCAGAAAGATTCATCTCTGAGTTCAAATCCAGCCTCAGATACTTACTAGCTCTATCACTTTGGACAAGTTACTTAACTCTGTTTGCCTTAGTTTCTTCATCTGTCAAATGAGATGAAGAAGGAAATGACAAACCACTCTACTATCTCTGCCAAGAAAATAGGGTCATGAAGAGCTGGACATAATTGAAAATAACTGAGTAATAACATTAGAATGTAAGTTTCTTGAGGGCAGGTAGTATAGCTTTTTCTTTTTATCTCCAGCACTGGCAAAGTGTTTGGCACATAATGTTTAATGAATGCTGGTTGATTGATTGATATAAATATATTAAACATATGCTATATAGGCAGAATGACAGAATAGATAGAGAGCTAGCCTTTGAATCAGGAAGGCTTGGGTTTAAAGTCCTCCTCTGACACCTATTAGCGATGTGACCCTAGGTAAATCACTCAATCTCTCAGTGCTTCAGGCAATTTTTTAAGATTCTAAGTCATAGGATAAGTATAGGTCTGCATTGGTAGAGAGAGTCCCTCACTAGAACTAGCCACACCAATGAAATCACAGGTCTGGTTAAAAAAATTATATCTACACACATATTCATATACATGTAAATATACACATATGTACATAGGCATGTGATATATCTCTATGTCTAGGCTATATATCTTTATCTATCATCTATGTATCTGTGTATCTATGTATCTATCTACCCAGGGTGTCCCAAAAACCTTTGAGTCTTTTTTTTTGTTTTTTGTTTTGGAGGGGAATTGGGGTTAAGTAACTTGCCCAAGGTCACACGGCTAGGTTTTTGTTTGTGTATGCATTAAGTGTCTGAGGCTGGATCCGAACTCAGGTCCTTCTGACTCCAGGGCCAATGCGCCACCTAGCCGCCCCATAAAACCTTTAAGTCTTTAAGCTTTAGTAGCTTGAAACTGTGCTAAGACTTTTGGGATGTGTGTGTATGTGTGTGTGCATGTGCACATTTTTATATGTATGTGTATTATATCTAAATATATACATGAATGCACATATATGCATATATACACATTTCAGATAAGCTAGATTCATAGAGGCTTATCACCAAGTTGGCTGCAGGGAAATGAATTTTTCAACTGTCACATCTCTTGAGGACCATCTACTAGGTCAAAGAGGGGTTGAGAGCTACATAGGTAGAAGAAATACTCACATCCCAAAAAAAATGATAACCCTTTATGATATTGGAGTATGTATATTTACATAGTCTTAGTCAAGAGTCAGAGGTTTGGACGAGAATCAACAGGATAGGAAGGTGTGGCTGGCTTGTGATCTGAACAGGAGGAGGGAGTATCCTGACTGATGACCCATGTAAGTATTGTGGTATGGCTTAAGCTCATGGTGAGTATTTCTAGATCTTCATTTTTTCATGTTGTGTTTTCTCGTGTAGATCTGCCATATTTCTGCACTTTTGTCATTTTCTCAGGGCTATAATGTCATGGATGTACTACAGTCTGTTTAGCCATTCCGCAGTTGTTGGGAATTTAGGTTGTTTTTAGTTTTTTGCTCATATATAATGCAGTTATAGACAGCTTTGTACAAGAAGTTTTCCACTCCCTCCCCCTTTTTAATTATTTCCCCAAGGAGCTTCTTAAATGAAGGCGAGCCAGCTGTGATAGCTGTAGACTAAACTGATTTCTTTGTGAAAATTGCTGATCCAGATGACGAGTAGAAAGATCTGGAGACTAAAGTCACCAACGTACAGCACCTGGGTAACTTTGTTATCGTGAAACACAGCCTTCCAGGGTCATATTTCACACCAAGTTGTCATTGTTCTGAGAGAACATTTCCTTTCTTTATCTTTTTATCTGTCACATATTGCTTTCCTTCTACAAGAAGCATATATTAACTTGATAGGACATTATTAAGAGCAAAGAAAATACCTGTGGAAAAGTCCTCCTTTTTCTTTTCTATTCTCTGGGAGAATAAAAATGACTCTGAAGAAAGTAAAGAAAATGCAATGAAATAAATGGAAATTGCTTAAGAAAATTTGCTTTTTGGAAATGTTGGTAAAGTTAAAGGAAAGAATTAAAGATTATGCAAATACATTTTCAACTCAGCTGTTAGATATAAATGCATTAGAAAAAGAAGATAAACACCACATGCAGATAATTTTTTCCCTTTTTTACATAGCAATACAAATTTCATGCCACCGTAGTAGAAAATAATGTTACCTGGAATTGTTTGTGTATAAGTACAATACAATGGATGCATGGTTCAGTAAATAGAGAGCTGGCCAGTCTAAGAAAGACCTGGGTACAGATTTCCCCTCTGACACATATAACTGTGACTGTAAAACCACCAGCAAATCACTGAGCTTCTGAATTCCCTTGGCAAATCTCTAAGACAACACATTTCAGAGAATTTGCATTGGGAGAGGGAGTTTTCTCATGTGGGAGTTCTTTATACCAACTATTTCCTGTCTCATAAACACAATCATTTGTGTGCGTCATTAGTTTTAGTGGAGATATAGCATAGTGGATAGAGATGGGTAGAATTGGGGAGGAGAACCTGCAGCCTTGAGGTCAGAAATGACCAGGTTCCCCATCCCTGGGATAGAAGATTGGCCTTGCAGTCAGGAGGAAATGAATTTAATCCTGCCTCTGACTGATACTATGTCCAAGGGCAAGTCACTTAATTTTGCAGTGCTCCAGGCTGCTCTTTAAGACTATAAATGATTGATCTGCATCAATGGAAGGAAATATAACACTAAGACTTTAAATTACAGATAAATTGCTGCTCTGAGTTGGCAGAGAGAGTTTCTATGTCAAAGAGTTATCTATACTGATACACATACAAAAAAGCGATCAGCAAGTATTTATTTAATGCCTACTAAGTTTTCTTGCTATGGGTTCCCTACACTGATGAAATCACAGGTCCAGCTTCTTTTCCCCTCCTGGGGTGAGGAGGGAGCTATTCATTTTAGATGTATAAATATAGATCTCTTGCTTGATATAATCAGCTCTAGGATGCTACTTAGTTTTCCATCCTATCTTATTCAACTACATAACATAGCTCCCTGAAGATAAATTGTTTATCTTTACCATTTATCTAGTGTGAGAAATTGCTTGTTTATTTTGATGAAGAAAATAAATTACCTTTCCATAATCTTCACGTTAGCATCTAATTTCATTAGACAAAGGATTTAAAGGAACCCAAAGCAACTGGTTAATAGCATCTTAATTATCTCACATCATTATAAGTGAAAGCTGAACGTCCCTCTGGAGAGTACTTTGTCTCAGTAGGAATGATGACCAATTGGAGCCCAGGGATTCGCTATTTATTCATATGACAAATTGTTATGGGATAAGAGAAAGATTATCACTGATTAAAGGTTAGTCTCTCTATAGATTTCTAAAGCTAATTATTTATATTCCCTGACCATTCTGGGAAGGCTGTTAATGCTGACAGTCTTTATTTGCCCTAAAGATTTGGAAGAAAGCTTCCTACCGACTTACCTTGAAGTTGATCGAAGGGAAATAAAGTGAAAAGAATAAAAGTAAAGGATAGGGAATAAGGAATGATGGGAGTGTGGTAGAAGGGATGGCAGGGAGGAAAGGAGGGAAGGAGGGAGGGAGGAAAGGAGGGAAGGAGGGAGGGAGGAAAAGAAGGAAGGAGGGAGGAAAGGAAGGAAGGAGGGAGGGAGGGAGGGAAGGAAGGAGGGAGGGAGGGAAGGAAGGAGGGAGGGAGGGGGGGAGGGAACCAGGGAAGGAAGGAGGGAGAGAAGAAGGGAGGGAGGAAGGGAGGGAAGGAGGGAGGGAGGGAAGGAGGGAGGGAGGAAAGGAGAGAAGGAAGGAGGGAGGGAGGGAAGGAGAATTAGAATTTGCTTTTTGTAGTATATAAGAGATCAGGAAGACCTGGGTGCATAGCTGGGTGATCATAGGAAAATCAAAACCTGTCAGTACTTTCAGGCAAATCTCTAAGACTTTAAATTATAGATAAATTACTTATCTGCACTGTCAGAGAGAAAGTCCACATCAGAGAGTTATCTATACTGATAACATCATAGATACTCATAAAAACCCAATTAGTAAGTATTTATTAAGTGCCTACTAAGTGCCAGGCAGTCCCAGCATCTTTAAAACTATCAGATTAGTATTCTTTCTGTTTCTGTTTCTATCTTTGTCTATCTTAGTCTCTTTCACCACTCCTTTCTCCTTCTCCCCTTTCTCCCTCCCCTGCCCCAACTCCCAACTAAATGTCCATTTTAGTTTCAGTAGAGATACGAGGTACTTTTTAGTGGAGAGGTGTACTGGCATAGACCTCTGTACAAGTAGGTCCATAGCACATTGCAGGATGATATTCAACAAGGATAGACATTGAGGACACCTTAAAGTTAATTTAATGGAGCAAAGCTCCTTTGGGGGAGGTACACATTGTAGTCTACCAAACAAGCATCAGAGGCCCCATGGATCTTTGTGCCTGCTACGAACAATTTGACCTTTTAGACTGTTCAGCCCACCAATATTGGAGGATGGTCTCAATGCCTTTTAAGGAAAAATAAACTTAAACTGCATGGGGGAGAATGGTTAGGGTATTGCTTCTACCACAGGAGAGTACTAGCAATTGGGAAGAATGAGAATAAAGGGGACAGCCTATTTCTTTTATTTTTTGCTTTTATTTATTTATTTTTTTTGAGGGCAGTTGGGGTTAAGTGACTTGCCCAAGGTCACAGGGCTACTTTTTGTGTTAAGTGTCTGAGGTCAGATTTGAACTCCAGTCCTCCTGACTCCAGGGCTGGTGCTCTACTCACTGCGACACCTAGCCGCCCCTGGTCAGCATATTTCTTGAGGTATTTCTTGAGTAGAGCCTTAAAACAAACTAGGAATTTCAAGGGGCAGAGGTGGAGGGTTGTGTGCTTCAAGAATGAGGCACAACCACTGCAAAGGCATGGAGAGGGGAAATATTGCTGTGTATAATAAATAGTAGAAAGGTTAGACTGACAGGACTATAGAATATATGAAAGGGAGTACTATGTGATAAAGCTAGAAAGGTAGATTGATATTGAGGCTAAGTTATGCAGGGTTTAAAATGCAATACAGAGGAGTTTGTACTGGACCCTGCAATTTGGGGTGTAGGACAGTCACTTTTAATCTCTGTTGTAGCTTCCAGAGAGGAGAATAAATTGTTAACATAGCTTTCCTGAAGGTATAGTAGTGGCTAAGACTTATAATCCACCAATCAATGGATTGGTACAGAATTTAGTCCAGAGGAATAGCTGCACAGATTTCTCAGAATGAATTCTTTCTTCATAGTAATCAACCAACAAGCATTTATTAAGTATCTACTGCAATGTCACACACTGTTGGGGATACAAACATAAAAATGAGACAGTCTCTGCTCTCAGGGAGCTTATCTTTGTGGGGAAACAACATACACACCTATGTATGCATACATATATGCACATGTTTACGCATATACACACATAGATAAAATGAATACAAGGTCAATTTTGAGGGGCAGGGAAATGCAGTAGCAGCAAGGAATCACAAAAAAGGCTTCCTATAGAAAATGTAGCCTGAGCAGAGTTTGGAAGGTAACAAAATTTTAAGAGGCAAAGATGAGGTGGGAGTGCATTCCAGCCTTGAGAGACAACCAGCCACTGAAAATTTGTGGAAAAGGGAGATGAAATAGTAAGAAGATCAATTTGGCTGTACCATAGAGTATAGGAAAGAGATTAATATATATAATAAGGTTGAAATGGTAGGTTGGGCCCAAGTTGCAAAAGGCTTTAAAAGCAAAACAGAGAAGTTTATCTCCGATCCTAAAGGCATGAGGGAGTCACTGGTGTTTACTGAGTAGGGAATAATATGGTGAGATCTGAACTTTAGGAAAATCACTTTGGGAGTTATATGGAGGATGGAGTAGAGAGAAGAGAGACCAGTCAGAGAGACCAATTACAAAGTTATTCCAGTAGTCCAGCAAAGGGGAGATGACTCTAGGCAAACCACTTAATCTCTAAGTGCCTCAAGCACCACTTAAATCTAAGTTGTAGAGTAACTGTTGATTTTCAGTATAGGGAATTCCCTCATAGGAAGTTCCCTATATCAGTAAAATCCCAGTTAGGACCAAAATTAAAAAGCAAATTCCCTTTTCTAATGATTTTAGAGACTAAACTCTGAACAGACCATAAGGCTAAATTTTAGTGAGCAAAGGTAGCAAATATAGCCATTTATTTCCCATATTCCCATTGTAATATAACAGACTCAGTGTCTCATTCTTCCAACCTCTATTCTCATTGGTGGGGGGGGGGGGTTCTTAGAGAGCAGTTGACTGAATCTTGATTTAGGGTCCTAGTGATAGAGATGGGGTATACTTTCTTTTTAATATTAGGGTAAGCCCCCATGAGTATACTCCTTCCACTGCTTATCAGTAGATATCAATTAGCAAGCTAAACTTAATTAACTTTCAGGAAGAGGTGTTTATTAAGGTGTTATAGGAATAGTTGGCACAAGGCATCCCCCTAAACTAGAGGCACACTTTCCCACTAGTGTATACAGAGGGCAGGGAAAAGTAGTCTTAGTTTATTTATTTATTTTTCTAAATTTAGTGTTTTATTTTACCCCATTTACATATAAAAACAGTTTTTAACATTCATTTTAAAAGCTTTTAGTTTCAAATTCTCTTCCTTCCTTCCTCCTCCTTCCCCTCCTCCACTGAGAAAGCAAGCAGTTCCATACCGGTTATACATGTGTAGTCATACAAAACATTTCCATATCATTCATGTTGTGAAAGAAAACATAGGTGGTATTAGTTTATTTATTTTTCTAATTTTAGTATCTTATTTTACTCCAGTTACATATAAAAACTACTTTTAACATTCATTTAAAAATGTTTGAGTTTCAAATTCTCTCCCTTCCTTCCTCCCCATTCTCCCCTCCCCCACTGAGAAAGCAAGCAATTCCATATGGGTTATACATGTGTAGACCTACAAAGAATTTCCATATTAGTCATGTTGTGAAAGCAAACATGGGTGGTCTTAGTTTAGAGAGCACATACGGCAAAGGGGTAACTCATAGCTCCTGTTAGTTAGAAGTCTCTTTTTCCCCTCTGTGGCGTCCTTTTCAAGTTCCTCATAGGTGCAGTAATAGCTTTCTGTTGGGCTCCTTGCAGTATCCTGAAGCTGCCTTTCTCTAGTGTATCTCATTTATCCTGATACAGCCAATGCTGTTCCCAGAATATTGCTAGAATGCCAGTGAGAAGTCTAAATTTTCCAATCTTTTGAAGTTCACAAGGTCGTTCTTTGATAAACATAGGGTAGGTCCTACTCCCTCCCTCCTCACCTCTAGCCCTACTGAGTGATTTTCTCAGGAACTTATATAGAACTGTACTGTTTCTGCTATGAAAAAGCCACATTCTGAATTTACTTCTTGGTTTTTAATCCAAGTCTCTCAGGGTGAAACAGATTCTTCCACCAGTCCTAATATATTTCTTGTATCATGTCATCTCATTTTATCCAATGGCTTCTATTCCTTCCGAAATGACTAAGGACCCTCCCTGCCCGCCCCGCCTCCCCCACATAGTTTAATGCCTTTCATTGATTGATTGATTGTTTCAACATAGTTATTCTCATCTGATAAAGCTATCAAGGTATAGAATATATTAGTTACATTAATAGTAGTAGAATGATTGATTCAATTGGTACCCACCCTTATGTATGAATTATGATATTAAGGAGGTTTATTATTACAGCTCCTAATTAAATATTTAAATGAGAATATTGTTTATATACAATAATGAACTTTGTGAAATTTTATGGTGGTAGATTGTGGGTTCCCAGGTATCAGCATATTAAAAAAGAAATCTTTCAGGGGCAGCTAGGTGCACAGGGAATAGAGCAGGAGTCAGGAGGACCTGAGGTCAATCCGGCCTCAGACACTTAAGACAAAAACTAGCTGTGTGACCTTGGGCAAGTCACTTAACCCCAATTGCCCTCCAAAAAGAAAAAAAAATTTCTGAGTCATTTAAAATTGTTTCAAGATGAGGGATATAAAGGTTTATCCATAGTAGAGAGGCATAATGATATAATGGCTAAAGTGACATATATAGTGTCAGGAATACCTGGGTTGAATACAATTAGTTTGGTGATTCCTGAAGTTTCCCTGCCCCTAGTTAAATATTTTTCACTTGTTTGGGAATTGTTGGGATTTTTAAAATTACTTAGCAATTTGATAGATTTGCATTCAGTTTCTTAAAGAACATTTGAAAAAAAAAGTTTTTCACAAGTAGATCCTTTATATAGCTTAAGCATAGGACAATAAACAAATTTTAAGAGAATTATCCCTAAGGATTCATGAGTTTGCAAATATCTGTACTTATACGCTAGGCATCACAAATTTCTTGTAAGCCTCTAGGAATGTCATGTAAGATGTATGCAAGCTCGCTAAATGTAGCTTGTTTACAATAATTCCTACAGGGTTGTAGAGGGGGTGCCTAATTTATAGTTCTTGAGGGCATATATGTTACGTGTGGTCAAGATGAGAAAGCATTTATTTGGAGACTAAAACACCATGCTTCAGATTCCAGGTGGCCATCAATATTTTCTACCAGGATAGGCTGCTAATTAGCAATTCTGCTTAGTGCTCTGGCATAATACAGATGTGCCCTACCTGCCCTAGTCTTTGCCCACAGCATGCATTCACTCTGTGGGTGTTTTGCTTACTGAAGTTAAGTGCTGAATATTTTCTTTATACATCATATAAAGAAATTCTACTCATGTGAGCTGGGCAAAATGTTACCCCTAAAGTATTATTTTACCTACAGGCTCAGAATAGCCAAATATCTAATTTCTTCTTAAATATTTTCAGGGCAAAGGTATTTTTGAGGAGAGAGGCTCAAGCTATACTCCTCAGTGGGGCTAAGTTGTGATAAACAACTGACATTTGACTTTAAGTAGCTTCCATTGGCAGAGGATCTTAATGTTGAACTCTTCTTCCACTGTCCTTTGACAGTCCCTTTTGGACACTCCTTTGTATGAGAAGATATATGGTTAACTCTGCCTGCCCTATAAGAAAGGGAACATGCCTATCAAAATCCACAATTGCACCCTTGTGTAAAGACTAGAAGGCAGCCTTGGCCTTGGAACTGGTAAGATCTGAGTTCAAATCTACCCTCTGACATGTACTGGCTTTATGAGAACGGGCAAGTTACTTAAACTTTCAGGGCCCCAAGAAGTTCTCTAAGATTGTAAATTGAAGAGAAGATATACCTGAATTGATGGGGGGAGTTTCCTCATCTGAGAGTATCCTATAGCAATAAAAATCACAGGTTCAGTCCCCTCAATCCTAATCTTCCAATAAATAATGGGTCGTGATTATAACTTCTTGATCCATTGGTGAAGTTACATGCCATACAAGGAATAATTATATAATCCTAATTTTGAAAGATCTAGAAGATTACCTAGAGTAGAACGTAGCAACTTAATCAGATGGATGTTTGTGGCTGATCACAACAGTTTACATCTTTATACAGTCCTAATGAAGCCAATGTTATGAGTCTGAATCCTTATTTCCCCAACTTAACTTTATACTATTATGTGGCCACTATATTTAATCCTGGCAGCTATCTTAAAATGTAAGCATTTGGTCATAAAAAGACCACAAGAATGTAATGGATCAGTTTAAATCAATTGATCTACACAGAATTTATGTAGGTTGGTTATGTAGGTTGACAAGTATATAACACAAGGTATGAACAAAGCTAGGAAGAAGGAAGGCCTTGCCCTCTGGTCTATTCAACCTAGGGTTGTATCAGGAGACTAAGAAGTTAGTTTCAAAATTAGAAATCAATTGAAAGCAGTCTCCTAATATTTAGATTTCTTTCTTCCTATCACTGGACTACTGTCCTCTGTAAAAATCTCTTCATGCACTTCAGATCAATGTTTTCTGCTACCTAAGTCTGTTAAGTAATAATATATAGTAAGCCCCATTTACTTACAGTCATTGGAATTCTAAAATCCTAATTCCTTTCCACTAAATAAAATTTTCATATGCAGGACTCATGCTGATAGACATGTCATTGCCAGGTTGTGAGATAGTTATTGCCCAATGACATTACAGTGGCTTTAAGAACAGTTTACAGTAGGAAAAGAGGAAAAAAACCCACCACGTTATGCCTCTAAAAACATGTTGACTATGTGCAAACATTAGGATTAAGTAAACCCAAACATTCATTACCCAAAGGAACAAGTTGTTGCTCTGCCTCCTTTCTGATGCATGGAAGAAACCTTTTGGCAGGGAACTTCCTTAATCTGGCCCTTTTTTTGCTGGCAGCTTTTCTTAATGTTTTGCTGGGTGCTAGTCTCAATGAATTTGGGGGATGAAATGCTTTTCATCTTCACTGCATTTATGATTGACAGTTCTATGTTTCCTTCATTCTTTACACACCTGCACCCCAAATATTTTTGCATGTCCAATCAGGCCCTTTTGAACATGGACAAGTATTGGTAATTTTAAGATTGGTATAAAAAGGCAGATCTCTGAAAGTTGCCCAGTGCCAAGGTGTCATCTTTACTCACATAGTATAGGTTTCTACTGCCTTAATGAATACAAAAAAGGGAGAATACAGAAATTGGGAAAGTATAATTGAAATCTTACTTCAGTTTCTTTTTCAGCCAGGGCAAAACTGTTTTGAAGGCAGGTACTCAACCAATCACTTGTGGTAAACCTTTTCTTTTTACCAATCCTCATTCAGTACTCATGTTTTCCTTCACTTGTCCAAATCACCTTCACTGTGGCATCCTCCCCAAACAATCTCATCTTTCAAATTACTTTAATAAATTATTTCTTTGAAGGAAAAACTCAGCCTGGATAAAAATATCTCCTGAAATTTTGCTTTTAAAAAACTATCACTAATTATCTTGATTGGAAATCATCCACTCTCCCCTAATACCTCACAGTGACACTCCTATGGTAAGACATTAGACAAGAATACCAGATGTTTGACAAGCATGAATGGGTTGTGATCTGAATTATTGGAGGAAATACCTATAGTAATGACATCTAATTGATGACATCAATGACGTTCTAATTATATGATAATTTATGTTAGTGTGGGCTTCAAGAAGCAAATAAACATTGACATTGACCATGTGTCAATTGGAGAATGGCTGTTATTCTTACAAATTTGAATCAGTTCTCTATAACCACAGAATATTATTGGAGCAATTGTCTTGATCAAGTACCTGTGATTACTTTTTTTTAATTGCCTGGACCTCAAAATATAATTTTGGAGGAAAAAATTGGACAGCACAGAATCCTTTTTATTACTTACCAGATTCATTTGTAAAACTTTTTTTAAAATTTCAGGACATTTCCAGAACATTAGGACAAATGACTTTTTCTTGCACTTTCTTTAGGTCTTATCATCCCTTTAAAGGTCATTGCTTTATAAGGTGTCAAATAATTTCCCTGTTACATACTGTATCCAATTGCATCTAATTAAATTGAATCCAGGTAGGCAGCCCAATTCAATCATTTATACTAGGAAATCTACTTTGGTGCTTGAAGGATGTGGGTTGGCTGGTTATATGTATCATGAATAACCTGATAATTGTCAAATCTCCACATCATTTATTTATTATTTATAGTTTATTGAGCACATACCACATTTTTAATCATCATCATCATCAAGCTAGGTGCTAGGTAGGGTACAGCAGATAGATAAGATAGGGTCCTGCCCAGGAAGATCTTCTCTTCCTCCCCCCACCCTGAGTTCTAGTCCTTTAGATACAAAAGCTATGAAGGCTTACGGTTGTATTTACATGGAATGAGTTCCCCAGATAATTGCTATCCTGTTTTATTTTGTCTGCGTAGACATAGAGGAAAATGGGCCACAGGGAACTTTGAGTCATTCCAATTTTTGCCTTCTTTGTCCAAGAATTTCTCTTTCATAGACATTTTGAACTGTACTTCTTCCTTCCTTTTCTTTGGCAGAGATCCATGGCTGCCTTTATAAGAATTCTTGCTGAGCTGCTAGATAACAAGGACGTGTAGTCCTGGCAAAGCTCCATATAATTAATATAAACTCACAATTTATGATCACCTTTCTATCTTGTACATTTGATCTTTCTCCTAGATGTTTTGTGTGTATTATCACAGATAATAACTCGCATTTGTATTCAAAATACTTTTTTGTATTTCATAATATATTATGCATTTTCTAAATTGCATCATGTGTGTTGACTACCTTTGCAGTTAACCTCACACTTACTTTGGGAGATTTTTCCTTCAATGTATGCATTTGAGAATTTATTTGCTTCTTGAAATTCAAGCTAGCATAAATTATCATAAAATCACTACATAGAATGCTTTTAACAGGGGAAAAGGGAAGATAAGGGAATAAGTAATTTATATAGTGCCTACTATGTTTCAGGCACTATGCTATGTTCTTTACAAATATCTTCACCTTTTAAGCTATGTTTATTTCACCAAAATTTCTGGGCCTTAGAACAGTGAGCAGATTATTTCAGTTATCTTGGTGATTAATTAAAGTTGTCTCACAGCTCTTATTTTTTTAAATATTTCTTTCCCCCAAAGGAAGATTCTCTTCTTCCCACCTCTCTCTGCTCCCTACCCCCTGCATTAAGAAAGAAAGAAAAACAAAATTATCTCATACAAATGCCTGCATTGGCCATGGCCAAAAAAATGTTTTAACCTGTACTTTGTCTGTTATCTCTCTATCAGGAAATAGGTAGCCTCTGGAATCACGGTTGATCATTGTGTTGAAGAATTCCCAAGACCTTCAGAGTTGATTATCTTTACATTAGTGTTGTTATTGTATATTTCACTCTGCATTAGTTCATACAAATCTTCCCAGATTTCTCAGAAACTATCCTCATTTCTTATAACATAATTGTATATCATATTAACATAAAAGAACTTGTAATTTTTCTTTCTAGCTCTACAAAGTGATTTTTTTGGTGAGTGCTTGGTATGACCTTGGTATAGTTAGCTAAATTGATTTAGATAGTATCATCATATTATATTGACTTGCCCTACCCACGAGCAATGAATATTCCTCCAATTATTTATGTTTATTTGTATAAAGAGTGTTTTATAACTGTGTTCATATAGTTCCTGTGTATCTTGTCAGAGAGGCCCAAATATTTTATAATTTCTGTAGTTATTTTAAATGGTGTTTATCTTTCTATCTTTCCCTTGTTGGATTTTGTTGTAAAATGCAGAAATGTTGCTAATTTATGTGGTTTTATTTTATATCCTGTAACTTTGCTGAAGTTGCTAATTGTTTCAATTAGTTTTTAGTTGATTTTATAAATAAACCATAATACAAAAAAACAATAATATTGCAAAAAGCAATAATTTTGTTTCTTCTTTGTATATTCCCTCAATTTCTTTTTCTTGTCTTATTCTTATATCTAATATTTTTAGCACTGTATTGCATAGTAATTGTGACAATGGACAGCCTTTTATTTCAAACATCTCTGATATTATTGGAATCAATTCTTCTTACTTATGGTGTGATAGGACACATCTTCCAAGGTTTTCTAAGACTCTCTCCTTTTCTGGCAACATGGATTAGTTTTCCCAGAAGGCAACAAAGCTGTTCATATATCTGATTGTCCTCTGTCTCCACTGCTGCATCCATCTGGTAGCCTCTAGTTGTGTAGAGTGTTTCCTGATCACTTAAGAGCAAAAGAAGATCCTAACCTTGTGGAGTCTGGGCCCATCAGACTGGGTAGATATTTGAAGACCATGAAAGTCATCACACTCTGCCCTGCTGATCAAACCCATTGCCATGTAGAAATGAGAGGGATCATGTCTATAGAAGCTAAGTGTCATTGTATTCTTGTGGCAAAATCTTGCCATTTTAAGACTAAGTAAGCTACCCTTTGTTAACTGTTTAATGATAAATACCTCATTTTATCCCAACATCAAACCTCAACTAATAGTAGGCTGGTGTTGAACCTACTCCTAAAACAATATATAGTCTTTGGCTAGGAATATAGTCAAAACTAAAAACTAATTGCAGAAGAATTTGAAGTTTGGTTATTATATAATAACAAAATGAGCCATGAATTTATTCGAATCATGAATGTGATAATCTAATCAGCCAAAGAATCGCTATTGTCACATTGGAAATTTACCATGGACACACACACATACATATTATATGTGTATGTATATAGGCATCTATCTATCTATATCTTGATTTAATTGTCTTCCATTGGTTATTTCTTTCCTAACGGAAAGGGAAAGACATGACCCCTCCTATTTCTTTCCTCTTAGTAAAAAAAAAAAAATTTATTGATGCTTTAAAAAAACTTTGTTGTCACTTCCCAATACCACTTTCACCCCAACCCAAGAAAACCTTTTTCTCAGAGTAAAGAAATATAGTTAAGCAAAAAACAAAAACAAAAACAAAAAAACAAAAAACTGACATATTGACGAAGTATGAAAGCAAATGCCTCTTTTTACCTATGTGGTCCCATATTTCTTTATATCTTTCCAATCTCTGGAGTTAAGATTGGTCATTGTATTGATATGAGTTCTAATAACTTCTAATATTTTTAAAAACATATTTTGTTTTTTAAATAAAATTCTTATTGATGCTTTTTTTGAGAGGGATGCCACTGTTTCTTTTGAATCAATCTCTTTTCTCCCATTAGAACTCTCTCTTGGAACAAAGTATAGTTAAATAAACCAAACTAACATATTGATAGTTTTCTTTAAATTATTGTGCTTACTGTTTTTTCACTTGGTTCTATTTGCTTCACTCTGCATCAGTCCATATAATTTTTCCCAAATTTCTTTGAAATACTCATATTCATTGTTTCTTAATGTTCCATTTATATACCACATTTTTTTTCCAGCCATTCTCCTATCCAAGGGGTTGTTTGAAGACAGTCAAATCCCAACATGGTATGCTATGCAGCATTTGAAACCCACGACTTACACCTGGTATTGAAAGCAGATATTATATGCTATTATGATTACATTTGGGAATCTTTGTGTAGCAGGAAGTTGTTCCCCAATCTACGTGAAATTACAGGATATAAGGGGCAAGTAGCAGATGATGAAATGTAAGATTTTGCCTCTTTCAGTGTTTGAGCAACTGCATTTTCAGGATATATGGGCCAGGTTAACAGAAACAAGAAGCCACGGCAGAGGCCCGGACGAGGCCTGATCACTGTGGCAGCAAATTGATCTGCCAACCACAAGGACCGTTGCCAGGCCTACCACTGGAGGTCTGGGACTGGACAGAACTGGGTAAGAGTCAAATGCATGGGCCCTGGCAGTGGCAGCAGCTACTCCTGGGACTACCAACCCACAGCCTGGAAATTTAAAAATTCCTTATCTGAATTTCCAGGGATCAGGATGGCAGAGTGAACCCCAGCTGCTCCAATCCCCCCATCTGACCCTGAAAACACAATAATTATTGCCCCAGAGCAAAACTTTAAATAGTAAAGGCTTGGGAACCCTAGAGGAAAGGCGTGGCTAAGGCCCTGCCTCAAAATGGGCAAAAAGCAGACTGCAAAAACAAAGACTCTGGAGTCCTACTATTGTGAGAGGGGGGAAACAAATTCAGAGGGAGACAGTGTTGACTCCACACCCACAGCTAAAGCCTCAACAGGGAACTGGTCTCAAGCACAGAAAGCATTCTTAGATGAGCTCAAAAGGAACTTTGAAAACCAAATTAGAGAAATAGAAGAAAAAATAAATAATTCTTTTAAAATAAAAATTGCAAAATTAGAAAAACATTACAATGAAGAAAACAGCTCCTTAAAAAGAAAAATGTGTGATATGGAAAAGGAGCTCCAAAAGCTAACTGAGGAAAACAATTCACTAAAAACTAGAATCCACCAAATTGAAGCGATTAACTCTATGAGGAACCAAGAATCAGTCAAACAAAACATCAAGAATGAAAAATTAGAAAAAGAAGTAAAATATCTCAATGGAAAAATAACTAACCTGGAAAACAGATCCAGGAGACATAATCTGAGAACCATAGGCCTACCAGAAAATCATGATGAAAAAATGAGCCTGGACAACATCTTCCAAGAGCTCATAAAGGAAAACTGCCCTGAGATACTAGAACCAGACGGTAAAATAGAAGTCGAGAGAATCCACCAGTCACCTCCTGAAAGAGATCCCAAATTGAAAAGTCCTTGAAATGTTGTGGCCAAATTCCAGAACTATCAGGTAAAGGAGAAAATACTACAAGTGGCCAGAAAGAAACAATTCAAATATCGTGGAACCACAGTGAGGATTGAACAGGATCTGGCAGTTTCTACACTGAAAGATTAGAGGAACTGGAATATGATTTTTCACAAGGCAAAGGAGCTCAGGTTACAACCAAGGATTACCTATCTAGGGAAACTGAACATATTCTGCCAGGCAAGGATGTGGGGAGCCAAAGAAGCCTGGTTCAGAACTCAGATATTAAATCCTAACAGTGGACTTTAAAACAAGAATCTCTGAGATGTGACTTTTCGTTGTCAGCTCCTGAGTTCTTTGTTATGGGTTACACTTATAAGGATGTCACTTGAGTTCTGAGATCAATAGGCTATACCCCAAGATTTTAGTTATTGAGAGCCAAAATATTTGATTCAGCACTCAGGTATCTTTGGGTAGTCAGCTCTAAACGTGATGACTTTTGAGGATTGCGCTTCAGCTTTGAAGTTTGCTCTCAATTGTATCCGTTTATGACTGTGGCTGCATTAGCAGGTACCTGAGGCCTAGATCAAAGGTCTTACCCTAAGACTTTAGGCTCCTAGATAACAAATCCTTATCAAATTATCTATCCTGTGGTACCTCCAGGATACAACAGACTAAGGTAATGATTAGAAAACTTGAGTCCCCTTCCTTTGTCTCTTTCTTCTATAAAAACCTTGTCCTGAGAATCAATAAATGGAGTTCATGGTTCTTCCTTGAACTACCCACATGGCCTGGTCATTTCTTATTCACATCTCCAGATCATGCTAAGTGCTGGACACTGAGCAGCCCATAGCACAAGGAGATGGCCATTCAACAATATAATGGATTTCCAGACCTTCCTGATGAAAAAACCAGAGTTCAATGGAAAGTTCAACCTCCAATCATGAGATGCAAGAGAGACGTAGAAAGGTAAATAAGGAAAACACACACACACACACACACACACACACACACACACACACACACTGTTATTTAATAAGAGCAAAATGTTTATAGACAAATAGAGGGTGTGGGTGTAAATTACACAAAATAATGATAAAATAAACCTTATTAAGGGCTGCAAAGGGACTGCAATGGAAGAAGAGGAAAGAATGAAGCAGAAAAGGGTAAATTATACCCCACAAAGATGCATAAAAACAATATAGTAGAGAGAAAGAAGGGAGGGAGATGAGCATTATATGAGCTTTTCCCTCATTGGTTCTGGTGCAAGGAGGGAATAACACAACCAGTTAAGCATAGGACTCTATTGAGAAGAGACACAAAACTTATCATAATAGAGGGGAAGAGGGGAGGGAGAGGGGCATTGCATGATATCTGTTCTGGGAAGAAATAACATACTCTATTAAGTATAAAAGTCTATCATACCCTACAGGCAGTAGGAGGGGGGAAGGGCTAAAAAAGGGAGGGTGGTTAGAAGGGAGGGAAGAAGTAAGGAGGAAGGGGAGGAAAAGGGAGGGGGGCTGATAAGAAGGGAATACTGAGGGAGGCAGTGATGGAAAGGAAACCTCTTAAGGAGGGGAAGGGAGAAGGGGAGAAAAATAAAAGCATAAACAGGGGAGGGAATAGAATGGAGGGAAAGAAACAGGTAGTAATCATAACTGTGAATGTGAATGGGATGAACTTTCCCATAAAATGGAGGTGGATAGCAGAATGGATTAAAAACCACAATCCTACAATATGCTGTTTACATGAAACACATATGAAACAGGGGGATACACACAGGGTAAAGGTAAAAGACTGGAGTAAAATATATTGTGCCTCAGCTAAAGTAAAAAAAGCAGGGGTAGCAATTCTTATTTCAGACAAAGCAAAAGCAAAAATAGATCTAATTAAAAGGGATAATGAAGGAAACTATATCCTACTAAAAGGCAGCATAGAAAATGAAGCAATATTATTCCTAAACATCTATGCACCGAGTGGTACAGCATCCAAATTCCTAAAGGAGAAATTAAAGATGTTAGAGGAAGAAATTAATAGCAAAACTATACTATTGGGAGACTTCAATCTCTCCCTCTCTGAGCTTAATAAATCCAACCTCAAAATAAGCGAGAAATAAGTTAAGGAGGCAAATAGAATCCTCTGGAGAAAATTGAATGGAGATAAAAAGGAATATATCTTCTTCTCAGTGGTACATGGCACATATACAAAAATTGACCATGTGGCAGGGCATGAAAACCTCACAATTCAATGCAGAAAGGCAGAAATATTAAATATATCCTTCTCAGTTCATGATGCAATAAAAATTATATGTAACAAAGGGCCATGGAAGGATAGACTAAAAATTAATTGGAAACTAAATAACTTAATCCTAAAGAATGAGTGGGTCAAACAAGAAATCATAGAAACAATCAGTTAACTTCATTCAAGAGAATGACAATAATGAGACAACATACCAAAACTTATGGGATACAGCAAAAGTGGTTCTTAGGGGAAGTTTTATATCCTTGAATGCATACATAAATAAAATAGAGAAAATGGAGGTCAATAAATTGGGCATGCAACTGAAAAAGCTAGAAAGAGAACAAATTGAAAATCCCCAATTAAATACTAAATTAGAAATAATGAAAACCAAAGGAGAGATTAATAAAATTGAATTTAAGAAAACTACTGAATTATTAAATAAAACTAAGAACTGGTATTATGAAAAACCAATAAATTTGATAGACCTTTAGTCAACATGATAAAAAAAAAAAGAAAGAAAAAAAAGAAATTATAAGTATCAAAAACGCAAAGGGTGAATCTATCTCCAATGAAGAGGAAATTAAAACAATAATCAGAAATTATTATGCCCAATTGTATGCATATAAATTTGACAATCTTAGTGAAATGGATGAATATTTATGAAAATACAAGCTGCCCAGACTAACTGAAGAGGAAGTAAACTACTTAACCCCATCTCAGAAAAAGAAATTGAACAAGTCATCAAGGAACTCACTAAGAAAAAATCTCCAGGGCCAGATGACTTTCCTAATGAATTCTATCAAATATTTAAAGAACAAGTGACTCTAATACTTTACAAACTATTTGGGAAAATTGGAGAAGAAGGAGTCCTACCAAATTCTTTTTATGACACAAATATGGTACTGATACCTAAATTGGGAAGAGACAAAGCAGAGAAAGAAAATTACAGACCAATTTCCCTTATGAATATAAATGCAAAAATTCTAAATAAAATATTAGCAAAAAAGACTACAGCAACTCATCATGAGAATAATACACTCTGATCAGTTAGTATTTATTCCAGGAATGTAAGGGTGGTTCAATATCAGGAAAACTATAAGTATAATTGACCACATCAACAACAAAACTAGTGGAAACCACATTATTATCTCTATAGATGCAGAAAAGACTTTTGACAAAACACAACACTCATTCCTATTAAAAACACTAGAAAGTATAGGAATCAATGGAGTCTTCCTTAAAATAATAAGTAGCATCTACCTAAAACCATCAGCAAGTATTATATGTAATGGGGATAAACTAGAAGCATTTCCAATGAGATCAGGGGTGAAACAAGAATGTCCACTATCACCCCTTTTATTCAATTTGGTACTAGAAATGTTAGCAGTAGCAATAAGAGAAGAAAAATAAATTGAAGGAATCAAATTAGGCAAAGAAGAGACTAAGCTATCACTCTTTGTAGATGATATGATGATATACTTAGAGAATCCTAGAGAATCAAGTAAAAAACTGCTTGAGACAATAAACAAATTTACCAAAGTTGCAGGATATAAAATATACCTACATAAGTCCTCAGCATTCTTATCTAATGAAATCCAACAGCAAGAGATTGAAAGAGAAATCCCATTTCTTTTGGTATGTTGTCTCATTATTGTCATTCTCTTGAATGAAGTTACTGATTGTTTCTCTGATTTCTTGTTTGACACATTCATTCTTTAAGATTAAGTTATTTAGTTTCCAATTAGTTTTTAGTCTATCCTTCCATGGCCCTTTATTACATAGATTTTTACATACATTATTACATAGAATCTATTACATAGATTTTTTTTTTTTTTGCTTTTTGGAGGGCAATTGGGGTTAAGTAACTTCCCCAAGGTCACATGGCTAGGTTTTTGTTTGTGTGTGTTAAGTGTCTGAGGCCAGATCCGAACTCAGGTCTTTCTGACTCCAGGGCTGGCGCTCTACTCACTGCGCCTCCTAGCCGCCCCTACATAGAATTTTTATTGCATCATGTCAAAACAAACACAGGACTTATATGAACACAATTACAAAACACTTCTCACACAAATAAAGTCAGATCTAACTAATTGGAAAAACATCAATTGCTCATGGCTGGATCGAGCCTAATATAATAAAAAATGATAATTTAACCTAAATTAAATTACATATTTAGTGCCATACCATTCAATCTACCAAAAAATTACTTTGTAGAGCTAGAAAAATAGTAGTAAAATTCATTGGGAAGACCAAAGATCCAGAACATCAAGGCAATTAATGAAAAGAAATGCTAGGGAAGGTGGCCTAGCCATACCAGATTTTAATATGTATTACAAAGCAGCAGTCATCAATACTTCTTGGTACTGGCTGAGGAATAGAATAATGGACCAATGGAATAGACGGGGTACAGGAGATGCAGCAGCCAATGAATATAGTAATCTAGTGTTTGATAAAGCCAAAGACCCTAGTTTTGGGGATAAGAATGCACTATTTAACAAAAACTGATGGGAAAACTGGAACATAGTATGGCAGAAATTGGGCATAGACCAATATCTAACACCATACACCAAAATAAAGTCAAAATGGCTGCATGATTTAGGTATAAAGGCTGATACTGTAAAAAATCTGGAAGAGCAAGGGATAGTTTACCTGTCAGATCTACGGAGAGATTTTATGATGAAACAAGAGTTAGCATTATAAAATGCAAAATGGACAATTTTGATTACATTTAATTGAAAATCTTCTGTACAAATAAAGTCAATGTCACCAAGATTAAGAGGGAAGTGGAAAACTGCAAAAGAATCTTTACAACCAATGTCTCTGATAAAATACAGAAAAAATTGAGTCAAATCTATAAGAATACAAGCCACACCCCAATTGATAAGTGGTCAAAGGATATGAACAGGCAGTTGTCAGAAGATGAGATTAAAGATATCTATAAGCATATGAAAAAATGTTCTAAATCACTAGTGATTAGAGAAATGCAAATCAAAACAACTCTTAGGTACATCTTACTGGCCAGATTGGCTAAGATGACAAAACAGGACAATAATAAATGCTGGAGAGGATGTGGAAAAATTGGAACACTCACACATTTTTGGTGGAATTGTGAACTGATCCAACCATTCTGGAAAGCAATCTGGAACTATTCCCAAAAGACTAAAAATAAGTGAATACCCTTTGACCCAGCAATACCACTTCCAGGGTTATATCCCAAAGAGATCAGAGAAGTGGGAGGAGGACCTGTATGTACAAAAATATTTATAGCAGCTCTTTTTGTGGTGGCAAAGAATTGGAAATCAAGGGGATGCCCATCAATTGGGGAATGGTGAACAAGTTGTGGTATGTGAATGTAATGGAATCCTACTATGCTATAAGAAATGAGGAGCAGACAGACTTCACAATAACCTGGAGAAACTTATATAAACTGATGCTGAGGGAGAAGAGCAGAACCAGGAGAAATCTCTACACAGTCACAGACACAATGTATGTGTGACGACCAATGTCAACAGACTGGGTTGCTCTCAGCAATGTAAGGTTATAAGTCAACTCCAAAAGACTCATTACTGAAAGAGATACCCACATCCAGAGAAAGAGATGCGGAGTCTGAATGCAGTGAAACAAACTACTTGCTCTCTTCCTTTTTCTTGTTTTGTTGTGTTTCCTCTTTCCCATAGATCAGTTATAATCCTTCTGTACAACCTGACTAATGATTAATGTAAAGATATTTGTACCTCCTGTATTTGAGTGCATGCCACCATGATGGAAGGGGGAGGAGGGAGAGGGGAAAAAATGAAACTCAAGAGACTGTGGAACTTAATGTAGTAAAATAAAAGTAAATAAATCAACTTAAAAAAAGAAACAGAAGCCATGAGATGTAAAGCACATACTGTTTGTAGGGTGAAAATGAACTACTCAAAGTTTGAAAGTAGTAGTATGCTCTGCTAAAGCAGTCACTCAAGGCCCGTAAGGGTCAAACCCACATACCTCATTGTCTCTTTTGCTTGTAATTTCATCAAGTAGATTGGGGGACTCAAATGGTTACGAATCCCTTTATTGACTCAAAACCCCTATATTTATAGAATTTAAAGACAGAGCTTTAATGTTAATACTTCAGTGGATATTATTATTATATTTTCCCTGACCTCATTAGGGGTGTTATTTCTACCAGTGCAGACTGTGACTCATTTATGTCTTTAAGAAAGCCCTTTTCTTTTAACTTTTAAAAATTAACATTTACTTTTTCCTCCTTCCCACCTTCCCTCTATGCCAACTACTGGGGAAAAAATAAAAATAAAATCCTTCTAATAAATATATATTGTCAAACAAAACAAATTCCTATATTGACTGTGTCCAAAAGTTTTTGAAGGTATACTGAACCTTGAATCCATCGTTTCTCAGGGAATGAGTAATATGCTTCATCACTGGTCCTTTAGAATTGTAGTTAGCCATCTTGGTGTGTGGGGTAGGGGAGAGATGGGGAGAAATTTTGGAACTCAAAATCCTATGGAAATGAATATTGAAAACTAAAAGTAAATAAGTTCTGGGAAAAAATTGTAGTTAGTTATTAGAGTTCCTAAATCTTGTAAGTTGATTGTCTTTATAGTTTTATTGTCATTGAATAAATTGTTCTCCCAGGTCTGCTCACTTCACTTTGTATCAGTGCATGCAAATCTTCCAAAGTTTGTCTAAAAATCTCTCTTTCATGACTTCTTTTTTTTTTTTAAACAAATACTTTATTAACTTCTGTTTTACATCATTCATTTCCGCCAGATTTTGAGTTACAATCATTTTCCCCCCATTATTCCCCTACCCAGCCTCCCAGAATAGCAGTCCCACAAGATATCGCTTCCTCCAATCTGCTCTCTCCCATACCTTCTCCCATACCCCCTTCGACTTTTCCATTAGAGGAAGGTGAATCTTTGTGTCCCAATGCCTGCACATCTTATCTCCCAATTATAAGCAAAAGAGTATTAATAATAGTATTTATATATATTTGAAACATTTAATGTTACGACCTCGAATTTCAGATCCATTTCCTTCCTCCCTTGTCACCCATTCCCTCTGGGGAGATAAGTAATTCAGTATATGTTGTACATGTCTAGCTATGCAAAACATTATCATGGTAGATATATTGTACAAGGCTGCTTATAATTCCCTCCCACTCATCCCACCCCCCACCTGGTCCATTCCCTACATGATCCTGTCCCTCTTCTATAGTGGGTACTTCCAACCTCCCCTCACCCCAAGGATGCCCTCCCATCCATCATCCCTCCTCTCATCCCCCTTCCCCCTATCCTGCTGCAGGTTGAGATATCCCATTTAGTATGTATGTCATTTTCTCCCTGAACCAAATTCAATGTGAATGTGGTTTTGCCTTTTTAGCCTTCCTTATTCTCCCCCTCCTTTGCAACCACTTCCCCTACATGAGATAGTTTACCCTACCATGTCTCTCCCCATCTCCTCTTGCCACTTTCCTCTCTCACCTCATAATTTCATCCCTTGAGTATTCTCCCTTCCCAACAAATTCAACCTATGCCCTCTATCCATATATAACTGTAACCATATACACACACATTCACATATGTATTCATATGACCACACCCCTTCTTCCATTATTTTCATAGTGAGAAAGATATCATCAGTCACAGTTATTGCTTTTCCATATAGGAATGTAAATAGTTCAACTTTGATAAGTTCCTTTTGATTTCTTTTCCCTGATTACCTTCTCAGGCATCTCTTCCTTCTTGTGTCTGGATGTCAAATTTTCTATTCAACTCTGGATTTTTCCTCAAGAATGCTTGAAAGTCCTCTATTCCACTGAATGACCATATTTTCCCCTGAAACAAAATACTCAGTTTTGCTGGGTAGGTGACCCTTGGGTTCATTCCCAGTTCTTTTGCCCTCTGGAATATCATATTCCATGCCCTTCGATCCCTCAGTGTAGAAGCTGCCAGGTCCTGGGCTATTCTGATTGTGTTTCCACAATATTGAAATTGTTTCTTCCTGGCTGCTTGTAGTATTTTCTCCTTGATCTGGGGATTCTGGAACCTGGCTATAATATTTCTGGGAGTTTTCTTTTTGGGATCTTTTTCAGGAGGTGATCGGTGGATTCTTTCAACCTCTATTTTGCCCTCTGGATCTAAAACATCAGGGCAGTTTTCCTTGAGAATTTCTTGAAGGGTGATTTCTAGGTTCTTTCCTTGATCATGGCTTTCAGGTAGTCCAATAATTTTTAAATTGTCTCTCCTGGATCTATTCTCCAGGTCAGTGGTTTTTCCCATGAGATATTTCACATTGCCTTCTAATCTTTCGTTTGTTTGGATCTGCTTAACAGCATCTTGATTTCTCATAAAGTTATTAGCTTCCATTTGCTCCAGTCTAACTCTGAAGGAATGAATCTCCTCAGTGAACTTTTGAGATTCTTTTTCCATCTGGCAAATTCGACTTTTTAAGGCATTCTTCTCCTCATTGCCCTTTTGGGCCTCCTTTGCCATTTGAGTTAGTCTATTTTTTAAGGTGTTGTTTTCTCAGTCAGGCTGTTGACCCTCATTTCATACTTTTCCTGCATCCTTCTCATTTCTCTTTCTAATTTTTCCTCCACTTCTCTTATTTGATTTTTAAAGTCCTTCTTAAGGTCCTCTATGGCCTGCAACCCGTTCATGTTTTCCCCTGGGGCTTTTGGAGCAGGACTTCTGACCTCACAGTCTTTTCCCGCTCTATGCCCCCAAAATAGGAGTCTAGGGTTGCATTTTTCTGTTTCCTTTGCCTTGGCATGTTGCCACTTAATTGCTTGACTTTTGGGCTTGTTGCCACACTATGGCTTTAAGGCCAGATAGAGGAATTTTCGTCCCGAACGTGTGGGGGGCAACTTCCGTTTCTGGCAAGCTGTAAACCCACCCACAACTTCCACCCTAGATCACAATCCAGATCCAGGGAGGTTAAAGCAAGAGCGATTACCCCCCAAGACTGATCGCTGGATCTCCCCACGATTTGTAGGCTGGGAGCCGGAATGCCTCTGAAAACTACAAAATGGCGTGTCTCCTCAGCAGCTTCTAGCCCCCAGGGGAGGGAGCTGACGCATTCCCCAAATACAGGTCCCAAAGTCCATAGGACACTAACCTCTTACTTTGTCCTAGGCAAGTCTATGTTGATAATTCTGGCGTCTCCCCAGTTCCCGGTGTTCTGGGGTTCCTCCAGCCGGCTGCTGGCCCTGCCGCCCTGGGGCTAAAACCTCGGCTCACGTGGACCTGGGCTCGGCTCGGCTCCTGCGCTCTGCTGGCTCCCAGACCACTGCGCTGGTCCTTCCTGCAGGGTGCTGGGCTGTCCTCAGCGGGAGGTTAGCTTCTCTGTGTCGTTCTGTGGGTGCTGGGGCTCCAGAAGATTTTCAGAGTCCTTTTCTACATAGTTTGTGGAGAATCTGGGGGCAGAGAGGCTTGGACGAGCTGTTTCTACTCCGCCATCTTGGCTCCGCCCCCCTCTTTCATGACTTCTTGCTGTATGCAAATATATTCATACCTTCTCAAACTGTATTACACTTGTTAATGCTTCTCTGTAAATGCTCGGAGGATTTACTCAACACATTGAAACCTTCTATTTTATGGATATTGATCATGACTACTCATGGATGCCTCACCTCTTTTTTTTCTTGCCATACATTTTCTTATGCTACTTCCTGTATATGGTAGTGATGGCAATATGCATTTTCCCCCATTACCTTTTGCCTTACCTGAAATCTTACAATTCTACAGTCTTAGGGGTTCCATGATTAGCAACTAAATAATCAACAAATCAACAGGCATTTTCAGTGTTTACTGTGTGCCAGACACTATACTAAGCACTTGGGATATAAAGAAAGAAAAGCAAAATCAGTCCTCACTTTTAAATAACTCACATTCTAATGGGGAAGACAACATGTAAACAAGTATGTACAAAAAAGATATATATGGGTAAATTGGAAATTACCTCGGGGGAAGCCATTTTCATTGAAGGTGAAAAGGAAAGGTCTCTTGAAGAAGGTAGGATATGAGTTGAAAAGCCAGGAGATAGAAAGGAGGTGGGAAAGTATTCCACGTATGGGGAACACACAGGGAAAAGACACAGAATTACGTAGGAGATGGAGTGTCATGTGGGAGGAATAGTAAGGGAGGCCAAAGTAACTGAATCATGGAGTATGTAAAAGGGTAAAGTAGAAAAAAATATTGAAAAGGTTATGATGGGCCAAGTTATGAAGGACTTTAAAAGCCAAAAGATGTTATATTTGATCCTAGAGGCAATAGGGAACCAGAGCAGGAGAGTGACTTGGTTGGGTCCGTGCTTTAGGAAGATGACTTTGACAACTGAGTGTGGGATGAACTGGAGAGAAAAGTGACTTGAGATAGGGAGACCAGCTGAACAGAAAGCTAGTGGTTACAAAAAACAAAAAATAGTTTTTACAGTGAAGGAAACCGACAAAGAATTACCTTTCCCACTGAAGAAGACAGATTGTCTTTTGAATCATTCTTGCCTACTTCATTTTCAGATCAGTCAAGAATACTTGGGATTTTTCAGTGAAATCTTGACCATTCAAGTAACCAATTCTACTTTTCACTTCTGTGCAATTTGCAATAAAATTAGTCAAGTCCAATTTTATAGCTGCTTAGCTGCTTTTTCAGAAGCATCACCTGTCTCACAGGATTTCCATCCAGTCACAGGCTTAATTCTGTTTGCTCACTACTTCTCTAAATTAGATTTTTAGCAGTTGGAATTTGCTTCAGATTTATGGATGCTACTTTGTTTTTGCCTATTTTCTTATTTTTCTTTGGTTGTTCTAATTTCCACTTTGACCTTGCATTCCTTTAGAGGAATGTTTTAGTTAAATTTTCACTCCACAGTCCCTTGAATTGGAAGACTCTTTGGCTAGTGTGGGAATGGACAGGCATTTTGGTTACTGTGAGTCACTCACTAATGCTTATGAATTCAAAGAATTCTCATTTCCATTAGACGAGGGCAATTTGATGTGACCTTCATTCTTTCTTACTCTGAGCAAGTGAAAATTTTAGTTAATCATCTAGATGTTTCTTTCCTACATGATGTCAACCATCTGGATATTTGGTTTGGCATAGTATAGATAAAGCATCTAGAGTATGACTGGAATTTTAAAAAAACTTTTCCTGCAGACATTTTGTTATGATATGAATAGTTAGAATTACATGTGGTAATGCCACTGAGGTCATCTTTTTTTTTAAAATTTTATTGATTTTAAAAAAATTGCTGTCATTTCCAAGTACAAATCCTCCAGAGCCCTCTCTTGTTCCAAAGTAAAGTTGAATAAACCAAATGGACACATTAGTCATAGCTGACAGCATTTACCTCATTCCATGCCCAGAGTGCTCAACCACCACCTCTTTAATAGAGAGAGGGGAGGTAATCTGATCAGAATCCCTCTGGAGTCAAGATTGGTCAATTCAGTGGTCTGAGTTCTGGTGTCTTTTAGTGGTTTTTCATTTTTATTTTTTAACAATACCTTCTGAACAGTTGTTTTCAAGAAATATTTAAAAGAAATTATTGATGCACTGCTTTATAAGTAAGTGATTGAGTAAGCATGAAAAGTAGATGGCATATTATTTATAATAATGTTTTACAGCCTTTTAAAATGTTGCATGTGGTACACAAAAATATCATTAAAGTATGCAATATTTAATAGTGCAATCAGTGAGCAGTCAATTGAATGAATGTATTTGAGCTACAACCAATAAAACATAACAGTATAATACACGTGTAATATGCCTCCTTCTAAGCATGGTTATAAAATTAAAAACATTGAAAATTCCAAATTAAATTCAAAATTATAATAGCTCTATAATTTATGAATTTATTGTATCATGGCAATAAAAGGGTAGAGTAAGGGGGAAAACAAAGGATATTGTTGGAAAGCATATACCAAAAACTCAATAAAAGACGTAAATTTAAAGATACAGCTAAATAGCATAAATTTTTCTGTACTTTTTATGTCAGTGAGTTTAGTATTCCTCAAAACTCAAACCCCTTCCTTATGGAGAGGTATAAGAGCAGGAGGTATGCTGGTAAATATTTAATAATTGGCTCTTCAAAAAGGCATGGCATACCTTTAAGTTTAATATGCATTTATTGACATTTTTCCATCATTTTCTTAAGTCTTTTTGTTGTTGTTTGTCCTTCATTGTGGAAGAGGACCATGACATCAGGAAGGTGATCCCATGACTTGCAAGTGAATTGGATTTAATTGAGGCAGGGCTGTGCAAAGTCACCAGCCTCACTTTCTCCTCCAGAGCCATCTGGGTCCAGTGGCAAGGTATAGATCAGGATGACTAGAGATGATCCAGGATGCAGTGGGAGGCCTTGGCCTTTTTAAGCTAACATTTTCTCCGGTTACGGTTTGTCTGAGATAGTACCCATTCAGTATAAGGCTAGGTAAGAAATGAGGCAAAGAATGGCCTCTTTTACCTAGTCAAAAGAAAAAATCAATCTGGGAGAGGAAGATCCTCAGGGTTTCTGACCAAAACCAAAATAGATGCTATTTATACTTACTCTGAGCCACTAGAGCCCAAACAATGACCAAGTAAGGCTTGAACTGGGACTTATTGTTGACCGATCAGTGAGAACCAGAGTGATTTGGATTTAAGGCGCTGTCCTTAAAAAAGAAATCTAGGTGATGACTAACTTTGATAGACTGGGCTCCTCTCAGCAATGCAAGGTTAGAAGACAACTCCAAAAGACCCATGATGGAAAGCGCTATCCACATCCAGAGAAAGAACTACGGAGTCTGAATGCAGATTGAAGCAAACTACTTGCTCTCTCTCTTTTGTGTTTTGTTCCTTCATTCTCATTGTTCACCCCATTGGTTATAATTCTTCTTTACAACTTGACTAATGTTTAATGTGAAGGTATTTGTAGAACCTGTATCTGATTACTTGCCACCATGGGGGTGAGAAGGGGGAGAGGGGAGGGGAGAATATTTGGAGCTCAGGGGATTGTGGAACTGAATGTTGTAAACTAGAAGTAAATGAATAAATTAAAATAATAAAAAAATAAATCTAGCTCATAAACCCCAAGATATCTTGGTGAGATTTCAGTGATCAAAATTTATATTCCTCTGGAAAGAGCACTTGCAGGTAAGGGTATGATTCCATATATGGACAGAGGGAGAGGGGGGAAGAAGAGAAGGAGGGACAGAAGGAGGGAGGGAAGAAAGGAAAGAAGGAAGGAAGACAGGAAGGAAAGAAGGAAGGAAAGAAGGAAGGGGTGAAGGAAAGAAGGAATGAAGGAAAGAAGAAAGGAAGAAAGGAAGGGCTGTATTGCACAACTGTAACTGTCTGTTGGGTCCCCAGATGGCAGCTCCTACTACTCACAGATTGTTGTTTGTCCTTAATTCTGGGAGAGGACCATGACATCAGGAAGGAGATGTCATGACTTGCAAGTGTCATCACTTGCAATTCATTTGCAAGTGAATTGGATTTAAGTGAGGCAGGGCTGTGCAAACTTATCAGCCACATGCTTTCCTCCTGAAATATCTTCTTAAGTCTAGACAATCAACAAAACAACAAGCCAGTCCTTGATTTGTAGCATTTGCCAGTTTCTAAGGTGTAAATGTTCACAATGAAAAGTTAATAATTGGCTCTGGTGCTGCTAGCAGCTGACTCCAGCACAAGACTGCTCAAAGATGATTGATTTTTGAAATCACCAGGGGACTAGCTCATACATCACATTACTAGGAAAAGCCCATTATTTAATGAAAATGAAATATGTAGATGAAGTTCATTAGGGCTAGCTTTAGTAGATTGTAGGGCCTTGGGGGGAAGTATACTATGTGAATTGGCTCCCCAAGTAGCATTTTAATAAATATGAAACTTGGTCAAAATGAACATCAGGGAGAACATTGAAGGAGGGAAGCAGTAGTTGAAGGAGAGATGTATGTAGAAGGACAAGATACAGCATGAAGGTATCTTATGTGGAGATGTTTCCAGCAGCTGGTAAAAGACCCACCTTAGTATTAGTTGTTCAGGGGTGTGTTATATCAATCAATTAATCAATAAACATTTGTGTGCCAGGCAATGTGCTAAGAGCTTGGGATACAAAAAGAATCAAGACAGTCTCTGCCTTAAAGGAGTTTACAATCTATGATGATGGTCATTTCCAATCTTCCTTCCTTCCTCCCTCCCTTCCTTCCTTCCTTCCTTCCTTCCTTCCTTCCTTCCTTCCTTCCTTCTTTCTTTCTTTCTTCCTTCCTACCTTCCTTTTTTCTTTCTTTCTTTCTTTCTTTCTTTCTTTCTTTCTTTCTTTCTTTCTTTCTTCCTTCCTTCCCTCCTTCCCTCCCTCCTTCCTTCCTTCCTTCCTACCTTCCTTCCTTCCTTCCTTCCTTCCTTCCTTCCTTCTTTCCTTCCTTCCTTCCTTCCTTCCATTCTTTTCCTATAGTTGTTGGTACCATCTTTTTTTTCTTTTGCTGGATGTCATCTGAGAATCACTATACAATTCCAGTCATCTGACCGCTAAAGCAATTCTCCACTCTACCCCAAGTGAGTTGCTACACCTCAAAGATAGTTCTGATAATTTAATTTAATGGTGAAATCTGTTTACATCAAATCTACTTTCTGAATCTAATAAACCTATTCTATATTTTTCATTAACAAGTAAAATAATAATGTAACACTAATAGGAAGATCTTGAAATTAGTCAATAACATTTACTAAGTGCCTATTATGTACAGGACATGGTACTGAACACTAAGAAGGAATGCTAAGTATAGAAATACCAAAGAAGAATGAACTCAATACAATAACCATTTATCAAGCATCCTTTATGTTCAAGATACTGGGCTAGACACTGGGGACACAAAGACAAAAAATGACATTATCCTGGCCCTCTAGGAGTTTATAACCTAGTTGGGAAGAAAGGCATATATTAGTAAAAGAATTGATGGACATATATATGCAGAATAACACACCAACATAGCATAACCCTCAGGCATAGAGGTAACTACCTGTGACTGTTCTGCCAGCTTCTTCAGCATAGCCCCAGGCAAACAGGCAGCCTCCATCGACCAGACTTCCACATGCTTCAGTGTAGCCCCATGGAAATGAAGAAACATCCCATCAGCCTCAGCATATACCAGACACCAGCATTAGGACCCCAGCTCAGCACCAGGTAAGCTGCCAGACTCCCATGGCCTCCAGCAACACCAGCCACCTCCACCTCACCTCCTTTCTTCAGCACCAGACATGAAGGTTCCCAGTGTGTCTCAGGGCAACATCTCTTCAGCACCAGGTAAACAGCCAGGGTTTGCAGCCCTTGGCACAAGAAACCTGAGGGAGTGCCCCTTCCATGCTGGCAGCAGAGCTCAAATTTAAAAAGAAAGGAAAAAGGTCAAACAACATGAGCAAAAAACAAACAAACAAACAAGAATCTGATCATTGAAAGTTATTATGGTGACAGGGAGGAACAAGGCACAAACTCAGAAAAGGACAACAAGTGTCAAAACATATGTAGGCAAAACCCCAAAGAAAAATAGGAAGTGGTCTCAAATCCAGAAGGAACTCAAGGAAAAACTCAAAAAGGAGCTTAAAATCAAATAAGAAAGATACAAGAAAAATTGGAAAAAGAAATGAGAGTGATGCAAGAGAATTATGAAAAAAGAGTCAACAACTTGGAAAAAGAAAACAACTGTTTAAAAAGTAGAATTGGTCAAATAGAAAAGGAAGTACAAAAGTTAACTGAGGAAAATAACTCCTTAAAAGTTAGAATTGGGCAAGTAGAAACTAATGATCCTACGAGACATCAAAAATAAAAAAAAAGAAAAAGAAAAAAAATAACTGACCTGGAAAATAGATCCAGGAAAGATAGTGTCAGAATCATTGGACTACCTGGAAGCTATAATTAAAAGGAAGACCTAGATAATATCTTTCAAGAAATTATCGAGAAAAACTGCCCTGATATCCTGGAACTAGAGGGCAAAGTAGGCCTTGAAAGAATCCACAGATCATCCCAGGAAAGAGATCCCAAAATAAAAACTTCAAGGAACATTATTGCCAAATTACAGAGCTATAAGGTCAGGGAAAAATTACTGCAAGTGTCCAGAAAGAAACAATTCAAATATTGGGGAGCCACAATTAAGATTACACAGGACTTAGAAGCTGCAGCATTTAAAGATTTGAGGTCATGGAATGTGATATTCTGGAAGGCAAAGGATCTAGGACTACAAACGAGAATCACCTGCCTAGTGAAATTAAACATAATGCTTCAAGGGAAAAATGGTCATTCATTGAAATAGAAGGATTTCAAGCTTTCATAAGAAGATCAGATTTAAAAAAAAATTGGTCTTTAATATCAAGATCCAAGAGGAGACTAAAAAAGATGTAAAGGGAAAAGAAAACATAAGACATGGAGCTGAACTGTTTACATTCCTATATGGGAAGATGATACTTGTAATTCTTAGAAATTGTACCACTGATAGTACAGATAGAAGGAATGTACATCGACAGAAGGTGATATATGTTAGGTGAATTTGAGGGAATGACATAAAAATATTAAGGGATGAGAAAGAGGAGTACACTGGGTGCAGAAGGAAGAGAGAAGTAGAATGGGGTGAATTATTTCATAGGAAGAGGCATGAAAAAGCTTTTACAGTGGAAGGAAAGATGGTAGGGTGGGTGATGAGCATTGTTTGAATCTTTA
The DNA here is from genome assembly GCA_011680675.1 of Gymnobelideus leadbeateri. Taxonomy (NCBI): domain Eukaryota; kingdom Metazoa; phylum Chordata; class Mammalia; order Diprotodontia; family Petauridae; genus Gymnobelideus; species Gymnobelideus leadbeateri. The sequence continues at coordinate 267,472 of WOXC01008185.1, read as the reverse complement.
CTTTCATTAGTATTGGCTCAAAAAGGGAACAATATACACAAGCAGTTGAGTATAGAAATCTATCTTACCTGACAGGAAAGAGGAAGGGAGGAGTTTGAGTAAGTTAAGTTACAGGAGGGAAGACTGACAGAAGAGAGGGCAGATAGGGTGGGGAATGGAGGTGGGGTGGAGGTGATAGATGAAAGCAAAACAATGTTGAGGAGCGAAAGGGTAAAAGGAGAGAAAGAACATAAAGGAGGAAAAATAGGATGGAGGGAAATACATAGTAATCATAACTGAGTGTGAATGGGATGAACTCTTTCATAAAATGGAAGCAGATAGCAGAATGAATCAAAAGCCAGTTAATATATTGTTTACAAGATATGCTTGAAACAGTGACACACAACAGAGTGAAGGTAGGGAACTGGAGCAGAATTTAATGCATTTCAGCTGAAGTGAAAAAAAAACCAGGGGTTGCAATCCTGATCTCAGACAAAGCAAAAGCAAAAATAGACCTAATTAAAAGAGAGGAGGAAGGAAACTACATCTTGTTAAAAGGTATCATAGACAATAAAGTAATATCAATGCTAAACATATATGTACCAAGTGGTATAGCATCCAAATTCTTTTTGTTTTTTGGAAGGTTTTACTTCTTTATTGAGTAACACTTTTCAAAACTCTGTAAATTGGATACTTAAAACCCAATTCCCAATAAAAACAAAACAAAAATACTGTCAGAAAATCTTTTTTTTTTGGAAGAATAAAATAAAATTAAAGGTTAATAGGGTCTAGGCAACACACAAGAAATCTGCAAATCTTTATCACTGAAAAACTTCTTAGGTTTTTAAGTACTGACTTTTCAAATTGATTTTTCCCAAAGAAAAAACATCCAGAATGGCAGCAGCTTCTTCTGCCATCTATTGTTGAGGCTGAAGTACCATGAAGAAGTCTCCATATGTTGAGTGAATGAACATCTAACTAAAAGGCTATTTAACTTCAGAGTATCCAGTCTTTCTGGTCTAAGAGGTAGCAGCAGCAACAGCTACCTTCTGAGCAGCTTCCTTCTTGGCCTGATGAGCTTGTAATACTGTAACAGCTTCTTTCACTTTTGCACATGTATATATCAAAGTGCCTACCATTTTAGGAAGGGAGGGGGGAGGGAGGGAGGGAGGAAGAAAAATTTAGAACTCAAAATCTTGTAAAAATGAATGCTAAAAATTGTCTTCACATGTAATTGGGAAAAAAGATTAATTTCAAATATCAATTCTATTAGACACAAAGATTCTGGAAAATGCTTTGGATTTTGTTGTAAAGAGATCTATACAGGTGTATACTAGAGAAAGTTCGGGCTGGCTAGTGAGAGCTGATTGTTAATTTTTTTTAACAAATGCTTTATTAATTTCTGGTTTACATCATTCATTTCCGCCAGATTTTGAGTTACAATTTTTTTCCCCTTTTTCCCCCTACCCAGCACCCCAGAATAGCAGTCCCACAAAATATCCCCTCATCCAATCTGCTCTCTCCCATATCTTCTCCCATACCCCCTTTGACTTTACCATTAGGGCGAGGTGAGTCTCTGTGCTCAAATGCCTGAATATCTTATCTCCCAATTACATGTAAAATAGTATTAAAATAGTATTTATATATATTTGAAACATTTAATTTTGAAACCTTGAATTTCAGATCCGTTCCCTTCCTCCCTTGTCACCCATTCCCTCTGGGAAGATAAGTAATTCAGTATAGGTTGTACATGTCTAGCTATGCAAAACATTACCATAGTAGATATATTGTACAAGGCTGCCACCAGACAGGGGAGCTTCCATCCTGAAAGTGTGGGGTCTTCACAGCTTCCATTTCTGGCAAGCTGGATACCCACCCCACGACCTCTACCCCAGACCATAGTCCAGATCCAGGGAGGTTAAAGCAAGAGCGATTACCCCCCCAAGACTGATTGCTGGATCTCCCTACAGTTCGCAGGCCAGGAGCTGGAGCCGTCACTGAAAACTGCAAAATGGCGAATGTCTCCTCAGCGACTTCTAGCCCCCAGGGGAGGAAGCCGATGCGTTCCCCAAATACTGGTCCCAAAGTCCATAGGGCACTAACTTCTCACTTTGTCCTAGGTATATCTGTGTTGATAATTCTGGAATCGCCACAGCTGCTGGTGTTCTGGTGTCCCTCCAGCCGGCTGCTGACCTGGCTGCCCTGGGGCTAAAAGCTCAGCTCAGGCAGACCTGGGCTCGGCTCTCAGCATGCTGGGCTGTCGCCTCCCAGAGTGCTGCACTGGCCCACCCTGCAGGGCTGCTGGGCTGTCCTCAGCCATTCTGTGGGTGCTGGGGCTCCAGAAGTTGTTCAGAGTCCCCTTTTACATAGTTTGGAAGTGGTGTGGGGCAGAGAACCTTCGAAGTGCTGTTTCTACTCTGCCATCTTGGCTCCGCCCCCCCTGTAAAAATTTTAATGTGAGAATTTATACCTCAGAAATCATTGTTTTAGTTGATTGTCTAGATTGCAGAGGCTCCCAAAGTGGGCAATACCACACCCTGGGGGGCTCTGGAACAATGGTGGGGACAGTAGTAGCCTCAGGAATATGGGGAGCATTGAATAAAAATAAAGGGGTGGTGGAAGCATGAGGAAAGAAGAGAATTTTGAAAAACCATTTGTACATGCTTCATCTGTTGTATAACAGAGTTAAAGTCATAGTGATTACATTATTTTCCAAATAAACAAAATCCAAGTTTAACTAATCAGTGGTCAAGTCCACTGATAGGTCTTAACATGCAACTGTTGACAAGTGAGTGTGTCATGTGTTGTTGGCAAGTCCAGCATGCATTGGCAAGAATATGTGCATATAATGACCTGTTTACAATATGATACTATAGGGTTACATGATGCAATATTGTATCATCAAAATTCCAATGCAGGAAAACCCCCACAAATTTACAATAAATTATTAAATTTAAGATGTATCCTTCTAAAAAATTATTTTTTGAAATGATGCAAACTTAAAAAAACCCATAGATTTCCAGGGGAGCACTGAGTAATTTTTTTGGGAAAGAGGGCAGCAGGCCAAATAAGTTTGGGAATCTCTGGTCTAGACTTAAGAAATTGATGGAAGAAATGTAAATAATGCCGATTAAATTTAAAAGTATGCCATGGGTATATCTTTGTCTTCCCAGAGAGCCAATTGTTAAACATTTACTACTATATCAATATGTGTATAATACAAACACATCACATAAGAACTGAGGGAACACTGAATAGAAGAATAATGACATGAATCCTTATAGTGTTTCAGTAAGAAATGAATAATGTAATGCTGGGCAAGTGTCTTATTTGCCTCAGTTTCCTAGTAAAATTGCAATAATAACAGCACCTGCTTTGCAGGGTTGTTGTGAAGATCAAATGAAACGATATTTGTAAAGTGCTTAGCACAGTGTCTGGTATGTAATAGATGTTATGCCAATGCTTATTCCCCTCCCTTCAATTCCCTTTAATGGTAGGGCTTGGGTTTAATGGATTCACAAGTTCAGTCCAAAAAAAAAATCTCTCAGTAATGCTAAGTGGTTGGGAATCATAGAGCACCACAATCCCACATAAGTTAACATTGCAGGGCCCCTAAGGACAATGGAAAAGGACATGATGGTTGTAGCATATAGCCAAAGATAACTTACACATGAGCAATGACGTGAAAGACATCACGAGAGATAATCATGACTGAAAAAGGCAGTGGATCAGTTATGTAGCAAGAATGAATGACAAATGGCTAGACCAAATGAGTACTGCGCTTAATATGCCAGCAAATTCAGGAAACTCAACAGTGGACACTAGATTGGAAAAGATCTGTTTTCATCCTAATCCTAAAGAAGGACAATGACAAAGAATGTTCAAATTACGAAATAATTGTCCTTGTTTCACATGCCTGCAAGGTTATGAGTAAGAATCTGCAAGCTAGGCTTCAGCAATACGTGAACCAAGGATTACCAGAAGAGCAGCTTTGGGAAGAGTCAGAGAAACTAGAAAGCAAATTGCTGACATTCACTAGATAATGGAGAAAACAAGGTAGTTTCAGAAAAACATCTACTTCTGCTTCATTAACTACATACTTTGTGTGGATCACAACAAATTGTGATAAGTCCTCAAAGGAAAGGGAATACCGGATCATCTTACTTGTCTCCTGAGAAACCTGTATTCAGTCCAAGAAGCAACAGGTAGAGCCAGTTGGAACAACTTATTGCCTTATGATTGGAAAATGAATATGACAAGGCTCTAAATTGTCACCTTATTTATTTAACCATATGCAGAATACATCATGCAAAATTCCAGGCTGAACAAATCACAAGCCAGAATTAAGGTTGCTAAGAGAAATCTCAATAGTCTCAGATATGTAGACAATGCTATTGTCATGGTAGAAAGTTAAGAAGAATTAAGAAATCTCTTGATGAAGGTGGAGGAGGAGAGTATAAAAGTTGCCTTGAAGCTTAACTTAAGAAGAATTAGATCATTGCGCCTGGTCCCATCACTCCGTGGCAAATAGAAATGGAAGCAATGTCATGCCTTATATCCTTGGGCTCAAAGATCACTGCAGATGGCAAGTGCAGCCATGACATTAAATACCCTTTTCCTTAGAAGGAAAGCTATGACAGATCTGGACAGCATACTAAAAAACAGATATCCTTGCCAACAAGGTGATGGAGAAGACTTGAGAGTCCCTTGCATAGCAGGGAGATCAAATCAGTCAATACTTAAAGAAATTAATTTAGACTGTTCACTGGAAGGTCAAATACTGAAGCTGAAGCTTAAATACTTAAATGCTGTGGCTATTTGAGAATACAGGACTCACTAGAAAAGACCCTGATTTTGGAAAAGATTGAAGGCAAAAGCAAAAGTAGATGGCAGAGGATGAGATGGACAGATAGTGTCATGGAAGGAGTGAACATGATGTTGAATAGACTTTGGGAGATAGTGAAGGATAGAAGGCCCTGGTGTGCTATGGTCTGTGGGGTCACAAAGATTTAGACATGACTGATGGATTAAACAAGACCAAATGTTGTCCTGAAATTCATGAAATTCTCATGGATTGATGCAGAAGAAATATATTCAACATACTGTTGCAGGGAAGAAGAAATATTTCTACATACCCATATTGAATCTAAGAATTGAACATTTAAAAAAATTTCTGTTACTGATTTTTTATCATTGTCCTGACCTTTGGTTCTTTTTCATTAGTGACTAACCAAATTTAGCAATAAACATTTAAGAATTCACTATGTGTCAGTCTCTGGGCTAGGCACTGGGGATACAAAGACAAAAACATAAATAGTCCCTGCCCTCAAGGAGCTTACCTTTTCCTAGGGAACCTGACACTTTCATAGGTAAGTAAACACAAGGTGTTTTGGGCTCAAAGGGACATTAGAAATGATTTTGTAAGAATCTTTGATTTTATAGATGAGGAAAATGAGTAACAGAGAGGTTAATCTAGGGCTGCAATAGGTAAAAAGTGTAAGAACTGGGATCTGAACCCTGATTCTAGGTTCAATTAGAAGAACTGAACTTGAGTATCATTAATCAAGTCAGCCTATTCATGCTGGCAAGGGGTGAGAGTGCTAGGGAAATTGTGGGCAAGGGCCAGGAGAGGTTGTAGGCATACTCAGATAGCAACCACAAAGCAGAGAGGCTCTAGTTATATTCTTTGGCTTCTCCTGGTTACATTACTCTTTCCTCAGTAGAATTGTATTTGGGCTTGAAGTGCTTCTATTTATTACATTTTAAGGGGGGGATATTGCCCCTATACAGATAAAGAGCTGGGAAGTCCAGTCTTAGTGATGACAGTAATGATATTCTGTGATTCCTACAAACATTCTCTTTGAGTCACTTTGACATCTATCCGATGACTTGTCTGTGCCAAGGTGCTAGGACCCTGACAGTTCAAGGATCAACATCCTAACATGATCATTTACAGGGCTTTACCGATTTCATTTCGTTTTCCCAAGGTTCTTGTGCTGGTTAGCATGAGGACTTCAAGCTGGAATGGGCTTTTTGTAGATGAGAAAATGGGCACTGAGAGGCTAGATGAGTTACCCTAGGTCATAGAAGTAGTAAGTAGCAGAGTCTGGTTTTGAATAGGGATTCACAGACTCCAAGGCAAGTGCTCTTTTCACCAAAATTAAGTAAATTAATCAGTCTCAGGATCAGTCAATGACCAAGGTAAAGATTGAAATTCTGTAATCCCAGTAACCCATTCAAATCAGAACATAAATTTCCCCATGGAGAGCATTTAGCTTTCAATAAAGGAGTGAGTTAAGTCTGTGTTGGAGGTAGGCATAGGCTGATATTGTTGATGGATTGACATATTTTTTTCCTAACCCCTACCACACTGAAGAAAGATACTATTCTTTTTAATTTGCTCAGTGCTGTAATTGTAAATGAAAAGCAATATTGCAACACATCCAATTATAACCAGAATACTACCTCCTAGGACTCATAAAAAGGAGGGGAAAGTATTTATGACTGTGTGGATCCATTAATCTTTGCAGTTATGGCTACACATACTGTACAATACCAATTGGAAGATTGGTTTTTCTTTTTTCTCCAGTGATATACTTCATAAAAACTCAGCTGGGTATTTTATTATAAATTAAACCCTGAAAAATTGTTTTTCCGTAAGCACCTTGTTTACTTCTCACCCAGTGGGATTTTTTCCTCTCTGTCCACAATTTTATACTCATCTATCCTTTTCAATAGAATCATTTGTTCACCCTAAACTCACCATATGATGGGTGATATTTTCTTATGGAAAGCAGAGTAAGACAAAGAAATGGCTTCAAATAATGGGGGAATGAAATAGCTTGTGCTTTCACACATATTTTAAAAATTTTGAGTTCTAGGTCCTCTCCCTCCTTCCAGCCCCTCCCTCACCCATTGAAAAAGCAAGTAATATGATAACCAATATATATGTGAAGTTATTCAAAACATTAGCTTGTGTTTCCAACCAAGAGATTGATTATGTAAAGAGGGTAGTATTATGTATGTAACTACAGGAACGTAGAGCAGTGAGATGTCACCTTCTTAGCATAATACCAATGCCTTTCCAGAATGGTGGGACCAATTCACATTTCCATCAACCGAGTGCTAATGTGCCAGTCTTCCCTCAATCCTTCCAACATTGACTATTCTCACCTTTGATCTTCTTTGCCAGTTTGCTTGGAAATGGCCCACTTCCTCCCCCCCAACACTAAGCTAGGATGGATAATTGCCATAATATGATATGGCACAATATAGTACAAAATGATAGTCAGGATCCCAAAAGATTTGGACAGGTTAGAAAACAGATCTGAATCTAAGTAGACAAAATCAAACAGATCCATAAGTACTATACTGGGATAGTATGGTGAGAGGGATTTCTCTGAAAATGATCTAGGGGTTTTCTACTGGGGCAGAACTTCAAGCTTAATCTGAATCATCATTGATATATGAAAGCCAAAAAAAGCTAACATGATATTGTACTTTATTGAGGGAGGTATATTGACCATGAATAAGAAAGTAATAGTTCTGTAATATTTTGTTCCTCTATGTCATGTCTATTGTCTGGTGCTTAATTCTGGTCATCACATTTTAGGAAGGAATCAATAAGTTAGAGAATATCCTGAAGTAGGAAAACGGAATGATGAAAGACCTTGATTTCATGTCATGTGAAAACTAATTTAAGGAACTGAGGCTATGTAATCTAGAGAAAAAAAGACTCAAGAGAAACAGGAGAGCTGTCTTTAAGCACTTGAAAACCTGTCACAGGGAAGAATAATTAGATTTGTTCTATTTGTTGCCAAAGGGTAGAACAATGGGTGGAGATAGTAAAGATTAACCTTTATGTCAGGAAAAACTTCCTAACAATTAGAATGATCTAAATGTGGAATGGGCTGCTTGGATGGTAGTAGGTTCCCCATCATTGGATGTCTTCAACAAAAGACTGCATGACCACTTGTGTATATTCCTTTTCAAGTTTGGTAGTGGATTATATGGTCTTTTAGTTCCCTTCTACCTCTGAAATTCTTTCTTTCATATGCCATATGGAAAATGAAAGCATAGCATTATAGACCCACTAAAAACGGGGAGTTATTTTCCAGTAGAAGTAATGCGTTATGTGGAACCATCTATACTCCTATCTGATCCTTTCTGTAATCGTTAACATCCAGAGAGTTGACCAAAGATAGGAATACTTAAGTTGTGGCCATGGAATGGATCCAAACCAACTGGACTTTGTTATGTGGTACATTGAATAGCATTCTAGTCTTAGAATCAGAAAGACCTGAGTTTGAATCTTGCCACAGGTACTTGTGAACCGTGTCAACCAGAAAAAGTCATTCAGTCTTTCACCCTCAGTTTCTCTATTTGTAAGATAGGGACAATAACAGTACCTACTTTACAGGGTTATTGTGAAGGCCAAATAAGATAACATGTGTAAAGTGCTTGACAAACCTTAAATCACTGTGTAAATGTTTGCTACTATTGTTAACATTATTATTATTTTTTTTATTATTACAAAGTACTATAAATGATTGACAGCTAGGTGGTGCAGTGAATAGAGCAGTGGATCTGAAGTCAGGAAGACTCTTCTTTCTGAGTCCAAATCTGGCTTCAGATACTTATTAGCTCTGCTGCTCCAGGAAAGTCTCTTAACCTTGTTTGTCTCAGTTTCCTTATCTGTAAATGAGCTGGAGACAGAAATGGCAAACCCCTCTAGGATCTTTCCCAAGAAAACCCCAAATGGGGTCAAGAAGAGTCAGACATGGCTGAAATGACTGAACAACAGTCACAACAACAACAGCAAAAACTGTACATTACTGTGGCTCATTAGCACAGTGCTGCAACTGATCTGTTTTAGAGAATATATCATAGGTTTTAAAGAAAAATTTAAAAACATTTTTAAAAAAATATGTTTATTTTTAGTTTACAGCATTAATTTCCACAAGATTTTGACTTACAAATTTTCTCCCCGTCTTTCCCCTACCCACCACCCCAAAACAGCGATCCCACTGAATACTCCCTCCCCGATCTGCTCTCTCCTATATCCTCCCCCGTCCCCTCTCCAACTATATCATAGGTTTTTTTTTTTTTTGAAAAATTTTGTGCAATATTCTTATTTTCCCGTTCTCCTCCAGGACTTAACATTTCTTTTTTTTTTTTTTAACAAATGCTTTATTAACTTCTGTTTTACATCATTCATTTCTGCCAGATTTTGAGTTACAATCATTTCCCCCCCATTATTCCCCTACCCAACCTCCCAGAATAGTAGTCCCACAAGATATCGCTTCCTCCAATCTGCTCTCTCCCATACCCCCATCGACTTTTCCATTAGATGAAGATGAGTCTTTGCATCCCAATGCCTGCACATCTTATCTCCCTATTACAAGCAAAAGAGTATTAATAATAGTATTTATATATATTTGAAACATTTAATGTTACAACCTCGAATTTCAGATAAGTAATTCAGTATATGTTGTACATGTCTAGCTATGCAAAACATTATCATAGTAGATATATTGTACAAGGCTGCTTATAATTCCCTCCCACTCATCCCACCCCCCACCTGGTCCATTCCCTACATAATCCTGTCCCTCTTCTATAGTGGGTACTTCCAACCTCCCCTCCCCCCAAGGATGCCCTCCCATCCATCATCCCTCCTCTCATCCCCCTTCCCCCTATCCTGCTGCAGGTTGAGATATCCCATTTACTATGTATGTCATTTTCTCCTGAACCAAATTCAATGTGAATGTGGTTTTGCCTTTTTAGCCTTCCTTATTCTCCCCCTCCTTTGCAACCACTTCCCCTACATGAGATAGTTTACCCTACCATGTCTCTCCCCATCTTCTCTTGCCACTTTCCTCTCTCACCTCATAATTTCATCCCTTGAGTATTCTCCCTTCCCAACAAATTCAACCTATGCCCTCTATCCATATATAACTGTAACCATATACACACACATTCACATATGTATTCATATGACCACACCCCTTCTTCCATTATTTTCATAGTGAGAAAGATATCATCAGTCACAGTTATTGCTTTTCCATATAGGAATGTAAATAGTTCAACTTTGATAAGTTCCTTTTGATTTCTTTTCCCTGATTACCTTCTCAGGCATCTCTTCCTTCTTGTGTTTGGATGTCAAATTTTCTATTCAATTCTGGTTTTTTCCTCAAGAATGCTTGAAAGTCCTCTATTCCACTGAATGACCATATTTTCCCCTGAAACAAAAGACTCAGCTTTGCTGGGTAGGTGACCCTTGGGTTCATTCCCAGTTCTTTTGCCCTCTGGAATATCATATTCCATGATCTTCTATCCCTCAGTGTAGAAGCTGCCAGGTCCTGGGCTATTCTGATTGTGTTTCCACAATATTGAAATTGTTTCTTCCTTGCTGCTTAGAGTATTTTCTCCTTGATCTGGGGATTCTGGAACCTGGCTATAATATTCCTGGGAGTTTTCTTTTTGGGATCTTTTTCAGTAGGTGATCTGTGGATTCTTTCAACCTCTATTTTGCCCTCTGGATCTAAAACATCAGGGCAGTTTTCCTTGAGAATTTCTTGAAGGGTGATTTCTAGGTTCTTTCTTTGATCATGGCTTTCAGGTAGTCCAATAATTTTTAAATTGTCTCTCCTGGATCTATTTTCCAGGTCAGTGGTTTTTCCCATGAGATATTTCACATTGCCTTCTAATCTTTCATTTGTTTGGATCTGTTTAACAGCATTTTGATTTCTCATAAAGTCATTAGCTTCCATTTCCTCCAGTCTAACTCTGAAGGAATGAATCTCCTCAGTGAACTTTTGAGATTCTTTTTCCATCTGGCAAATTCAGCTTTTTAAGGCATTCTTCTCCTCATTGCCCTTTTGGGCCTCCTTTGCCATTTGAGTTAGTCTATTTTTTAAGGTGTTGTTTTCCTCAGTCAGGCTGTTGACCCTCATCATACTTTTCCTGCATCCTTCTCATTTCTTTTTCCAATTTTTCCTCCACTTCTCTTATTTGATTTTTAAAGTCCTTCTTAATGTCCTCTATGGCCTGCAACCCGCTCATGTTTTCCCCTGGGGCTTTTGAAGCAGGACTTCTGACCTCACAGTCCTTTTCCCGCTCTATGCCCCCAAAATAGGAGTCTAGGGTTGCATTTTTCTGTTTCCTTTGCCTTGGCATGTTGCCACTTAATTGCTTGACTTTTGGGCTTGTTGCCACACTATGGCTTTAAGGCCAGATAGAGGAATTTTCATCCCGAACGTGTGGGGGGCAACTTCCGTTTCTGGCAAGCTGTAAATCCACCCACGACTTCCACCCTAGATCACAATCCAGATCCAGGGAGGTGAAAGCAAGAGTGATTACTCCCCAAGACTGCCCCCAAGACTGATGGCTGGATCTCCCTACGATTTGCAGGACGGGAGCTGGAGCTGCCTCTGAAAACTACCAAATGGCATGTCTCCTCAGCGGCTTCTAGCCCACAGGGGAGGGAGCCGACGCATTCCCCAAATACCAGTCCCAAAGTCCATAGGACACTAACCTCTTACTTTGTCCTAGGCATGTCTATGTTGATAATTCTGGAGTCGCTACAGCTCCTGGTGTTCTGAGGTTCCTCCAGCTGGCTGCTGGCCCTGCCGCCCTGGGGCTAAAACCTCGGCTCACTTGGACCTGGGTTCGGCTCCTCTGCTCTGCGCTCTGCGCGCTGCGTGCTGCTGGCTCCCAGAGCGCTGTGCTGGTCCTTCCTGCAGGGCTGCTGGGCTGTCCTCAGCGGGAGGTTAGCTTCTCTGTGTCATTCTGTGGGTGCTGGGGCTCCAGAAGTTGTTCAGAGTCCCCTTTTACATCGTTTGGGGGGAATCTGTGGGCAGAGTGGCTTGGACGAGCTGTTTCTACTCCACCATCTTGGCTCCGCCCCTATATCATAGGTTTTTAAATATGGAAAGTACTTTCATGGTCATCTCATCCAATCCCCTCATTTTATATTTGGAGAAACTGACACCCTGAGAGGTTGTGACTTTTTATACCAAAGTGGCATAGAAAGTAAGTAAATGGAAGAGCTAAATTGGAACCCAGGTTCTCCGACTCCAGATGCAGTGCTTCTCAGTACAGTCAGAAGACAGAACATAATTCAAGCTATATTCTTCCTTTTGTAAACTGTTTCTTTTTCCATCTACTTGAAAAAAAGCATTTATTCTTTACTTCCAACTTATAATACATCCCAGAGTCACTTCAGAAAAACAACAACTGGTTGTTCTCCTTTATCCCTATTGGGGGAAAATTTAATCATGGCATACTTTCTCAAGGACTCTTGATTTCAATAGCTTCTGCTGCTCTTTGAGTCCCTTTATTCTTCCCTGCCTCTCTTGTCTCTTTGAGACAGTAGGACAGGGGTTAGGTGGCATCATTCAGACTCTGTCTCTTATGAAACAACTGGGCACGTTGGCACAGGGAGAGCTGGGCAGCCTCAAAAAGGAGCAGGGCCAGGTGGTCATCACAGCTCCGAACCTGACTTTCTTCATAGTTAATTGGCAGGAGGTGTTTATGAATGAATTGAAAAGTAAGATGAAATGAGAAAAGAGGTGCGGAATAGCACAGAGGGCATAAAGAGGGAGCCATTTTCAACTTTGTTCCACTTCTGGGTGCTAGGAAACGTCACTTTTGAGTTTTCTTAAATTTCTCAATCTTGTTTCCACTGTAGCTCTGCCTCTAGTGTCTATGTGTGTGTGTGCATTGTGTGTGTGTGTGTGTGTGTGTGCTGTGTGTGTATGTGCGCATTGTGTGTGTGTGTGCAGTATGTGTGCATACATTGTGTGTGTGTGCATTGTGTGTGTGTGCAGTATGTGTGCATACATTGTGTGTGTGTGCATTGTGTGTGTGTGCATTGTGTGTGTGTGCATTGTGTGTGTGTGCATTGTGTGTGTGTGCATTGTGTGTATGCAGTGTGTGTGCAGTGTGTGTGCAGTGTGTGTGTGCAGTGTGTGTGTGTGTGTGCAGTGTGTGTGCAGTGTGTGTGTGTGCATTGTGTGTGTGTTTTAATTCCCACTGGGCTTTTCTTCCTCTTACAAGACATTTCTAAAATCCTGACTCAGAATATCACTCTTCTTCTGCAATGGCATATGTGTCATTTGCTTTTCTTAAAGTAGGAGGTTGATCTTGAATCTATTAATTTGTTTGGTACCAAAAAATCTGTTTCCTGTAATCACAGTAATCAGTCTGTGCTGTTGCTGTAACTTTAATTTTCCTTTTAATATATCGGTCAAACAAAAGTAAACAGCAAATACTCTTTTTCTTACAGACCTTTTGTTTACTGGTCTGGTGCCGATACTGGGGATAAAAATAATTTAGCCAGCTTCTTTCCTCCATACTGGGGAATACACACTCCTCTTCACCTCCTGCTTTCTCCCCTTCTTGTTCCATTATACCACAGCCAAGGAGTCTGTATTGAAATTTCAGGTTTTAGGCCAGGTTTGCAGAGGCGGGACCATGAGAAGAGATCAAGAGAGTGGCAGAGGAGGACATTTTCCTCTATTTTTTCCTTCTCTTATTTTCCCAACTTGGATGGGAACAAATAGAATTCAAGGGTCTTAATGTGGTCATTGAGTAAAAGATATTTTCTGACCTTTGTTTGGGATTTGAGGATGAGAAATCCTTGACTGATGGGTATGTCACAAAATGGGGCCTGTAAATTTCCACTGCAAATTGGTTGGCAGTTAACCCAATTTGGCTGGGGGGCAGGGCTGGGGGTGGGGGAGACCTGTGACCTGGAGGACACATGTGGCCCTCTAGATCCTCGCTGAATCCAAACTTCATAGAACAAATCCCCTTAATAAAAGGAGATAAAAATAAATGAATTTGTTCTGTGAAGTCTGGATTCAGCAAAGGGCCTCACTTGAGCATCTAGAGGGCCACATGTGGCCTCTAGGTCACAGGTTCCTCACCCCTGACTACTTTCTCATCTCTTTCTAAAAGAGACTTGGCAAAATGTTTATTAGCTGAGACATTTAAAGTAATATTTAATATGGTCTGGTAATAAATTGGGTACCTTGCTTTGAGTGTTGGCTTTTGCTTTAAGATGGTGCAATAAAAACAGATGCGCTTAAAAAATAGGAATAAAGAAAAGCAGAGCAGGTGGTTAATGTTTGAATAGAAGTTTGTCTCTGAAATTGACTTGAACAACGAGGCTTTCTTTGTGCCTCATAGCTCTTGATATGCTATGGAAGGAATAACCTTCAGCCTCCCTTTTGCTTTATTTTTTCTTGGTGATGGTGCTTTGGCTGTTACCTCTTAGTAACAAATGCGCACATCTTGGGAGCAGAATTATTTCAGCTGCTCTACATAGGAAGAATTACAAATAAGGAAAGGTGTTTAAAAAAAATCTATGACATGCACTTTTTTTTTCTTTTTGGAGGGCAATTGGGGTTAAGTAACTTGCCCAAGGTCACACGGCTAGGTTTTTGTTTGTGTGTGTTAAGTGTCTGAGGCCGGATCCGAACTCAGGTCCTTCTGACTCCAGGGCTGGCACTCTACTCACTGCGCCACCTAGCCGCCCCACATGGAAATGTTTTTTTATTTTTTATTTTTATTTTTTTTATGACATGCACTTTTAAGAAGGGATGGACTTGGAATGCTGCTGGTTAAAATCTCTTCCAAGTGATATCAGTCACAAAATCTCAGCTGAAAGGGACCTCAGAGGCCATCTAGTGCAATTCTTGAATTTTACGGATGAGGAAACTGAGGTTCAGGGAAGATAAGTGAATTACTAGCTCAAGATCACATAGCTTTTCAGCGGCAGAGCTATGATTATCAGCCAAGTATCCTGACTCAATGAAAAAGTAGATTAGATTGGACAAATACTATTCTGATTATTAACTATTTGCAAAAACAGGACAAAGTCAATTGTAGATGAGAATTGATGAGCCACTACTGAATATAAATTAAGTGCAGTCAGATAGAGACAAAATTAATTAGATCTAACTAGTTGTTATGCACTGTTTAGCTAAGCATTTCTATCATGTTTATCTTCTACAAAAAATGACATAATCAGGAATGCATGCAGGCAAAGAGACTATATTGTGAAAAGAATTTTTAAAACAAGCATTGAGAAAATCGAGGAGATTTTTCTTAGCTAAGAAATTTGACTTTCAAGAGGAAAGAAAGGATAAAGAATGCAAACAACTGGTATTTGCTGGGTTATTGACAATAACTCTTATTCCAAGGCCACTAAAAAGTCACACTTACTGTAGCAAGGTTCCTGCTTACTGTTTTCCTTAGCAAGGAAAAGGAGGTGTAGAAGAGAAGGAAGAGGAGAGATTATGAAGGGAGGGAAAAGGGGGAGAGAAGAAGGGAATTAATGAAGCTTCATTTGGAACTGTGCCCAAAGGGCAACCAAACTGTTTCTGATCAAATAGTTTTTGATCTAGCAATATATAGTTCAAAGTAAAATGATGAGTTGGCAATGAAATAATTCTATTGCCTTCTGGTTCCAAATGAAGCTTCATTAATTCCAAAATTATTCAGTTTGACTGGCTTTATATTGGGTCTGGAATGGTGATTCCTTTGGAGGAAGGAACTCCCTCCAACAAAGCAGATTGACAGTCTTGGAGAATTCCTTAAGAGCACCAACAAGTTAAATGATTCGACCATGATAGATAGAAATGTTAGAGACAAGATTGAACGCAAGTCTTCTTTATTATAAGGTGAACCCTCCCTCCATTCACTACAATAGATGTTTCTCTTGGTTGTTTACAGAAAATCAAATTAGATCGATCACTGTTAACTTTTCACTTTTGGTTTATATTTATCACTCACTCATTCATACATTTATTCAGCCATCCTTTCCTTCAACAAGTTGTATTGAGTTACTGCCATGTACCCATCACTGACCACTTTTCCATACCATTAGGAATATTTTAAGAGTTGGTAATGACAGGCAAGCAAAGGCAAAGACGCCCTTTGATGATGGTTACCTTATTGTTTCTATTTTGTATTATGTTCACAGTTCTCTGGAGCCCCCAACAAAACTGAGTATAAATTAATTTTCTGAAAGCAAAACCAGGATTTTGTTAACCACTCATTTGAAAAGGAAGCTTCTGACTAGAAATGGAAAATAGGCTCTTGCCAAAGGAGTTAATTTTGTTAGTGTACTAAGGTAGTGAGAGGAAAAGCAAATTTTTATTCCAACATGCCAGTTTCTAGTGACCTAGCATCTTAATGAAACCAGATATGAGAAATAACAGCACCATTGCTACTTACAGAGAAATGAATTACCTACATTATTTTGTTGCTTTCTTGAGCAATTTATAAAGTAATGGCTCATAACTCTGCCCTTTTCTTCATAGAATTCTGACCCTCACACTGTTTAAAATATTTGCAGAAAGACCTTGAGCTATATGAAAATAAAAAATGCTGTTTCACCGTATTATTTGGGGGAAAAGTCATATATTTTCTCAAACTCTGGAAGAATTCATAACCCTTAAGAACTCCCAGATTAATGATTAATATTTTGTTTGAGATACTACTAAAATGTAGATACATTTAGATACATTTCTACTTCATCTTTTAATTTGCAGCTCAATCGAACTCTTCAAGTGAGGAACAAGTCACTATAAAATATGGGACTTTAGCAGCTTCATTTATTATACTTCAAATCTCCATTTCTTAATCATGTAAAACACTGCCAAACAATCACAAGTTCCCAGAAATGAAGGACAAATTATTATGCTTGCAGCTCTAGAGAGAAAAAAGAATCCTGTGTTTTAGCATATTTAATCATTCCATTTCAGGATAGATCATCTATTTTAATTTTCTTGCTATGTTTGTTGGCTTTCACTAGTCTTTTTGCTTCAAAGATCAACTAACCTACTGTTTTCTTCACAAGTCTTATGGTATCATCTCTAGTGTTTCTGATATCCAGGTCTTCAGGGCTGCTTTTATGCATTATGAATGTTTGAATCGGTATTTATTAGATGGAAATTTGATAATTCTGTATTTGTATTATCTTATAGAAAGACTGTTATGCCTTTACAAAAGGTGGAGGTACACCAACTTTATTTTCAGAGACTAGAGAAAAAATTCCTAGGCTTCTTGATAGCAACCCAAACTTCATTAACTGAGGTGGGGAACCTTTGACCTCTAGGGTGGAATCAGCCTTCAACTTGTAATCAATTCAAAGGGCCTCTCATAATGTTAGTTCAGTACTTTGACGAATCAGTGATTGTATATCACTTTGGTGTTCTGTGGAAGCAGATCATCTGTGCCTTCTCATTCTGTGTCCTCCTGGAAACCCCAATGTGCTGGGATAGGACATGTAGCCAAATCAGCTGGCTGTCATGTTGTTTCTCACACATGAAATCAAATCTTTTGTTTCTGTATCTTTGCATGGGCTCCATGCCTAGAATTCATTCTTTTCTAAATGTTCTTCAAAGTATGGCTCAACACTTTGCAACTGTGCCCAAAGGGCAACCAAACTGTGAATAGTTTTTGATCTAGCAATACCACTACTAGGTCTATATCCCAAAGAGATCATAAAAAGGGAAAAGGGCCTACCTGTACAAAAACATTTATAGCAGCCCATGATGGCAAAATATTGGAAATTGAGGGAATGTCTATTAATTGGGGAATGGCTGAACAAGTTGTGGCATACTGTTGTGTAATAAGAAATGATGAGCAGACAGGTTTCAGAAAAACCTGGAAGGATTTGTATGAACTGATACAAAGTGAAAGAAGCAGAAGTAGGAAAACACTGTACACAGTATCAGCAACATTGTGTGATGGTCAGCTATGAATAACTTAGCTCTTCTCAACAACACAGTGATCCAAGACATGTACAAAGTACGCATGATGGAAAATACTACCCACATCCAGATAAAGAACTGATGATCTCTGAATGCAGATCAAAGCATACTTTTTTCACTTTATTTTTTCATGATTTTTTCCCATTTTGATCTGTTTCTTCTTTTATACCTATGACTAATATGGAAATATGCTTTACATATTTGTACATATATAACCTATACCAAATATATATCAAATATATCACCATTTTAGGAAGAGAGGGAGAAAAATTTAAAACTCAAAATCTTGTAAAAATGAGCACTAAAAACTGTCTTTATATATAATTGGGTAAAACAAAATACTATTAAAAATAACTTGGGGAGGATGATTTAGAAAAGTTTAGAAGAACTGGGATATTGATTCAAGACTGAAATAAAGTCAGTTGAGAAAAAAAATTGGCTCATATACTACTTCCTACCTGAGGTCTTTCCTTATTCCCCCAACTGCTAATGCTAATGCTTCCCTTCCCAAATTACCCTGCATTTGCTTTGTTTATATTTTGCATATATTTACCCCTACCCCCTATAGATTGTAAACTCTTTGAGGGCAAGTATTGTTTAATTATTTTTAACACTGGCATGTAGCATAGGGCCTGCTACATAGCAGAGACATAATAAATGTTCATTGGCTAGCTGATAGAGTGTATAGGTAGCTCTTGTGTAGCACATAGGCAACCTGTTGGTTGTCCTTTGATCTTACTATGACTAACCTAAATTCTTTTTCAGGAATTTACCTCTCTGATATCCTTATACTACCTTTTCTGTCCATTTCCTTAATGATAATATCATATAATCTACTCATATCTGACATGAATTTTTCCATTATCCTTTGGGTAAACCACAATTTTAAGTCAGCGGCAGTCCATGACTCGCATCCATATAACATCACCAGAAGAATATTGACATTAAAGTGATATGTCTCTGTTTTATTGAGGTAGAAGCAATGTACAATTTCTCAGAGGCCGTATAACTATTTTCCTCCTTTTCAGTCTTGAAACCAGTTTTTTTTTGCCTATTTACATTGTTTGCCAAAGATATCTGCAAGGATGAACCAGCTGTATGGGTTATTTATTCAATTGCAT
The DNA here is from genome assembly GCA_011680675.1 of Gymnobelideus leadbeateri. NCBI lineage: Eukaryota > Metazoa > Chordata > Mammalia > Diprotodontia > Petauridae > Gymnobelideus > Gymnobelideus leadbeateri. Next base: position 248,589 of record WOXC01008185.1, on the reverse strand, counting down.
ATCATATTTGAGACAATGAACATTCTTTTTCCTCTTGGCTTTTCTTGTGTGGATAGCTAGGACAAATTGTAGGGTGATTATCGTTCTCATTCCAGGGACTGATGCAATCAACACAAGATCATGCTCAAATAAGAACATTTGGAAATCTTCACCATTGGTTCCTCTTCAATTTAGACTCTGCTGGGCAGCCTTTGGTGATCATATCTTTCTGTTTTATGCCCTGTTTGATATTAATGATTAGAAGTTCATCAAAGTCATCTCTGTTACATCTTCTAGGAATCTTGCTGACATATGAGTGAGATATCTTGTTGGAGACTAGTCTTTAAGATGGCATTTTCTCTATGGAATCAAATAGTTTTGTTTTGTTTTTTTTGGAGGGGGAAGGTAGGGCAGTTGGGGTTAAGTGACTTGCTCAAGGTCACATGGCTAGTTTGTATGTGTGTGTGTGTGTGTGTGTGTGTGTGTGTGTGTGTGAAGTGTCTGAGGCCAGATTTAAACTCTGGTCCTCCTGATTTCAGGGGTCCTGATTCACTGCTCCACCTAGCCACCCCAAAACAGATTTTTTTTAGAGTCAACAAACAATAAGCAGAGTTGAATCTTATGTTTTTTGTCACCTTTTAGTCAATTGTACATCTATAGAGATGTAGTCTGCTCTAGGATATAATTTGCAAAAGCCTCGTTTACTTGTTTGCAAAGCTCCCTTTTGATGCCTTTATCAAGATCTCAATGCAAATCTAGATTATTCCCATAAATATTTTGTAGAAATGGGAAAGTAGACATATGGGATTTTAAGATCATAGATTTTAGAGCTGGGAGTAGCCTTAGAGATCACTGAGTTCAACTCCTTCATTTTATAGATGAGGAAACTGAGGCCCAGAGAGGTTGTGGCTTGCCAAGTTCAATAGTCTGTCTACAACACCACAGACTTTTCTCTTATGCTTTGTTGTTGCAAAGCTCTTTATTATTATAATCCATATCATACTACTAATATACTGTTTATTAAATTAATTCTGTTTGGTAGGCAACATAAATATTATTATCCTCATTTTATGAATGTAGAAACTGAGAAGTAAAGTGACTGGTCAAATATCATGCAGCTGAAAGTCAGAGGCAAGACTTGAACTCAGGTCTCCTGATTTTAGGGCTGGTGCCCTTTTGTTATTCCACCTACTCCTTTATGATTGTAGTTGTGAAAACAACATATCTTTGAAAATCTTTAATGTCACTAGGCTTGTGCCCCAAGGAAGGAATTGATAACAAGAAAATCTCCATACACATAAAATTATTTATAGAATCACTTTTTATGGTAGTATAGAATTGGAAACAAAATAGATGCCCATCAATTGGGGAATGACTGAACAAAATTGGTACATGAAAGTAATAGAATTTTAGGACATTACAAGAAATGATGAATATGTTGAATGTAGAGAAGCATGGAAAAACTTACATGAGCTGATGTTGTTCATCTTTTGTTCATGAAGAGGACCAATGACATCATGAGCATGATGATTTGATTTACTAGTGAGGTGGATTTAAGTGAGGCAAGGCTGTGCAAAGTCATCAGCCTCGATCTCTCCTCCAGAGTCATCAGAGTCTAGTGGCAAGACAAAGGTCAAGATGAATGGCAATGGCCCAGGATGCCATGAACTGATGTGGAGTGAAGTAAGCAGAGTAAAGAAAACAATGATAAAACAGTGTAAATAGAAAGAATAACCACCACCACACGCAATTGAAAGTGAGTGTTGCATTTATGAGGAACAAGCAAGGTCCCAAAAAGAGATAGGAGAAGACACCTCCCCAACTCCTTTGCAGAGGTGGGAAGTGCTCAGTTGTGGGACACTGTATATGTCATCAGATTTTGATTAGTTTTGCTGATTTTTTTTTCTTAAAATATATTCTTTTTATAAGGCATGGTTCCCTGGGAAGGGAAAAGAGGATGGATACAGGGGAACACTTAGAGGATCTAAAACCAAAAGATATCAATAATTTTATTTTTTTAAAAGTCTTTAGTGTCTTATATTAAATAGTCACAACATGGTGGTTACTCCATGAAAGTCTTTTTTTCCCCTCTGCTTTGAGTTTATTTCTGCATCTCTCTGTATCTGGTTCTTTCTGTGTCTTTTTTCTGTACATACATGTGTAGTGGTGGTGGTGAGGAAAGGGGGTTCTGGGTCTCTATATTCTATATTTATGCTTTTGTCCATTTGTGAGTGCTCTATTCTCCCTTAGTGTTTTTCCTCTCTCAGTGTCTTTCTTTGTATTTACCTTTGTTTATCTCATAGTCCATCTATCTTCCTTCCTTTATTGTTTCTTTTTTTCCTTCTGACTTTTTGTCTACCTTAATTGTTCATAATGTAGAACTTAAGTATAGATTTTATTGTTATATTTATTAAATATAATTTTATGTTCCCTATTCTTAATTTAAAAAGCAAATGAATGGAGTAATTTAGGTTTCTTTAAAAATAAACCCACAAAACTCTGACTGAATTAAATTGCTTTTTTTCTTCTTTCGTTCTTGATTCTTTCTTCCCCTGGGGCATGTCAGTGGCTTGAAAGCCACTTTATTAAAACAGAAGAAATGTATATCATTCCTATTCAAGAGAGTTTAGGCTGAAATGGACCAGGCTTGGACATGAAAGATGACTTGAATGAAGGTAGTTCTCTTTCTCTCAAGTTCTGAGCTTTGCAAAAGAAAGAAAAAGAATTTCATCCAACTAGAGAAGTCTCCCTGGCTCTTTGTGCAAAGCTTAAGTGCACAAATCTTGAGTGTGCAAATCTTTGTGCAAATTTGAAATGAGAGAATCTAGTCTTCCAATTTGTGGAGCGTAAAAAGGATCTGGATTCATTGGAGGTTTCATTTATTTCCCGTTTGTCAACATAGATCAAATAGATGGAAATGAGTGACAACCCAATACATTTGGCCCATGTAAGAACCCGTTTTAGATAATCCAAGAAGAAATCTGTTTTTTCTCTAAAGGAGCTTTTACATCTGATATATGTGACAGTTCTTTTAATCTTTAATTTCATTTTGTCTATGTGAATGTAGCATCCCCTTAGAGATGCATGATGAGCAAGATCTTCCTCTACCCCTCCATCACCCCCAGTTCCCTATCTTTAGAATAGGCACAGATATCCTCTGACAGTTTTCTTTCTGTCAAGAGGAAACTTCTAATTGGGTACTTAACAAAAATTCCATGGATATATTAATGGATAATTCTGGCCTCTGAACCCTCTCCTTCCTGTTTACCTTAAGATATAAGGACAACTCTGTGCAGCTGTATGGAACAGGGGATAGAGCATTTGACCTGGAGCCAGGAAGACCTGGATTCAAATCCAGTCTTGGACATTTACTAGTTGTGTGATCCTGGACAAATCATTTAACTTCTGTTTGCCTTAGTTTCCTCAACTATAAAATGAAGATGATAATAACACCTGCTTTTGAGGATTATTGTGGAGATCAAATGAGACAACACTTATAATAATGCTTAGTGCAGTGCTTGGCGCATAATAGGTGCTTAATAAATCCTTCCTTCTTTTCTTTCTTCCTTTTCCCTTCCCTCCTTCCTTCTTTCCTTCTTTTTCTCTCTTCCTCCCTTCCTTGTTCCCTCCCTCCTTCCCTTCCTTCTTTTCTTCCTTCTTCCCTTCCTTCTTTCCTTCCTTCCTTCCTTCCTTCCTTCCTTCCTTCCTTCCTTCCTTCCTTCCTTCCTTCTTTCCTTCCTTCCTTCCTTTCTTCTTTCCTCTATCAGATCTGGAAGTTTAGTTGATGGGGATGGGGTGCCTTTCTCCCTCCCCTTCCACCATTGCTATCATATTCTCTTAGATAAGTCTATTTGGAATGGGGTCATTTCCTGTTTGTCTTCTTTCCTTTGCTTCAGGGCTCCATGAGATCTTGAAAAGCATTTGTTTTCTTCCCACCTTTCTAAGTATCAGAGCAATAGTATTTACATCTGGAATAGTTGCCATGATGGCATACAATCCAGTAGAGTATCTGCAAATACTTTCACATTAGACATTAGTCAGGTTACAAATGTGGATTGTACTAGATGGAATGAAAAATGGTAAAGAGAAAATAAAACCAAACAATGAAAAGAAAAAGATCAAGTAGTTTGCTTCAATCAGGATTCAAACTCAGTTCTTTCTTTTTTTGGGGGGTTAACAAGCTTACTTTAATCAAACAAACATATATCATTTACCTAGTTCAGGGGAAAAAGGTCAGCACCCCGAACTTCAGAGTATACAGACAGTAGCTTCAAAATAGAGAAAACAGATCAAACAGACAGGCTTCCAAACTGTACAACCATTATCAACACCAAAATCAGTTACCAAAGAGGGAAGCATCAACATCTGGGTTTTCAAAGCCAGGGGGCTCTCAACGACTGTCCAGAGTATCATCTGGTCAAATCATACAACACTTCTCAAAGTGAGCCCCCCAAACTCAGTTCTTTCTAGCTCTTTCTCTGGATGTAGACATCTCTCTCCATCATGAGTCTTTTGGGATTGACTTATATCACTGCATTGCTGAGAAGAGTCCAGTCTTTCATAGTTGGTCATCACACATATATTGTGTCTGTGATTGTATACAAATTTCTCATGGTTCTACTCTTCTCACTCAGCATCAGTTCATATAAACCTCTCCAGGTAAATATGAAGTCCATCTGCTCCTTGTTTCTCATAGCACAATAGTATTCCATTACATGCATATACCACAACTTGTTCAGCCATTTCCCAATTGATGGGCGCACCCCCTTAATTTCCAATTCTTTGCCACCACAAAAATAGCTGCTATAAATATTTTTGTACATATGGGTCTTCCTCCCACTTCTGTGATCTCTTTGGGATATAACCCTAGAAGTGGTGTTGCTGGGTCAAAGGGAATGAAATTATTTATAGCCCTTTGGGCATAATTCCAGATTACTCTCCAGAATGGTTGGATCATTTCACAACTCCACCGGCAATGCATTAGTGTTCCAATTTTTCCACATCCCCTCCAGCATTTGTCATTTTCCTGTTTTGTCATCTTAGCCAATCTGAGCCCACATCCTCTCCAGGACACTTAACTTTTCATTGCATCAATTAGCTCTCTAAGACTATAGGCTGCCAAACAGTTGTTGATTTTCATTGGTAGATGGAATTTTCCTATTGTGAGTCCTCTACACGAATGAAAAGTAGCAGATCTAGACAAATTCATACATACATATGTATATACATGCATATGTAATATTACATATGTGTTACATATATTGTGGCATTTAAAAAGATTCAAGAGATAATTTCTGGGTAGTTTAATAATTTTTATTAATAAGACCAGCATGTTTACTAATAAAAAGATGGTCACTTGACTGTTTCTCTTAGGCCAATGACCCCTCATGGCAATGGGCTCACAGTTTATATGCCCTTTAAAGAGTAGGTATTACTGAGGGTGACAATCAACTCTGATTGGTTAACACTTACTCAATGAATATTACCATGAGAGGGTGGGCTTTATTACAGTGAGGGTCTTGGGGTATGAGACTTGAATCAACTAGATTTTGGTAAAAACTGTTGATCAATTTCCACAGCACCCATCTAACAAAAGGGAGAATCAACACTTCCCCTGACGTATCTTAGCAAACACAAGAGTTGGAATGCACCCTTCACCCCAAACTTAGAATTTCTTTTACTGTCTAATCTAATCTCAGTCTGGGTAAATCTTTAAGAAGGATTTTCCACATTGGATGATTTCTGGATGAGGAAGTAGAAAAAGGGAAAAACATTGTTTCTGATTCGATAAATAGTTGTTAATACCAGAGAGAAACAATCATTTCTTGCAATATGTTATCAGATTTAGTACAATGCTATAGCCTGTCAAAATCTTTTAGAATCCTGAATCTGTCATCCAAAGTGTTAGTTACCCCCCCGCCCCCCCTTAGCATTATGTCCTCTTTAACGAGGATAAACCTGCGCTCTAAATGATTGATAGATTAAACAGCAAAGAGTCAAGTGGAGATTTCCAGAGTCCTCTACTGGATGCCTTCCCAGTTGATATCAAAACTTTGCATCTAGTTATTTAACCAGTTTTGAGTCTGTCTATTGTCTACAGCCTTCTATTTTCTCCACCAGAATAGAAAGAAATACTTAAAAAAAAATAAAACCCAGGTAAATAACATCTATAGCATCCTTCTAAACTCCAATTTAATGAAGAAGGAAATGAAGTTAGTCTCATATGGCTTATTCTTTTTTTTTTTTTTTAAAGCAATTGGGGTTAAGTAACTTGCTCAAGGTTACACAGCTAGTCATTATTTATGTGTGGGTGCTCATTTTCTGAGGCTGGTTTCGATCCCGGGTCATCCCAACTCTGAGGCTGGCGCTCTTACTCACTGAGCCACCTAGCCTCCCCTATGGCTTATTCTTAATAAAGCCAGCTGGCTCTTTATCATTACTGCTTCCTTTTCTATACATCTTTAAATTAATATTCTCCTTAATAATGTTTGTAGAGTACATATGATTGGCCTGTATAATATAAAGACATCTAGTATGCATGTGGTCTGGAGAGATACCTGATGTGGGATCTGACTCACCCCACCTTGAAGGGTGACTGATTTCTAATGACCCCAGTTAGCTATCCCACCACTTGCTTATCTCCATAAGATACATACCACTCCTCAAATATTGCTAGTCTAGAGGTTCAGTATAAAAGTCATTTCCCCTGGGAGGATAACACTTAAGTTTACTCTTACTAGTTTGGTTCCTTCCCACCAAACATTGATTATACAAAAGAATATCATAAATAGCTAATAACTCTCTTTATCAAAGTAAGCAGTAAAGAGAAATTTCAGAAGTTACAGGGATTAGAGTGGAGGTTAGGATATATAAGAGTCAATGAGCCCTTTGGAAACAAGATAAGATCTCACTTCAACCAAGGAAAGAGGACGATCTTACCAAGGGGAAACCACTCATAGCAATCGCTAAGGTTACAGATTCTGAGAATCAAGGGACATATTAGGGTCAGACTTTCCCACATGGGGAAATTTCCACTTTTCCATTTGAAAGCTTGTACTTGCCTTTCTTATCCCATTTCTCTTGGACTTTTCTTCCAAAATCTCTTCCACAATCTGAAGTCATGTCTCACATATACTTTCTCTCCACTTTCAACAGTTTTGCTTGGTTTGGACTCAGTGGAACACCATACCTCCTGGTATTTCCCTCCCTCCCCTACTTTTCAGCTTCCTTTTGTGTGTTATCTTTCCCCATTAGATTGTAAGCCTTGAGGGAAAGAACGGTCTTTTTTTTATTTGTATCTCTAGCACTTAGCACAGTACCTGGTACATAATAAGTGCTTAATAAATGTGTGTTTTTTAAAAAATTAAGTTGATTTGAACTATCTGCAGCACTGAGGATTCAGAGGACTTTCATTCAAATAGGAGTCCCATTACTCATTTTGCATAGATAGTACAATGTACCTTGTCACAGGCTGTCCTTTAGGGAACTGCTCTCATCTTTGGTGAGATTAGGGTTATAGGCTCTTAAATTTTGCTAAGAGCTGAAACCAAAATCACTAGCCTCTTGCTTTCTACTTCAACTCTCTTCTCTCCTTGTAGGGAACATTTGGATACATTTTCTGTTCTCCATTTCTGCAGTACTTGTTCTGTTCTCCTTGATCTTTCAAATATCACTGATTGTGACTTAATTATATTCATCAATTCTTATGGTAAATCTTCATTTCCAAGTTATTTTTGTTAATCATCTTTAATTTTAGTTTAAGCACTTAAAGGACAATATTTGCCCTTAGATTCGAAGGCATACTTATAAATTACAGAGAGCTTGTATGCTGGAATAATGTTTGGTTCACACCAAGAAATAAAAAAAACCCTAATATTATTTTTGAATGTGCCAAGAAATTGTGATGATTACATTAAAAACCGTGCTAATGTTAAAAGATGGAATTCAATCTACCTGGTGACCTAGAAAATAGGCTCTGATGTGTGTATCTATTTTAATGGGCTATTTATAAGACCTCTGCTATCTGTGAGTGAAATTATGCTTTTAGTCCATCCATCTTGCAGTAAGGAAAGGTCAATGTGACTTAAAATATACTTCTTGCCTTTATACCTTACTTACTAAGGATTCCATTTTATAGAATTGCTGGTTTTTGGAAACTGCTGTTTTGAATATGCATATACAAATCTAACCCATTTATATATTGCTTTTATCACACTTAGAAATCACTTGCTTAAATATCATGATATGGAAAAAAAAGTAAATCCGGGTTCTGGAAAACATGCCAAAATTAATTAGTAGATTTTCCCATTATTGATTATTTATAAGCTGATGATTAAAGTCTTCTCCATAGCACCAAAATCCCTGGACCAGTATTCCAAGCCTTGTATGATGTATACTTCTCTGATTTTATGCCCCTGATAAAATTCTTTGATTGGGACCCTTCACTCTAACCTAACTTTTCTACTTAGTGTATACATAATAGACCTGTATGTTCTTGTGTCATATTCTTGTGTCTTTGCTTACCTCTCACAACATACACAGCTTACTTCCTTCTCCTTGAATTTAAGTCCTATCCATCCTTCAAGTCCAGATTAAGTTGTACCTTCTCAGGTATCCTAGACAAATCTGGTCCTCAGTGATTTAGTTTCTCCTGAGTTTACACAGCGTTGATTTGACACTATCATTTATGTGAAATCTTGTCTTGCTGTGGGAAAAAAGTTGGTTTAAGTTTTTTTCATCCCAAATTGCTTGAAAATATCTTTCTCTCATTCTTAGTCATATGTAATCTCCTTTGTGTATTCTTCAGTGCAATAACATTTGGGGTTCTTTGGAAGAAAAGTCAAGTTTTATTTGAATATCTTCAACTAGATAAATAAATCCAACACATAGAATAAGAAGGTTTGGCCTTTGAGGATGATTGGGATCTTCCCAAATATCTTTATTGTTATTCTTTCTTCCCACAAAGCTGTCCCTTCTATGTTGGTGTTGTTAAGTTGTTTTTAAATCAAGTCTGGCTCTCCATAACACCCTGTGGGGTTTTCTTGGAAGAGATACTGGAGCAGTTTGCCATTTCCTTCTCCAGCTCATTTTAAAGATGAGGAACTGAGGCAAACAGGGTTAAGTGACTTGCCCAGGATCCCACAGCTAGCAAGTGTCTAAGACAGGATTTGAACTAGAGAAAATGAGCTTTTCTGGTCAAAGACCAGTGCTCTATCTACTGCACCACCTAGTAGTCCCTTCTATAGGTGTTCATAAATAGAATGAAAACCACAGATAACTCTCAAATGTCTTTCCGTTTAAAACTGTGATTTCTGACTGTGATATGTGCAGGTGTGACTAAAACACTCAAAAGAAGAGCTGTTATATGATTACTTGTTACATGATTTCATGCTGTGTATAATTAAAGAATATTTGCCAATTGGGGATGATTATTGTTCTCTGCATTGTTTGTAATTCAGTCTTGTAATTTGACATTTGTCATCCTGTCTCTGGCTGTCTTATCCTAAGTTGGTCTGTCTGCTTTCTGCTCTAGTATTCTGGTGTAAAGTAGGAGATTTTCAGGGGTATCAATCAATAATCATTGGTGTAGTAAATAAAATAGATAGTGCTGAACTTGGTGACAAGAAGACCTGAATTCAAAAGCTGTATCAGACACTTCTTAGCTATGTGACCTAGAGCAAGCCACTTACCATTGGTCAGTCTCCATTTCCTTATTTGTAAAATGGAGATAAAAATGGCAACTACTTAACAAGATTATTGTGCAGATCCAATGACATAAGTCAACACATCAAAAGCTTTGCATGGGGCACCGAGGTGGCTCAGTGAATAGAGCACCGGCCCTGGAGTCAGGAGGACCTGGGTTCAAATCTGGCCTCAGACACTTAACACTTACTAGCTGTGTGACCTTGGGCAAATCACTTAACCCCAATTGCCCTATCTTCCCTCCTGCAAAAAGCAAAAAACCTGAAACAAACCAAAAATGCTTTGCCTACTTTAAAGTGCTATATAAATGCTAGCAATTATTATTATCATAATCAGATGAAGCTTTGGTTTTTGAAATTTAACAAGTATAGTATCAGTGGGCTTGATCTCAGGAGGTCCCCAATTGTAGAGTAATACCTTCTCTGGTGCATTTTCCTAATTTCAGCCTTCCTTGGCAAGGTAGATCCTCAGAAGGTGGTTGACTACTATTCTCAGGGTTCCAGGGATATTCCTGAAAATCTGGGTTTCTACTACTGATTACATTTGCTAAAACATTAATAAATGTTTTAGCAAATGTGCTTACTAAGATGTTAAAGCAAAACAGTAGTTACAAAAAGATCCCTCTCCCCAAAAAGCCTGAGGAACACTTTTCCACAAATATATATACAAAGTTTATGAGAAGAGTGGGCAAGCCTTAAAGTACAAAGGTCAGACAGTCAGTCAACTAGTCAATTAGCATTTATTAAGCACCTACTATATGACAAATATTAGAGATACAAAGAAAGGCAAAAGACAGTTCCCACTGTCAATGTGTTTAGTCCAATGGGAGAGACAACATGCAAACATCTATGTACAAGTAAGATATATAGGATACGTTGAAGATGACCAGTATTAGCTGAGGTTAGCAATGAATGTGTATGGGTTTTTTTTTTTCTTTTTGGAGGGGAGAAAGATAGGGCAGTTGGGATTAAGTGACTTGCCCAAGGTCACACGGCTAGCTTTTTTTTGTGTTAAGTGTCTGAGGCTGGATTTGAACTCAGGTCCTCCTAAATCCAGAGCCGGTGATCTATTTACTGCATCACCTAGCCTCCCCGAATGTGTATGTTTATTAAGCAATACTGGAGTTAAGAGAACAGTTAAAAAAAATCTCTTGGCCTCTATTTAAGATAGATGGAGTATTGATAACTGACAACAATAAGAAGGCAAAATTATTATTTGCTCTGCCAAAGTAGTGAGTCACCTGTATAGAGAACATCTAACAAAGGGGTGACTCACATCTCCTGCTTGCTAAAAGTCCTTTTCTCACTTCAGAGTCCTTCCTCATGAAATTCCCCTCTCTGCCAAGCTTTAAGGATCAGTGCCTTAGTATTGTCCATAGCCAATACTTTTTTCTACCACAAGGGGTCATGCTCCTTGAAACTACCTTTCCTTGGATGGCTATTGCTCCTGACTGGACATGCTGTTTCTTATTGCTTTGTTCTCTCGGATTCCAGCTAGATGAGCTATCTACTTCTGGTCCAGTTTTTCTGATGACATTATGAAGGGGGGCAGGAGGGATAAGGATGGGAGAATAATGAAAGGGAGAAAAATCTTTCATCCCCTCAAGAGTGGGTCCTTCTCAGGGACTTAGCCTCAATTCTCAAATTGGAATCCTCTAAACTGGAACTTTTCTATCACTGGACTAGTTCATCACTTGACTGGTAAACCTTTTGACTACAGAATTCCTAACTGGCTTGCTTTTTTAAAAACAGGAGCCCAAGAGGTGTGACTTGACTTTCTCAGCCAATCACAAGATGTTTCTTGTGTGGATGCCATCTGTCTTTCCTTCAACAGTTAAAATCCCACAATTCTCTCAAATTGATTGAGGACTGACTCCCTACCCCTACACTTTTGATTGCTTGATTGAGTCGAGGTATCTGGGTCTTTGATGATTACATGAATTGAGAGTGGTAAGCCCTTTCCCTACCCCCTTAAAATATTAAAGCTCTAGAGCTGGAAGGGACCTCAGGCCATTCAGTCCAACCTCCCAATTTTACAGATGATGAAAGTGAGTACTAGTAAGACTAGTAAGTGATTTACTTCAGGTCAAATAGGTAATAAGCATGTGAACTTATTCTTACCTCAGAGTCCTTCCTATTTCAATTGTACCACCTATCATCCTGATTTGATTATAGACTGCAGGGGATTGGGGGGGCGTTGTTTAGAAAGAGCAATGTTCAGAAGCAAATAGTAGATGAATGTAGAAGTAATGTGAGCAGTCCAATGGTACCATATTGATTGTGTTTCAGAGACTGGGGCTGTGTTCTAATGACTGGATGACTCGTTCCTCTCCCTCATTTTTTCCTTGTACCATCATACTTCATTGAAGTAGTTCATCCCCATTTTCTTGTGATTTTTATTGTGCATGCCTTGCTTTAAGTCACTCTCATTTAGCTCCTAATCATGTGGCATCAGTTGAGGCTTCCTGTTGTTATCTGTTCTGAACACATCTTTAGCCTAGTGGAACTGTGTTCCAGTAAGAATTCAGGGCTGACATCCTGTATCTTTTCCAAGCCTTGCCATTTATGTTGCTTTGGTAACATTGATTTAAGTATCATTTTGTACATGACAAGGTCATTTTAGGGACTGACAAAATTGCTCAGGAGGACCAAATGGCTTCTCTGGAAGGTCTAGGTCATGCAGCCCTATAGAAGACTGGATAAGACCACTGTTGCATAAATCACTAGCTTAGTCTATATTGGTGCCATATTGACACATCATTTGGTCTTCTAGAATGAAGGTCATGCTGGTCTTCTTAATAAATTTTCATTGTCTGACAGTGTGCCATGAGCCAACATGGGAACAATGTGTGGGAGAGAATGGAATTCAGTAATATATTTAAATCTTTTATTGCTAGCGAGAGATCTTGGGCTATAGATAGGGATTCCTTGTTGTGAGTTGGTCCATGGCCTCAGTCTTTGGGTTCACTGGCAGTTCACAGTGCTGTGTTGAAGACAAAGAATAACTCATAAAGAGCAAGAAAACTTACTTCAGTGTCTCTGGATTTGTAGTTTTCATTCTTACAAAAGATTATAGATGATGTCAGAAAAAGTTAAACTTTCATCCATTCAGAAATACTTATTTCCCCTTATCACAATCCCACAGATAACTGCTAGTTTGCATACCACTTAATCTTATATTGAAGTTATTAAAAGATGTTTTTGAACTGAAAGATGATTAGGCAACATAAAAACTGAATGGCTCTTGCTTACCCGCCTAGAAGTAGAATGACTAATATAATACCCAAACCTTTGCTGACTCAGGATGATGAAGGCCAATGTCAGATACAACATTACAAGACAGATCCCTTTCCCCATTATAGGATGGGGCATTATGAAACTAGACAGGAACTCATTTTTGATTATATAAAATAAAGTGAAGCATTTTTGTAAACTAAACTTGTATAAATCAAAAACCTACAAGCAGAGTTATAAAGAGGTGAGCAACAGTTTTCATTATCTAGTTACCAGTTATTTAGCTTTTTGCCCTGATGGATTGGGTTGTTTTTTTTTTTTTTTTGCATTTTTACTAAAGGTTTAGCACCCCAGCCCTGTTGACTTACTCATATGTGGGAAGGAGAAAGATGGTAAAAAGGGGCACTTGTTCTTGGTGCATTCTAGGAAATGGGATGAGATTTGTCATCCTAATTTCACATTTATTGCATGTGCTCAGTCCTAGAGTTGGAGTTCAACTATCCCAGCTTCTAATCAGTGAAAACAAACTGTTGGTAGAGGCAGGTTACTACAGTGGAAAAACATTCTTATTTCTGAGGTAATGGACCTACCTACATTTAAATTCTACCTCTGAAAGTTACTACCTGTCTGCCCTTGGGAAAAGCAATTGAGGACTTATTCTTACTATCATATTTTTTATTGTTTGATTGAATTGAGCTATCTGGGCCTTCAGTAATTACATTTTCCTTACCAGAAAAATGAAGTAGTTGGACTACATAGCTTCTGGGATTATTTTCAACTCTAGAACAATGTGGGAAGGAATGTTTAGAAGTGTACTGAACTTCAAATACATAGAGATAAGGAAAAAATTGGAAAGAGGAAAAGAAGAGTGGAATAGATATAGAGGTAGGGAGAGAGAAAAAAAGAAAGGAAGAAAGAAGGAAAGAAAGAAAAGATAAAGAGATATATGGAAGGATATATTAGAATTACATGGTCAGAGCTATTTTTGACTACTATGCCTAGTTGTTCAGACTATGATGCCATAATTCAGGCACCACTGGCCACCTGGTGGCAGTTACCTAAGTGGTAGGTAAAGTACTGAGGAGGAAGTAAACTGCCAAAGTTTGTTTGAGGAGATATTAATGCTAATATTACAAGTGTATAAAATAAGTACAAACATCACAAATATGAACAATTACTTCAATAATAAGGATCCTATTCTAGATATTTGAGACCAAAGCTTGATATTTTTTAAAGAACCTGGACCCCTGATAATTCTGTTGCTAAGTTACTCCACAGTGAAATATGTGGTTTCACCAATAAAGTGGTTGTTTCACATATTTTGGAATTTCAAAGTGTTACTACAAATTGTTTGGGATCCTCTGAGCACTGTTGGGCTCATTTCTTAGAGAAGATGCTGTTTATTGAAAAAATCCAAGCATGCTCCAGGAACAAGGCAGTTTGAAGATCTGGGAAACTGGACTCTCATATAGCACAGTCCACTTTCTTCCTCAAAAAATGTAGGAGTCTTGTGTTCTCAAAGGGCTAGAGTCTCCTACTGCATCCTGTGCCATCCCCAGTCATCCTGATGAATATCTCCAGATGGCTCTGGAGGAGAAAGTGAGGCTGGTGACCTTGCACAGTGCTCTCTCACTCACATAAAAGTCAACTGCAAGTCATGCCATCCTTTCCCTGATGCCATGGTCCTCTTTGAAAATGAAGGATGAACACAACAACAACAGCTGTGAGACTTGAAGAAAGAGGAAGAGAGAAAGGGAGAGGGAAGGGAAGAGGGAAAGGGAAAAGGAAAGGGAGGGAGACAAGGAGACGAAGAGAGAGGGAGAAGGAGAGAAGAGAAAGAGGGAGAGAGGAAGAGGGATGGAAGAAAGAAGAGAGAGGAGGGGAGAAAGAGAGAGAGAGAGAGAGAGAGAGAGGAGAGAGAGAGAGAGAGAGAGAGAGAGAGAGAGAGAGAGAGAGAGAGAGAGAGAGAGAGAGAGAGATGTATTTTGGCCCTAGTCCTCACCCTCAGAGTTTATGACTAAAGCTCTTTGTACCATTATCATGGTTACTCTACCTCCTAAGGCTGATCCTATTCCTGGCCTTTTCCCCCTCAGAATTCCTACCATAGGAAAAATGATCCCCTTCTTGCCTAGGTCCCATTCACATCCCCCTTGCTGTGACTCAGGTCCAAAAAATGTTCTAGGTTGTGTTTATCTGCCCAGCAGAGTCATAGCAAAGTAACAAGCCTCGGAGGGAGGTTTTGTTCCTTATAATTTGCTTTTTTATGGAGATCCAGATGTACTCAGCTCTTAAACTGCAAAAAAAATAACCAAAGCACACTGACAAATTTTCTCTGGTTATTTCTTAAGACAAAAATCTATCCTTTGCTTTCTGGTATGGGTTAGGAACAAATCTTCTAATAGCAGGAAGGTAAACTATGGTATCTGGGACATAAACTATGGTATAGATAAACCTTGACCATCTCTTTCTATCTGAAGAATGATATGATTTGAAGAGTCTTATGGAGCAAGGAGTAGACCAGGTTTTACTAAAAGATTTTGTAGTTTACTTCTTCCTAAAGTAAATAGGGTCAGGGTGGGTCTTCTGAAGAGCTAAAAAAGGGGTCTGCCCCCAAATATCAATCGTACTACTTAATATCCCACCATTAGAGTGTTAATCTTTTGAGTCTAATGGCTTTTGATTTTCAGGAGTCTTCACTAGGAGCAGTTAGGTGGCCTAGTGGATAGTATGGTATACTTAAAGTCAAGAAGACCTAAGGATAAATCCTGACTCAGACCATTAGTAGTTGTGTGACTATAGATGGGTGAGTAACAACCTATTTCATCTTCCATTTACTTTTGGCTTCTAAGGTCTCTTACATGTCTAAATCTATGATCCTATTAAAATGCAGACATTGAATTTGCTGTGGAAAATTGGTACAGAAGGGGTTCTTGAACTTGATATTGCCTCTAAACCAGTGACAATCAGGGAAGAAGTGTGGGAGATGAGGTTAAACATTACTCTACCAGTTCAGTGACTCATCATTAGCTATGGTAAAAGATTTTGTGAGAGTTTCAATAAAGGAATAAGAAGTAGTGAGTATTTGTGATTTTCCAGGCTCTTATGAACATAGTTATAGTCAATAAGGTTATTAAGTTGCATTAATAGAAACATATTATCTAGAGTGAGGGAGGTAATAATTTTCTTTTACTTTGTCTTGGCTAGAATACATCTGGAGTATTATTGTAATTAGCCCTGGAGGGACATTGTAGAAAAAATCTTGATAAGCTGAAGCATGTCTAGAGAAGGATGAATAGGATAGTGAGAAAACTCTAAACCATGCTGTACAAAAATTGGTTGAAGAAATTAGGAATAATTATGGGATCTGGAGGGGAAGAGCCAAGATGGTGGGGGTAAAGACAGGGACTCACCTGAACTATCCCCCAAACCCCTCCAAATACCTTTAAAAATGTCTCTAAACAAATTTTAGAATAGCAAAACCCACAAAAAGACAAAGGGAAACAAATTTCTAGTCCAAGACAACCTGGAAGGTCAACAGGAAAGTTCTGTTGCGAAACTGGAACAGGCCTTGAGGTGAATGAATCATTGCCAGCAGTGACAGTTTCCAGAATTCTCAGCCCATAGATACCAAAGACAACTTAAAATGTCAGTAGGAAAAGTCTGTTGGATCTGGGTGAGAGAGGAGCACAGTCCAGTGCAGGCTGTGCCAGCACAGCCCTGGCCCCAGAGAACCAGGAACAGGCCTTGGGAGAGACTGAATCAGCAGAAGTAGCAATGGCTTCCAGAGCTCTCAGGCCATAGATGGCAAGGGGGTCAAACAACTGGTCAGAAAGAGATTACAGGGGTTTCTTTGCTAGCACTGATGCAGGACTTTGTTGCTTTGCCCATACTTGAATCCAGGTCACAGTCCTGGGTGGCAGTCCTAGGGTGAGGAGGAGCACTAGCAAAGCAGAGCTTGTGGCAGCAGTGGAGGGGAGACCCTCCTCACAGTTCCAGGGCAGATAAGAATGTTTGTAGTTGCTAACAGACCAGAGCATAGGCCAGGAGAGGAGTAAACACCTCTCCTTAGATCATACTACCTTGGAAGGACTGACAACTTACAGATCCCTAGAAATATCTCTGAAAACAGCTGCACAAAACCCCTGAAGTTTGGGACAGTGGATCCTCCACCCTGGAAGCAGAGCCTTACTTTAACAAAAAGTTAAAAGTCATGGAAAAGGCTGAGAAAATGAGGAAACAACAGAAAAAACCTCTGACTATAGAAACTTACTTTGGTGAAAAGGAAGATTAAAACACATAGTGAGAAGAAGATAACAAAGCTCCTACATCCAAAGCCTCCAAAAAAAATGAATTGGTCTCAGACCATGGAAGAACTCAAAAAGGATTTTGAAAACCAAGTAAGAGAAGTAAAGGAAAAATTGGGAAGAGAAATGAGAGTGAGGCAATAAAATAATGAAAAATGAGTAAATAGCTTGGTAGAGGGGACACAAAAAATACTGAAGAGATTAAGACCTGATAAAACGGACTAGGTCAAATGGCAAAAGAGGTCCAAAAAGCAAATGAGAAGAATGCCTTGGAAAACAAATTGGCCAAATGGAAGAAGTAGTCCAAAAGCTCACTGAAGGAAATAATTCCTTAAAAATTAGAATTAAGCAAATGGAAGCTAATGACTTTATGAGAAATAAATCAAGAAATCATTGTAGGATCCATAGATTTAGAGCTAGAAGAGATCTTACAAGTAAACCCTTTCATTTTATAAATGAGGAAACTGAGACCCAGAGAGGGTATTCAACTTGTTCAAGGTTATGCAGGTAATCCTAGGGTTAGGAATAATAAGAATAACAGCTAGCATTTATTATGTATTTTTAATATGCATCACACATTTATAAAATGTATGTTTATAATATAATATAATATAATGTAATGTAATGTAATATAATACATAACATATAATATATGATATGATATAATATAATATAATAATATAATGTATATAAGCATACATTATGTCTAAATATACATGATATATAATATATAAATATGATATATTAAATATAATTAAAACTAGCACTTTAATGTTTGCAAAGCAATACACAAATACTATTGCATTATATTCTTTTTTTTTGGATGGCAATTGGGGTTAAATGACTTGCCCAAGGTTACATGGCTAGTCAGTATGTCAAGTGTCTGACGTCAGATTTGAACTCAGGTCCTCCTGACTCCAGGGCTGGTGCTCTTATTCACTGTGCCACCTAGCCACCCCTTATTGCATTAGATTCTTACAGCAACCCTTGGAGATAGGTAATGTTATTATCTCCATTTTAAAGGTGAGAAATCTAAGGCAAATAAAGATTAGTGCCTTGTCCATTAGTTACTTGGATAAGTAAGTGTCTAAAGTCACATTTGAATTCAGGTCTTCCTAACTCCAAGCATAGTGGTCTATCCATTGCTACACCAACTACCTAACTCTAGTTTTCTGTCTGCAGATGTGGCACTCTCACCTCTGAGCTACACTAGAGATGTTTAGCTTGGAGAAGAACAGCCTAGGGGTAAGAAAGTAGTACATGATGGTTTCTTTTGAGTAGCTGCAGAGTTGTTATGTAGAAAGATTACATTTATTCTACTTGGTTGCTGTGGGCAGAACAAAGAACAACAGGTTATAGTTGCAGAAAGGTGAATTTCAGTTTCATATAAAAAGAACTGAACACTTAACAATTAGAGTTGCCCTAAAATAAAATGGTTAGCCTGGGAAGGTAGTATGTTCGGCCTCACTGGAGGTCTTTAAGCAGAAGTTGCATGAGTACTTTTCAGGGATGTTTGTAATAAGGGAATGCTACTTAGGTATGGGATGGACTAAATAATCTCAGGTCTTTTTTGTTTCTTTTGAGATTCATGGGTTAAAATTTTTTGTCGTGTCTTTAATTTTTTAAAAATGGATATTTATATATTTTAATAATTTTATATTTAATGTAATTTAAAAGAATTTAAAAATATTTAATATTTTAATCAGAAATAATCTGCCTTATCTATCTCCCAGCTCCTCCCCATTTCAGCTGAAAAATAACATTCCTGTTACGAACATGTATAGTCAAAAAAAAACAAATTTCCACATTGGCCATAATACCCTCCCCAAACTCACATTTGAGGTCCCTTTTTAACTTCAGAATCACAGAATCATAGCTTTAGAGCTGGGAGAGATTTATCTGTCATTTAGTCTAATCCCCTCATTTTATAGATGAGAAAATTATGATGAGGTCTTTAGGTGTTAAGTGGCTTGCCCAAAGTCATACAGAAGAACAGAGCTAGGATTTAGAACTTAGAATCTTCTGACTCCATATCCAGAGCACTTTCCATTGTACTATACTCATAACAGTCTATGAATCCATAAAATAGGTTGTTGGATTGAATAGAATTGCTTGTACCACTGAAGCAAATCTTTCTCCTTTCCTCTGTTTTAGTTTGGAGTTTGGGATCATTGTCACAGGTCAGGTGGTAAGACAGAGCTATCCCACAGAGAGTTCTTTTATTTGTCTGTTTTGCTTAGTTGGTGCTAATGAGGCCTAGGTCTTGAATTTCATCCCACTGTGGACCAGTTAACTTCACAAAGAGAGAGATTCTATTTCCAAACCATGGATTGAAATACTCCCTCAGGCCAGCCATTTCACAAATGGTTTCACAAAAGAGTGGGAGACCAGACAAGGTAAAAGGTTCAGGGGAAATCCATTTGTACTCTTGGAAAAACAAAGTAAATGTCCCATTAATAAAGGATAGTGGTATCTTTGTATATAGGAAAGACAAAAATGTGATTTATTTGAATTTAGAAAATTTTGTTATATTTTGTCCTGGATTTTCTTGACCCAGTGGAGATAGACTTGGGGAAAATTTCTTTGGGCAGTTGAGTTGCCAAGAGTCTGTTCAGTTCCTGACTAATAAATACCCTTGAATGAAACTTTGCTGAATGCACAAAAAGGGTGACTTCTGTAAGAGATTTAACCTTTGCTGAAGGTGGACAATAAAAGAACAGATGGGATTTGGTTCCATAGAACAGCAATGGGACTCATTGAATTATGGTTCAGAAAGTGGGAGTCTCCTCGTGATACTCATGGAGACTGAAAGAAGAAAATGAAATTAAGAAGCATGGACCAGGTAACCATTCTCTTCTTTCAGTGTTGTAGAGTGGGAAAAAATTGGCTCTGAAGTCAGACAACATGAATTCAAATCCCGTTTCTGATGCTTACCGCCTATGTGACCTTCGGACAAGAAACTTTACTTAAAATGGGTCCAAGTTTTTTCATCTGTAAAATTAGGAAGTTAGGCCAGATGGCCTCTGAGGTTCCGTCTAGCTCTAGGTCTATGAGCCAATGAATAAATGAAAAAAAGCATTTAAGTGCTTGCTATATGCAAAGACCTGCGCTAACAGTCAGGAATGTCAAAAAGAAAAACAAGGTAGCCATTACTCTCAAGGAGCAGATGATTCTCTGCATCAGTAGAATAATTCACAAGTGTCTTTGTAAAGTGTTACATTAGATATAAAAATATTTAAAATGTGTCTATTCTCCAGAACTGGTCAGGTTTATGACCCATGCAAAAACCAGGGTAAGGAACCCTGTGCTTTCCATTTCTTGCCACAAGATGGCGCTCTGATTTCTGCATTAGAAACCAGGTCTGCTTTCTGGTAAGACATTGTCAGGCTACTGAAAGCAGGAGGATGGAGTTATTTCCTTGATCCATATTTGCTTTACATTTCTATGTTAATGAGATGCAGTAATGTTATTTTAAATGATGAGAAGGTATCAGATAAATGTTGTTAAATTTGCCAAGGAGTTGGATGAATCTAGGACAGAAGAATGGCACCCATTATTCAGAGGGAAAAAGAGGATGTCCCACTCTTTTATGTGTGTATGTGGGGGGCAAAGAACTTGCTTACCAAAGATGGCTTTTGCAGTTCTTTGGATCTATTTGTGTATTTTTGTTGTAACTGCAAAGGAGATTTCTTTGGTAATAGACCTCATTAAAAATCTCATTTTCTCATGTCAAGAACTAACTAGTTTGTAGTTCCTGGTAATTTATAAAGAATCCATGCCACCATTAAAAATGCTAGGAGCATTTTTGGGAGTTGATAATGAGGCAGTGTGGCACAGTGGAAAGATCATTTGCTTTAAAGTCAGAGAATCCGAGTTTGAATCCTGGCTCTGAAACTAACTGTCCGAGTAATCTTTGGCAAGTTACCTTGTTTATAAAACGAAGGGATAGGGGCAGCTAGGTGGCACAGTGAATAGAGCACTGGCCCTGGAGTCAGGAGGACCTGAATTCAAATCTAGCCTTAGACACTTAACACTTACTAGTTGTGTGACCTTGGGCAAGTCACTTAACCCCAATTGCCCTGCCTTCCCTGCTCCAAAAAAGCAAAAATAAAATAAAATGAAGGGATGGTGGTGGCAGCTCTACATGATCTATGACGTCCTATCCCACAGTAAAGCTATGTAATCTATGATTCCTGGGAAACTTACCTTGTGCAAAGCCTGTTTTTTTTTTTTTAAGAGGTAGACTGGGTTTTAGTTCTGCCTATGACACTTAGCATATCTTTTTATCAGAGCCCTCTGGTAGTAGAACTTATACTAGCCTGGGAATCACTAGAGAGCAGGGTTAAATATTTGCCTCTAGTCAATTATTTGCTGTGTGACCATGAGCAAGTCAGAGCCTCAGTTTACTCATCTGTAAAATGAAGGGATGGGGCTAGGTGTTTTCTAAGATCCCTTCCAGCTCTTAATTTATGATTCAAAGAATTCACTAGCAGACTTTTTACTTAGTTATATCTTAATTACTTGCTGATTTTAAATCTTTCTTGTAGGCTAGAATGATGGTGCATATCTGTAATCTCTGCTACTAGGGAGACAGACTAGTGGATTGCATGAGCTCTTGAGGGGGCTCAGGGATGCAGTGTGTGAATTAACTCTGGGAACAATATAGTGAGCCACTTGGACCTGGGAGTGGGCTGGGATTAGGGTCATGAGGCTGCCTAAGTTGTGGCAAACCAGCCCAGGTCATGAATGAAGCAGGTCAAAGACCTCCCATGCTGATCAGTGGTGGCTATGAGTGGTAGCTACAATTCTAGCCTCTAGGTAGGGAAACCCCGTTAAAAAAACACTCTTTGTATTCCTTTCAAATGATTATTGTCTAATATATTTTTTGGTAGTAGATCATTCTATCCCTTATATCTCCACATACCAGGCATTCAATTTTTAAGGGAAATAATCATTTACTACTCATGCCCCTGACCTCCCTCAACAAATAACCCTACTAACAGAATGAATACTCAATCTCAATGAATTCTCAAACACATTTCCTAAGTTCAGTTGATGTGCTGTTTTTATTGGTGACCCAAAGAAGGTCAAAGGTAGGAGATACTGATTTTTTTCAAGGCATGCATATTTGATCCCCCAGCACTTCAGAAAACATGGTTCCTCAATGGCCAGAAGTATTCAGAGGAGTCAAACTTTCATATACTTTACCAAATTCTCTGCCTGCTTTTTCCGCAGGAATCTGGAGGCTTCATATGGTTTGCCTGGAAAACACTGGGCCTTCCAATTTAGCTTTAATAGGGAAACTCTAGAGGATGTTTCAGACTTTCTCATCCTAAGGAACAAAAATATAACAAAACCTTACTTATTCAGTCAGAGTGGGGGATGGAGAATCTAAATTGGAAAATATTTTGAATTATTTAATATTTTCAGGAAAAATGTGTTCATTATTGCCAAACAGATATGCCCAGGCTAAACAAGGGAAACATCTAGTAAAATTTGTTAGTAAGTTTACTTCAATAAATAGGTAAGAATGATTGGTATTAGCACATCAATTAGCACACACATTTAAAAAAATCAATAATTGAAACACACTGATTTTTTTAAAAAAGAAATTGATGTGCTAATACAAGTCATTCTTATATGTTTATTAAAGGTAATGTTGAACTTTCTTTTTCATTTTAGTTTTTAAAAACATTTTGTTTTTTTGGATGCAGGATCACCATTTCCCTTGCAATCTCGATTATATCATTAACAGAACCTGGAACCTGAGAAGTTATCCTGTCTAGTTTGTACATGGAGAATCCTTTTATAATATCCTCAATAAGTGGTCATCCATTCTTTGCTTGAAGACCTCTTTTGAGGCAGGCGCATCTGGTACCTCCAGAAACATTTCATTCTGTTTTTGAACAGCATTAAGTGTTAGGAAGTTTTCCTTTACAGCAAGCCTATACCTGCCTTTCTGAAACCACAAATCAGAGCCCCCAATTCTGCCCTCTGGGAACAAGCAGTACAAATCTAATCTCTCTTCCACATGACAGCCTTTCAAATACTTGAAGACAGCTATCTAATCCTCTCTAAGTCTTCTTTTCTTCAGGCTAAACCTCTTCAGTTCAGTTCATTCAACCAAAATTCATCTGCCATGGTGAAGAGGCATTTCACCACCATTGTCTTCTTCTTCTAGATGCTTTCCAGCTTGTCAATGTCCTTCCCAAAATGCGCCATCGCCCAATACAATACTCCAGAATATGAATGGGACAGATTATGGAAAGACTATCACCAGCCTCTCAATGAAGCCTAGCGTTTTTGGCTGACATGCTATGTTATCACCAATTGATTGATTAATATGGATCTATCAAGTGTTAGGTGCTATTCTAATGGCTGCTGATTTAAGTATATTTAAATTAAACCATCTTTACTCAAAAGGACCTTATATGCTAACAGTGAAGATAATGAAGACAAGAGGGAGAAGGGAATAAATATTGATGAAGTGCCTACTGTGTGCCAGACACTGTGTTAAGTGGCTAACAGATATCTCATTTGGTTCTTACACTAACCCTGGGAGATAGATGCTATTATTATTTTCATTTTGTAGCTGAGGAAATTGACACTAAGAGAGGTGTAGGGGATTTGTGTAGGATCACACAGCTAAGAGGAGTCTGAGGCACGAGGCAGACCTGGGGCTTTCTAATTCTAAGCCCAGCACTCTCTCCACCATGCCTCCTAGTTGTAGACAAAGTATAACCAGAATAAACATAAAGAGATGCCTGTTAACTGGGGAGTGATTGAACAAGTTGGGCTATATGATTGTGATGGAATACTGCCATGATATAAGAAATTATGAGCTTGATGTCCTCAGAAAAATATGGATGAACTTGCATGGAATAATGAACAAATGAACAGAACCAAGAGAATGTTGTATACAGTAGCAGCAATATTGTTTTTTTTGTTGTTGTTGTTTCTTTTGCTTTTTGGAGTGGGGAAAGGTAGGGCAATTGGGTAAGTGACTTGCCCAAGGTCACACTGCTAGTTTTTTTTCCTGTGTGTTAAGTGTCTAAGGCTGGATTTGAACTCAGGTCCTCCTGACTCCAGGGCCGGTGCTCTATTCACTGCCCCATCTAGCCACCCCAACAATATTGTGTTAAGAACAACTTTGAGTGACTTAGTAATTTTGATTATTATAAACACCTAAATTAACTACAAAGAACACATGAAGAAAGATGTTATCTGCATCCAGAGAGAGAACTGATAAATAGAAGTATGTATAGAATGATTTTACATATATATGTACATACATATACACATGTACATATTTGGGTTTAATGGTAGCTATCTCTAGGGCAGGGGGAGGGAAGAAAAAAAGAAATTTATATGATAACTATTATATATTTAAAAGGAATAACAAGTTATACACAATAGATTTACAGTTTCATGTGCAATCATCCCTTTTATTATAGTATGTTGTAGAAATGCTTATTTTATTCCATAAATAAAAAAATAAAATAAATAAAATGAAAAAAAACCTCAGAAAAAAGGAGAACAAGCCCAAATGTATATAAAGTAGTTATAGTCAAGCTAATTAGGGAGGGAAAGCACTAGCAGCTGAAGGATCAGGAAAGACTTCATGTGGCTCTTGATCTGAAACTTAAAAGAAGAGAGGGTTTCTATGAATCAGAGACAAGGAGGGAGTAAGTTCTAGACATGTTCAGAGGTATGGAGATAGAAGATGGAGGACATGTCTGATGAAGAGGAAAAAGCCTGGATCACAGAATGCAGGAGGAGGTAATGCCCAATGAATTGGGAAAGGTAGGATGGAGCCAGGTTATGAAGGGATTTAAAAGCTAAGCAAAGGAGTTCCTGTTTGATTCTAGAAATAATAGGAAGCCATGGGAGTTGATTGAATAGGGGAGTGACATTAGAGTTTATTGAGTAAGGGGAGATTTACACTTAAAAAAATCACTTTGTCAGCACTTTGGGGATGGACTGAAGTGGAAAAAGACTAGAGGCAAAGAGTCCAATAGGAGACTATTGGAATAGTTCAGGCAAGAGATGATGAGGGCAGAGGCATGCTGGAGCTTGCTTATAACCTGCCAGAAAGCTGATTGTTAAATTTTCAATGTGAGTATTTATACATCAGAAATCAGCAATTGCAACAAATCAGGATTTAATTTATTGTTTTGTTGATTGTCTAGAGTTAAGAAAGTGATGGTGAAAAAAATGTTAGTCAACCAGATGAAATTTAAAAATGTGTCCTGAACACTTTTTTTTTTCTCAGAGAGTTAGCTGGTTGTCTATCAAGACATTGATTGGTGTGCCACATAAAGGCTTAAGCTAAGGTGATAGCTGTGTGAGTAGAGAGAAGAGTTTGGATGGGAGAAATATTGTGGAAGTAAAAACAGCAAGATTTGACACATGATTGATTTTGTGGTTTGAAGAAGAGTGAGGAGTCAAGGATAATGCCACAGTTATGAACCTGGGATACTGAAAGAATGGTGGTAATTTGGACAGAAATAGGTTAAATTGGGAAGAAGAGTTTTTTTTGGGAGAAAGTTGAATTCTGTTCCAGACATGTTGAATTTGAGGTGTCTCTAGGACATTCAGTTTGAAACTTGTAATAGTTCATTGGTGACATAGGATTAAAACTCTGAGGAGAGATATATAGATATGGAGTTTTCTGGGAGTATTTATATAGAGATGATAATTAAACCCATGGATACTGAGGTCACAGGGCAAGTATAAAAGAAGAGTTCTTAATGTGGGGGTCTGTGAACTTTTAAAAAAGGGTTTTGATAATTACATTTCAATTTAATTGGTTTCTTTATAAAATTCTATGTATTTTATTTTATGCATTTAAAAACATAAATTTGAGAAGGTTTTCATATGGCAGTTCCATACTGCCAAAAGAACCCAAGACAAATAAGAAATAAAAATCCCTTGTGTAGAGAGAGAAGGGTGGGTGTTTAGGAAAGAGCCTTGGGGAATATCCACAGTTAGGAGACATCCTTTGGATTATCGATTAGGAAAGGAGATTGCAGAAAGGTCAGGCAGGTAGTAGTACGGTAAGGTTAGTAGAGTTGCGCAGAGCCCACTGACTTCCAGGTAGCACCCTGGACAGAGCTCTGCGTCTGGAGTAAGAAAAACCTGAGTTCAACTTTGAAGTCAGTCACTAACTGTGTGACCCTGATCAAGTCACTTAACTTCTGTCTGCGTCAGTTTCCTCAACTATTAAATGGGGATAAAAATAGCAACTTTCTCCCAGGGTTGTTGTCAGGATCAAATGAGATAACATTTAAAAAGTGCTTAGCATAGTGTCTAATACATAATAGGTTCTTATAAATGCTTATTCTGATCCCCGCCATCCCAGATAAGAAAGTATCCACAGGAGAAGATGGTGATCAACAGTGTCACGTTAAGTTTGTAGTCCACTAAAGCCTTCAGATCTTTTATAGGTGAATGACTATTTATTGTCTATTCATACCTTGCCCCAACTGCTACTTGTGAAACTGAATTTTGGAAGCCAAGGGTTTATATTTGTTTCTATTCAGTTTTATTTTATTAGGTTCAGCACAACATTCTAGGCTGTCATTTTCTTGAATGCCTTCTTGTTTTAGTTTTTAGGAAGGAAAAATCCTAGTCTTTGAATTTTCTTTTGCTTTTTGTTTTGTTTATTTTAAATCCTTACTTTCATGGATGTAGGGATCTCCAGATGAGGAAAGTCCCTCTACCAATGCAGAATTAAAACTGTTCTGCAAGTTATCATCTTAGAGAATTGCTTGGGACATTGAGAGGTTAACTATATGTCAGTATGTCAGAGGTGGAATTTGATCCAACATTTTTCTGAATTTCTATAGATTTCAAATTGGTGAATTTTTATCACATATGTTATGTAGAACTTTCCTCATATGGGCCATTTGGCTCTGTTGTGTCTCATGGCTAACACTGCTGACAGGATTTGTAGTATAATCTACACGCACTTCATGGAAGATAGTACATCTTTTCTCTGGGACACTCACTCCAGGTACTTTAGAAACATTGTATGAAGATAACATATCTAATAACTCTATTCTCCGGGATACTCCAGATACTTTAGAGGCATAGGTTGATTTCAGTTTCTTTTACCCTCCCATGCCATCCTGTATATCTTCCTCCAACATAATTGTATTTTTTTTACAAGAGTCCATTAAACCTTCTTTTGTTTGCTCAGCAGTGTTCAAGGTAGCTGTTTTCATCATGTGATTTTATTATTGCTTTAAATTTTGGTATTGCTCTAATACTTCTAAAGGTTCCCTGTTAACTACCACATCAAGTTTAAATAGTCTGGCCTTAAATACTGTTCTTATCCTACTTATTCAACTTTAATTTCTAAAACATGCCAATCCTTTGTTCCATTTGGAACTATAGCTTTATTCTACTAGGTACATATCCTTCATATTTCACATATGCAATAAGTATTCAGGCCCTGTGCTAGGTGCTACAAAAATGGGTGCCATCATTCTTGCCCTCTCCAAGTTTAATATCTGCAATTCAAGGACAACTCCATTGTCTATCTCTATAAAGGTCAAGGAAATAAATTGTCCTGTGACGATCACAGGGGGCAGAGTCTTTCTCTTAGTCATTGCTGGACAGATTCTCTCCAGAATCCTCCTGAATAGGATGATACTTCACCTGGAAGATGGTTATCTACCTGAAAGCCAATGTGGCTTCAGAAAGGGCCGAAGAATGGTCAATATGATGTTTGCTGACCAATAACTTCAGAAATAATGCCGGCAGCAGAACAGAGGTCTGCACACAATGTTGGTTGATCTGACCAAGGCCTTGGATACTGTCAGTTGTGAGGGCTTATGGAAAATTATGGCAAAGTTTGCTTGCTTAGAGAAGTTCTTCACGATTGTATGTCAATGTCATGATGACATGCTTGCCTGGGTTAATGATAATTCGTTATGCTCTTTTGCTTTCCTAGTCACCATTGAAGTGAAGCAAGGCAGTGTGCTTGCTCCCATGCTTTTTAGCTTGAAGTTTTCAGCAGTTATCAGACATCTTCAGTGAGGGCTAACATGGCATCAAGGCCAGCTACTGCGCTGATGGTAAATTATTTGACTTGAAAAGACTACAAGCCAAGACCAAAATGGAGAGAGGGTTGGTGCATGATTTTTTGTCTGCTGATGATTGTGTACACAATGCAGCCTCTGAAGCTGAGATGCAACAAAGTACAGATTGATTCTCTTCTGCTTGTGTTAATTTTGGCTGAACAATTAACACTAAGAAGACGCAGGTGCTTTACCAACCAGTACCACACCACCCATATGTGGAACCATCAGTTACAGCAAATGGATAATTTCGAATACTGTGGATAAGTTTACTTACCTTGGCAGTATACTTTCTAGGGATGCACACATTGATAATGAGATTGATGCATACATTACCAGAGCTAGCTCAGTGTTTTGGAGGCTCCACAGGAAAGTGTGGGAGAGAAGAGATATTGGACTGCTTAACAAACTGAAGGTCTACAGAGCCATTGTGCTTAGCTCATTATTGTATGCCTGTGAAACCTGGACAGTCTACTAGTGCCATAGTAGGAGACTGAATCACCTCCATTTGAATTATCTTAGGAAGATTCTGAAGATCACCTGGCAGGATAAGGTACCAGACACTGAGGTCCTTACTTAAACTAAACTTCCAAGCACTCATATTCTAATTCAGAATGCAATTCTGATGTGTTGACAATATTGTTCAAATGCCAAATTGCCTAAAAGACTATTTTATGGAGAACTCACACAAGGTAAGAGCTCATATGGTGCTCAGAAGAAGCAATACGAGGATATTCTCAAGGTCTCTCTCTGTCTTTTTTTTTTTTTTTTTGGAGGGGAGAAGGAAGGGCAATTAGGGTTAAATGACTTGCCCAAGGTCAGATGGCTGTGTGTGTGTGTGTGTTAAGTGTCTGAGGCTGGATTTGAACACAGGTCCTCCTGACTCCAGGGCTGGTGTTCTATTCAGTGCGCCACCTAACTACCCCTCAAGGTCTCTCTTAAGAACTTTGTATTTGATTGAGTGACATGGGAGACACTGGCAAAGAACTGCCCAGCATTGCCTACCCACATCAAAGAAGGTGCTCTGTGAGCAAAGCAGAATTGAAATAGCTCAAAAGAAACTTGAGATGTGCAAATTTAGAGAATCCATGCCAAATGTTTACCTGGACTATTTATACCTGACTTGTGGTAGAGCCTTCTGATCTCATATTGGTCTCATCTGCCACAGCTGAACACACCGTGACTTGACTCTAACATGGTGATGTTTGTTTATCCTATTTGAGCATGAAGGACAACAACCAACCAAAGAACCAACAAATCTGCTATTTAGTATGTTAAATCCATTTCTGGCTCTAGGCTCATGAAGTCCTCTCCACTTAGAATGTTTTGTCTCATTTTCTTTTTATATTCAACTCCTCATTTTTTGATGTGGTCCTCCAAAGGCCCACCCTCTCTATGAAGACTTTCCTAATTGTATAACCCATATTGGTTTCTCCATTCTCTAAATATCTATTAATTTTGATGTCTGTGTAATATAATTTAACACTTAGTTATATACTTTTAAAAATTAAAATGTATATTTTCAATGAACAAAAAAGTTATTTTCTCTCTATTTCATCCCCTACTCCCTTAAAAGAAAAAATAAAACCCTTGTGATAAATATGCATAGTCAAGGAAAATAAATTTCCATACTGGCCATGTCAAAAATATATGCCCCATTTTGCACTTTGGGTCCATCACCTCTCTATGAGGGGATGGGGAACATAGTTTATTATAGGTCATCTGGAATCATAGTTAGTGGTTGTATTAATCAGAGTTCTTAAGTGTTTCAAAGTAGTTTTTCTTTATAATGTTGTTGTATTATATAAATTGTTCTCCTGGTTCTGCTCATTCCACTCTGCCTTAATTGATACATGTCTTCTCAGATTTTTCTGAGACCACCCTTTTCATCACTTCCTATAGGCACAATAGTGTTCCATTATATACCATAATTTCTTTGGTTATTCTCTAATTCCTGGGCAACCTCTTAGTTTCTTTGCCACTGCAAAAAGAACCATTACAAATTTTCAGTACATATGGAATAAATTTTATACATATGAGATTTTCTTTTTTCTTTGATCTCCTTGGGAAATAAGCCTACTAGTAGTATTTCCAGGCTAAAGGGTCAATTAGTTAGTAACTTTGGGGCATAGTTCCAAATTGCTTTCCTGAATAGCTGGACCAATTCATAGTTACTACAACAGTGCCATGTTCTTGTTTTCTTGAAGTTTTTGTATTATGCCCTAATTCTCAGTGGATATTATTCTCCTCAATCTCTGTCATGAAATGACCCTGACAAATTATTAGATGCCTGATATTATTTTGATGCTTCTATGTGTCCATAGTTCTTTTTTTTTGAGGGCAGTTGGGGTTAAGTGACTTGCCCAAGGTCACACAGCTAGTTTTTTGTAAAGTATCTGAGGTTAGATTTGAACTCAGGTCCTCCTGACTCCAGGGTTGGTACTCTATTCACGGTGTCATCTAGCCACCCCTTCCATGAATTCTTAGTTGTAATCCTAGTAACAATAAATAGTTTTGGGGAATCTACTACTAGGACCAATCATGATACTGAAGTGGAGAAATGATTTGATTACTAGCTGAGGACTAGGGAGAAGTTTAGTCTCCATCGGTTCTTGCTGAGGTTGTTGGTTAGCTTATCTCAGAAAATTGAAGTGGGTGGTGATGGTGGTGGTAGTGGTGCCCATTAGAAAGTTCAGCTTCAAGAAAGGAAAGAAATTGAGGTAGAGGCAATGGAATAAGGGCATAGAGGAACAGGTCCAAGCTCTGTTGAAATGGTCATTTGGCCTGGCACTTATAGGTGGAATTAATTCATTTTTCACTGATGGCTATGCTTATCAAAACCTCTAGCTGGCTTGAAGAATCAAGGAACCAGTAAGAATAGGAGGGGAGGGAAGAGGGCGAGCAGGTTACAAAGCATAGAGGTCATGAGGAAATTTTAATGTGATACATTGCCAAAGCACAAAGGGAGGGAGGTTTGGGTCCCAGTTAGGGCAGAATTGTTTCTTGCTGCAAATTTGGTTGAGGGACAGGATAGAATTTCCTAAGTCTTACCTACTGGGCAGAGGATGGAGTGACCTGAAATGACTCAACTAGGATGGGCAGACAATATGCATAGTCAAGTAAAATACATTTTATTCATTCATGTAGTATGGGGGATATATAATAGAAGATCTTGACTAGGCCCGGACTCTTATATGTTGGGTTCACATTTAGGGTTGGGGAAAAAATTTTCATGACACTATTAAGGGTCACTCTGGTAGCCAATATCAAGACTTTGGAATTGGACACAGACTGAAAAGAAATTTAGGCATGAGGGGGTTAATGACAGTAGGCAAATGGCCTATAGCTAGTAGAGGACTATGAGGTTTAAACTGTAAATTGAGGACCATTAATTTTTTTCAAGCATAATCAATTTATTAGCAAAGCTAGCTATTGCCAATAAGAGGGACTGAAAACTCCTTTGTTGGCAAGGAACCAACTGACAGAGCAGCTCTTTTATAGTTGAGGGGAGTATACAAAAATCCAAACAATATAAATAAGAGACAAAAATGACATGGTAATTCAGAGATGGAGAATGAGTTTTGACTGGCTAGTTTCAAGAGTCAGGCATTGTGCTATGACTGGTTGGGATGCTTAAATCAGTTGCCTTACCAGTCAGACTAATATCTTATGACTCACACCCTCTTGAAAGTCTTATGGTGGGCAAACATCCTATCACCTAATTGACACATTCCCTGGAAAGTCCAATAGTTGGACAATTTTTAAGGGGGAGGAAGCTTGTGGTTTGTATGCTACTGATTTCAATAGATTAGTAATCTTTTGGTTCCTATTAAGCCTTGTAAAAAGATGAATATAAAAGAGGCACCTGAAGCTATTGTTTCTGTTGCCAGGGAGCTTGCAGGATGTGAGAGGCAAGCCACAAAGGTAGAGTTAGGAACTGAAGTTACAGGCTTAAGGGAGCTCAAAATCATATAATGAGGGGGTCAAAAAATGCCTAGTGGATTGATCATTAATATGTAATAAATTGACAAAGTAAAGTGGGATATCAGTTTTCATTTCCACAATCTGAGGAGGAGACACTGCCATCTTAGCTACTGAGACAGTCACTGGCATTTGGTTAACAAGTTTTGGTGCTATGTCCCTGGGAAGAATAGGGGTGCATGGCACTTACTTGAGGCTTCATTCTCAGCTGTTGAAGTGAGTGGGAACTTGGGAAGAGACCTGAATGAGCTTGGGTGGACTTATGGAAGACTGACTTTTTACACTTAATCCGGTGAGGAGACTGGGCTGTTTTAACATGATCAGGCTCACAGTAACTCTTGGATGAGAGCTTTGCTCTGTAGGCAGCTAGCTGCTTCAGGTGTTCTCTTTCCTGCTTTGGTTTTTCTTTTGTAGAACTGTTTCTGCTCCTCTCCTAAACCATCCCACATTGAGGCCACCATTTTAGAGACTTCACCAAAAGTAGCATTTGCATTTTGGCCTTTGATGGCTGCCTGGGCATCTCTGAAGCATAATGCGTAGGATGCCACAGGCTTCTGAGGCTCATTAGGATTCTTCTTTTTGTGACTTTTCGGTTTATTTCCCATATCAGAAGCATCTTAGTGGTATTATCGCCTTCATCGTTGTGGTCTGAGCTGGGTGGCAGTTTGCAAACTTGCTTCCAGCTTGTGGGGGGAAGTTATGGGAAACACTGTTTCTCACCACATTCACACCAAGCTGTGTAGTGAGCTATGACTGATTAATGGTAGTCCTCTGCGGTGTCATTGCTGGCTACCTAAAATCTGCAGGCTGAAGCCTCGGTCTCATGGCTGCCTTTTGAGGATGGGAACTATATTGAGCTTCTTTTGTACTCTGTATATTTTGCAATCAGGGTCATACAACTACTGAGAGTTGAGGGTGGATTTCACCTCAAGTCTTCCTGACTCCAGGCCCAGAGCTCTATTCACTGTGCTACTAGCTTCCTCTCGGTCCTGGGAGCAGAGCAGCAGCTACTGATCCCAGGGCTTCTTGCAGATGAAAGCCATGGTCTGTTGTGCTTGGGGCCCCCTTGACGAGCCAGAGAGCAACGAGAGGACAGCAGAGGCAAAAGCCTCGAACCGACCTCCTGTAGTGGACCCACGGACCCCAGAGCAAGAAGAAGGTAGTGCTTGTAACTCTTTCCCCACTCCCAGCCCGTGCACCCTAGCAGTGCCTGGCCATCAAGCTTTTTGTTCGTAACTTCAACTTGTTTCTCCCTATTCTAGGTCCTCCTCCAGCCCCCCCCCAGTATATTCTTTAGACGTGCTTCTTGCTAATAATTCAGTAGTTCAGAAATTTGTGATATTGTCTGTGGGGAACCACCCACTATTGTTGCAGAACCTGTCTAGGATTTGGCAGACAATTTTATTGCGGATGAGAAATTAATCTCCCTATGGACAAATTTGTAATAGACTTCTCTGGCCTATTTTAACTCAGCTGGCTGGTCCTCAGATGACAGTCATATGGTCTATTGTCAGTTTTGAACTCAAAGCCTTGTTTGGTAGGAACTGTGAGAGTTTGCATTTGAGTGGCATCGCCTTCAGGGTCGCCCTCATGTCCCTAGCTCTGACCTTTTGTGGATAGCTTTATGTCAAATCCCCTTTCAACTCCAAAGAGGCTGGCACACTTTTTGGGATCAGGGTAAGAGTAGAGGTTGGTGAAAGCTCTGTGATCTTCCCTCTGCAGGGGAACAGGGTTTGGGAGATAGAGACTTGTTGACTTATGTAGTACAAGGAAGTCTCTAATATGCTTCCCCAGTGGTTTGTAAGCTCCTTGGTAGCATAGTGGTGGTGGAGGAGGTGGAGGAAGGGGAGGGGAGGTCACATTCAAAATTTCTTTAACCTTGGGCCCAAACCCCAGCTTTGGGCTTAAACAGATTGGGTTCAGTCTCAGGGCCTCACAACAATTGTATATATATTTTTTCCCTCATTCATAGAAAAACCTAAAGTTTCTCCTGGAAGCATTTTGCCCCACAAATGGGAATATCAGGATTTGATTTGTATCTAGTTTTCTAGAAAAAAAAAATGGAAAAGAACACTCAGCTCCAAGGCATGCACTCAGGCTAACAATATAGTAAATGTGGGACAGGCTTTGTTTAATCCAACAAAAGTTCGATTTACATCCAAGTTCATAAATGTGTAGTGGATAATGTGCTGGGCCTAGAGCCAGGAAGACCTGAATTCAGATGTGGCGTTTTACTAGTTGTGTGGCCCTGGGCAAGTCCCTTGGCATCTGTCTGCCTCAGTTTCCTTATCTGTAAAATGAGGATAGAAATAGCACCTACCTCCCAGGATTGTTGTGAGGATCAGAGGAGATAATAATTGTAAAGCATTTAGCCTGGGCACATAGCAAGCTCTGTACAAATATTATTATTATTGTTTAGCATTCAAGACAACTCTCTTTTTTTCCTTTTTGGTGGGGGAAGGCAGGGCAATCTGGGTTAAGTGACTTGCCCAAGGTGACACGGCTAGTAAGTGTGATCAAGTGTCTGGGTCAAATTTGAACTCAGGTTTTTTTCCTTCTTTTCAGAGACTCAGTCACATGACAAATTCTAGAGTTATTAGGGGAGACCTTAGGTGGGCACATGAGCCCAAACTATTGAGAAGCTTCTTCTCCTTTTTTCCATAATTGAGCCCAGGTGTGTCAATGCAGAGATGACGTTCTGAATCATGGGTCATAGTCATACTTTTGGGATTCATCTGTTATTTTGAGTTCCTGACACTCTCAACGTGGCCCAATGAATCTTTTGTTTTTTCCACCATTGCTCCAGTTTTCTGCCATTTCTGGGATCACATGGTTCTTCCTTTCACAGCTTGGTGAATACTCTCCTATGCACGGTTTTCCTTGGAGGGCCACAGGTCATGTGGCTATTTAAGCTTTCTTCCAGGGAAACTGAATCTGTGTGTGCTACTAGCATTCTGCCTATCTTACTTCTGATTCTCTTCATCTGTCTCTCTCTCCTGCTCTACAGCTCTAACTTTGAAAGGTTTTATCCAAGGACATAGCTCTAGACATGACTCAATCAACCATGCTTAATATGACGTCAATGGCAAATGACTAACCAGGATAAAGCAAGTTCATACCTTACCAGAAGACATCATCAATAACAGAAGAAAAAGTTTCATACATAAACAAGGAAGTAACCTTGACAAGCTGTTAACCTTGTCAAAGGACTCTCACTCTGTTTAGGAGACACACTGGGTATTCAGTTGGGCCTTACCAGATTCCTCTTGGGCACATTCTCTATATTCCTTTTGTTTTCCCACAGAAGCCGACAGAAATTATCTGCTCAATAAATAGTTGAGTGATTGATAGATTGATTAAAGAAGCAATCTAACACAGAGAAACAATCTAATACAGCTATAAGCTTAAGAAGGCACTAAGGCTTTTGGGACTCCCTGTGTATGATGGAAAGAATGCTGAACCCAGAGTCAGGAAGTAGCTGGGCTCTAACGGATGAATTACTTAACTTCTTTCAGAAATAAAATGGGTGCCATAATACCTGGACTCCCCACTTCACAGGCTTGTAAACTTTAGAGCACAACATAAATGGGACATTATTGATCCTGGGGGTTAACAAACAGGGTTTATTTTCTCATGCAACTGATGTGTTAACTGAAGAAAAGAAAGGTTTCTTCTAACTACTCATTCTCACCTAGGCAACTTTCTTCAGTGCTTCTTATCATAGAACTCTGTCACAGAATTTTTGGAAATGAAGGCTCTTTCTACTGCTCCCCAAATCAATGCCATATCTGTTATAACTTACTTTTCTGCCTCCAAACCCCATACTCTCACTCCTCAGGACTGGAAGAGGAAATTTAAAAAATAAGAAAGGTTCTCATTGCTTGGCCACACTATTCTTCCAGTTATAAAATTTGTTTCAATCACTTTGGGTCCATATGTCTATAGCTTTACATCAAACAAGACCAATCAAATTGCACAGAACAAAATTATATGCAAATTATCCTGGACACACATACATACACACATATGTATATATTTTACACATATGTATAGGTTCAGAGCTGGAAGAAACCTTAAAAATCATCTAACCCAACCTCATCATTTTTCAGATGAGGAAACAGAGGACTTGAGAGGTTAAGTGATTTGCCCAAAGTCAAAGAGGCAATGACAGAAGCAGGATATGAACCCAGATCCTGACTCTAAAGTCTCTGCTCAGCAGTTCTCACTGTGTAATGTGGAGACCGTTACAAGATTCTGAGACCCTTTCAGGAGTCTGAGAGGTCAAAACAATTTCCCCAACTATACTAAGACATCTTCATTTTCTAATATGACAAATATCAATAGATATAACCCACTTAAACAAAAGCCCTTTGGGGGGAATCTGCAAGAAGTATTAAGAGCTAAATTCTCGAGACTAAAAAGTTTGAGAACTACTATTCTATAGCATCATATAATACAGTTATATTTAGTAGACCAAATTCGTAGACCACACAGACATTTATGCTATATGATATCACATATTATAGTTGCAGATGATATTATAATATATGTATATGTGCATATATATGTTCATTTAATTATTAAAGGTTTAGATTAGGGAAATTTCTTGTCACAAATTTCAGTAGGCTTACTAAAAACTGAAATTGACTGTATATACTGAAACTTGTGATCTTCCAAAGTTTTTTTTTTAAATTAAACAAATGCTTTATTAACTTATGGTTTACATCGTTCATTTCCACCAGATTATGAGTTACATTTTCCCCCCATTTTTTCCCTACCCACCACCCCAGAATGGCAGTCCCACTAGATATCCCCTTATCCAATCTGCTCTCTCCCATAACTTCTCCCATATCCCCTTTGATTTTGCCATTAGGGCAAGGTGAATCTCTGAGCCCCAATGCCTGGACATCTTATGAAACATTTAATTTTAGAACTTTGATTTTCAGATCCATTCCCTTCCTCCCTGGTCACCCACTCCCTCTGAGAAGATAAGCAATTCAGTATGTGTTGTACATGTATAGCTATGCAAAACATTACCATAGTAGATATATTGTAAAAGACTGCTTATATTTCCCTCCCACCCATCTCACCTCCCACCTGGTCCATTCCCTACTTTGATCCTGTCCCTCTTTGATAGTGGGTACTTCCAATCTCCCCTCCCCCCAGAATGCCCTCCCCTCCATCATCCCCCCTCTCATCCTCCTTTCCCCTACTCAGGAGAGTGAGTGAGGGTAAGATCTTCCATTTAGTATGTATGTGATTCTCTCCTTGAGCCAACTTCAATGAGAATATGCTTTTGCCTTTTTGCCTTCCTGTTCTTCCCCTCCCCTGCAACTACTTCCCTTTGCCTCTTCTACATGAGATAGTTTACCCTACCC
Source organism: Gymnobelideus leadbeateri (assembly GCA_011680675.1). Classification (NCBI taxonomy): domain Eukaryota; kingdom Metazoa; phylum Chordata; class Mammalia; order Diprotodontia; family Petauridae; genus Gymnobelideus; species Gymnobelideus leadbeateri. The sequence continues at coordinate 210,928 of WOXC01008185.1, read as the reverse complement.
TGTCTCTCTCCATCTCCTCTTGCCACTTTTCCTCTCTCACCTCTTGACTTCACCCCTTAAGAATCATACCTTCCTTGGGGCAGCTAGGTGGCGCAGTGAGCAGAGCACTGGCCCGGAGCCAGAAGGACCCAAGCTCGGATCCAGCCCCAGACACCCAACACATAAACAAAAACCCAGCTGCGTGACCCTGGGCAAGTCACCCAACCCCAATTGCCCTTCAAAAAAAAATCATCCCTTCCCATCAAATTCAACCTGTGCCCTCTATCCATGTATACCTGTGAACATATGCCATGTACCCTTCTTCAATTATTTTCATAATGAGAAAGGTTTCATAAAACACAATTATTGTTTTTCCATGTAGGAATGTAAATAGTCCAACTTTGATAAGTTCCTTTTGATTTCTTTTCCTTGATTACCGTCTCAAGCATCTCTTGTTTCTTGTGTCTGAATGATAAATTTTCTATTCAACTCTGGTTTTTGCATCAAGAATGCTTGAAAGTCCTCTATTCCACTGAATGACCATATTTCCCCCTGAAACAAGATACTCAGTTTTGCTGGGTAGGTGACCCTTGGCTTCATTCCCAGCTCTTTTGCCCTCTGGAATATCATATTCCATGCTCTTCGATCCCTCAGGGTAGAAGCTGCCAGGTCCTGGGCTATTCTGATTGTGTTTCCACAATATTGAAATTGTTTCTTCCTGGCTGCTTGTACTATTTTCTCCTTGATCTGGGAGTTCTGGAGCCTGGCTATAATATTCCTGGGAGTTTTATTTTGGGGATCTTTTTCAGGAGGTGATCTGTGGATTCTTTCAACCTCTATTTCCCCCACTGGGTCTAAACCATCAGGGCAATTTTCCTTGAGAATTTCTTTAAGGATGATTTCTAAGTTCTTTATTTGATTGTGGCTTTCAGGTAGTCCAATAATTTTTAAATTATCTCTCCTGGATCTATTTTCCAGGTCAATGGTTTTTCCCATGAGATATTTCACATTGCCTTCTATTCTTTCATTTGTTTGGATCTCTTTAATAGTATCTTGATTTCTCATAAAGTCATTAGCTTCCATTTGCTCCAGTCTAACTCTGAAGGAATGAATCTCCTCAGTGAGCTTTTGAGATTCTTTTTCCATCTGGAAAATTCAACTTTTGAAGGCATTCTTCTCCTCATTGCCTTTCTGAGCCTCTTTTGCCATTGGAGTTAGTCTATTTTTTAAGGTGTTATTTTCCTCAGTCAGGCTGTTGACTGTCATTTCATACTTTTCTTGCATCTTTTTCATTTCTCTTCCCAAATTTTCCCCCACTTCTCTTATCTGCTTCTTAAGGTCCTCTATGGCCTGTAGCCAGCTTGTATTTTCATTTGGGGCTTTTGGTGCAGCAGTTCTGACCTCACAGTCCTCCTCCATGCTTTGAGCCTCTTTGCCCCTAAAATAGGAGTCCAATGTTGAACTTTTCTGTTTATTTTGTTTCATTTGCCTAGGCATATTGCCACTTAATTACTTGATATTTGAGCTTGTTGCCACAGTAGGACTCTGCCACCAGACAGGGGAGCTTCCGCCCAAACGTGGGGTCTTCACAACTTCTGCCAGTTGGGTGGCCTCTGTAAAGCCTCCACCCACTCTGGCAAATTGGATACCCACCCCAAACTTCCCCTCCAGACCATAATCCAGATCCAGGCAGTTTAAAGCAAGAGCGATTAACCCCCAGACTGATTGCTGGATCTTCCTACAGTTCGGAGACCAGGAGCTAGAGCCACTACTGACACTGCAAAATGGCTTCTGTGCAGCTGTTTCTTCAGCAGCTTTTCGCCCCCAGGGGAGGAAGCCACGTGTTCCCCAAATACTGGTCCCAATGTCCATAGGGCACTAACCTCTCACTTTGTCCTAGGCATATCTGTGCTGATAATTCTGGAATTGCCACAATTGCTGGTGTTCTGGGGTCCCTCGAGCCGGCTGAAGGCCCAACCACCCTGGGGCTAAAACCTCGGACCTGGGCTCAGCTCTGTGAGCTGCGCTGTGGGTTCCCAGCGTGCTGTGCTGCCTGCTCTCAGAGCGCTGTGCTGGCTGCTCCCTGCAGGGCTGCTGGGCTGTCCTCAGCAGGAGGTTATCTTCTCTGTACCATTCTGTGGGTGCTGGGGCTCCAGAAGTTGTTTGGAGTCCCCTTTCACATTGTTTGAAATTTGTGTGGGGCAGAGCACATTGGAAATGCTGTTTCTACCCCTCCAAAGTTTTTTGAGGGGGAATCCAGGGGCCTGCAATAGATATATACCTTGCATAGATAATCAATAAATATTTACCAAATTGAATGCACTTTTCTCTCTCCATTTCTTTGCTTTATTCTTCTATGGTTAGGGTACAGGAAGACATAATTTCCTTGATCAATTCTCCCTAAAACAACCCCCCCTCAAAACAAACCCCAACAAACCAAAATTCTTTTTAAACTAAAACAAAGGACTAGCTGTCAAGAGATGGCAGCCTGATTTCATCCCAGCTCCAGCCTTCTGAAGTGCGATTTCTTGGCAAAAGTCAAAAGCTATGCATGCCTGTCACTTTAGACATTACAAAGAAGCTTTATTACGGGACTTGCTGACAGAAGAAATGACACACTTGGGTTTCTAAAGTCTTGGAACATCAAGGAAAGTGTAAGAAGCAGGATAGGAACCTGTGTCTTTCTGACTTCAGGTTCAGTGCCCCACATATCCTACTGCTTTTTGGTGGAGGGATGTCTGCACCTGTGATTTCATTAGTGTAGTAAATATCTTGGCAGAAAACGTCCTCTCTCAAAGTAGATCTACAACTTATGATCTTGGGGTGGGGGGTGAGGGAGACACCTGACTTGTTCCAGGGCCATATAGCCAGCATATGGCAGAGGCAGTATTTGAACACACATCTCCCTGACTCTGAAACCATCTCTTGATCCACTATATTTTGCTGCCTCAATATAGAGATGAAAATGTTTCCTTAAATTATTGATCTTCAGGCTAAGCCAAGATTTAGTTTTATCACCCCAAATGGTTAGGGTTATTTATGTTATGGTCACCACTGCAGAACTGTGAAACCTTCACTTTTGAATTAGAAAATTTAAACTGGTTAGATGTAGAGCACATCCGTGGGTACTACATCTGTGCTTGAAATATGGGGATAAAAATTGCAGCAATTATGTTAGTAAATACAATAAAAATAAATCAATTTGAGTACCTCAGCTAAATCCCTGCTCTCTATCCTAGCAAATATTTCTTTCAGCAATCATGCAGAAGGAACGTGAGGACAACTGTTTCTGGAGGAGGGGGCTTTTCTTGACTTTTGGAATAGTTACATTTCCCCCCAATACTTTATATTTTTTTGGTGAGGCAATTGGGGTTATGTGCCTTGCCCAGGGTCATATAGCTAATAAGTGTCAAGTATCTGAGACTGGATTTGAACTCAGGTCCTCCTGACTCCAGGGCTGGTGCTATATCCACTATGCCACGTAGCTGCCCCTCCAATAGAGTTTTAAATGATTCTTTAAAACAAACCTGTATGTGGTAATAATTATCCATTTTTCTTTGGGATTAACTCTCCAAATCTCAGATGTTATAGAATCATAATTTTGGGATGGAAGGGACTTTACAGCTTATCTAGTGTAACCACCCCCCCAACTCTCACTCCCTCATTTATAGTTAGAGAAACAGATATTCACAGGTGACTGAGTTGGGTTTGCTTCCTAATACAGTGTAATGCTCTTCCCAACATCAAACCAGTTCAGACTGTCTTGGAATAGACTGTTTCATTCTGGTTTACTCTGTTTCAGATCACTTCAGATTAGTTCAGACTTCATATTGCTTTAGACTAGATCAGAACTTCCTTCCTATTCCTTTTTGAGGAAAATTATTTATTTTATTTAATATTATTAAATTATTATATTATTTAATAACCAATATCACTCTATGATCCTCCTTTTTTGCTTATTTTGTTAGACCCCACTTCTGAAGGGCAGACAATTTCTGAAGGACATGATCCAGCAATGTGATCACTTCCAGCCACCAAGGCTCCTCAATCAACTTGAGCTAGGCTCTTTCCAAGAGGGACCTCCCTTCTGTTTACCCCATAAATAGAAGCCAATTTGAGTTAGGCCCTCCACTGAGGACATGTCCTTTGCCCTTGCTTCTCCTTCATCAAATTTGGGGCTGACCTGGTCTACAAGAGCTGAGGAGATCCTGATTGGGGATGATTTTTCTGACCTAGATTGCTAGAGACAACTGGGTTTCATAAAGCATAAATTCCTTAAGTTTCAGAGAGGCATGTAATCAGCCACATCTGAAGGCCATCCTACTTTGCCTGGCGGCAGACTAATCCTTTCACAGTATTAATCCTGTTTCCCCCTGCCCTCTCCCCAGAAAGGATGAAGTAATAGCTGAGAACCCATGTCCTCCTTAAAATGTTGGCCAGTTGGGATTATCTTGCCTTTGCCAGTGGAATTCCAAATGATGTACTGTCAGGCCAATAAGGAGGAAGATATGCTTAGATTTATAAGTCCCTATTGGCCTTTACTTCAGGGTACTTTGGCACAAATGGAGGCAGGCTAGAGACCCCTTTATTAGTAAGCTATTAATACACTGTTATCTTTCATGAAGAATTGCCTCAGTTTATCCATTTGTTAAATTTAACTTGTAACATTTCTCTGTTCTTGTTTAGGGTACTGCTATTCTCCAAGTTCCCTAGGCCATCCCTATTCATCTTTGACTTTTCCCTCTCCCTAAACATCTACATCAATCAGAGGCCAAGTTCTTTACCAAGATTCTATTTTAGAAATGTATCTCAGTCTGAGGTAAGCACCTACTATATGCTAAGTTCTAAGGATACAAATAAAGGCAAATACCATTCCTGACCTGAAGAAACTCAGTCTAATGAGGGAGACAGAATGCAAATAACTATGTGTAAACAAGATATGTATACACACACACATGCATATATATATATATATAGCTATATATGAACAAGATATATGCATCTATATATCTGTGTGATCTATCTACCTACCTATCTATCCATCTGTCTATCTATCTATCTATCTATCTATCTATCTATCTATCTATCTATCTATCTATGACTTCTGGTAGATAGTGGGACTTTAGCTGAGACTTGAAGGAAACCAGGAAAACCAGGAGGCAGTGATGAGGAGGGAAAGCCTTTCAGACATAGGGGACAGACAACCTTTGAAAACGCTCAGTCAGGAAATGAAGTGTTCTGTGTGAGGAATTTTAAGGAGGCTAGTGTCACTGGGTTACCACCCAGTGTACATTAAGTATATTAAGGAGAGGAAACTGTAAGAAGACTGGAAAAGTAGGAAGGGGTCAGTTTATAAAGAACTTTGAAACTCTAACATCAATTTTCCTATATTTTTTCCCCACCTCAACCATCCTAGTTCAGGACCTGATTGTCTCTTGTTATACTATTATAATTGGTTCTTTTTAAAAGCACCCTCAAATTGGCTGTTCCTATCTTTTATCATCTTTGCCAAATTTTTGCGAACCCTAAAAGTTGTTTTGATTTGCATTTTTCTTACTAGTAATTTTAAACAAACTTTCGTGTGGTTGTTAATAGTTTGGAATTCTTTTGAAAATTGTTTATATTCTTTGACTCATGCCCATTGGGCAACCTTTTTATTTTACAGATGATTTGTACACAAGTGCCTCATGGATTAATTAAGATTGATTCTGAACTATTCAAAGGGCAAGTTTAGAGAACTTTTCCTTGGCAATATCTTGTTACCTAGGTACCTGATGCTATGCGTACTTGAAACAACACAGCTGTGTTTATTTTAAAAGGCTAGTTTATAATTCAGGTATTTTATCATTTCAAACTAGCCTTCCCTTTGAATTAGTTTGAATCAATGAAGTTTTGTCAGAGCTATAATTATTAATCCTGGTACCTGGGGCAAATCACAACTGTGTCAGCCTGAGGTAAGTCATGAGACAAATTCAGTTGTTGGGAAGACAGAGGAGGGACCTCAGGAAGAGACTTACATAGACCTTTGAATAGTTCAGAATAATTTTTAATTAGTTCATAGGGTACACCAATACACTGTTTTTCAAGTTGTAAATTGGTCTAGCTATTCTGGAAAACAATAGAATTATGGTATGAAAATGACAAAAATGTCCATGCCTTTTGACCCTAAAAATCCAGCTGCTATAAGCATAGATCCCAAATAAAACCAAAGATAGAAGGAAAGGTCCAATATATGCCAAATATTTATACCAACACTCTTTGTAATAGCCAAGAGCTGGAGACAAAGTGGATGCTTATTGATTAGGCAATGGGTGAACAAACTGTGGTAGATGGATACAATGGAATATTATTGCCATTTAAGAAATAATGAATATGAAGAATACAGGAAAACACAGGATGATTGATACTAAAGAAGTGTAGCAGCAAGCACCCTTGAGTCCCCAGGGTGGCTGCCAACACACGTTCTTAGATCTGCTTTTCTAAAGGAAAGCAACTCAAAATGGGTTAACAATATTGCTTTATCTAGTTCAGGGTAAAAAGGTCAGCACCCTGAACTTCAAAGAATACAAACAAGTTATAAGCAGAAGTTACAAGAAGACAGAGAAACAGATCAGCAGACAGGCTTCCAACTGTCTGACCATTACATCCATACCTAGTCAATAACCAGAGAGGTAAACACCAACATCTGGGTTTTCACAGCTGGGGGTCTCAATGGCTGCCCAAAGTCTCTTCTGGTCAAATCATATAACTCTTCCCAAAGTGAGCCCCAAAACAAAACCTCACATCAGGGTATATATAGCCTTCTCCTGGCTCAGAAAATGTCACAACCCTCTTGACCCACTGCCCAATCACAAAGCAACAAGGCATGGGCATTCCTGAAAAAAAAAGCCTCCTGCCACAGGCTCCATATGACCACATTCAGCCTATTAGGGGACAGAGTATATTTTCAAATCAGGGAAGGTTCTCAGAGTCACTTAAGCCTATCAAAGGGCCTAGGGGCAAGGAAGATCTTAAATTCCCATTCCCATAACAAGAAGAGATTGGAAAAAATACCTCCCTGAAAAAAGCAGAGGTAAGTTATTATGGCTATAGAACACTTATTGAATGTTGAATTTGATTGACTTAGTTTTGCAATGCTGCTTTTCCCCTTTCTTTTTCATTCTTTGTTGTAAAAATATAGAGAAAAGGGAGAGGACTCTATTGATTAATGAGGGTGATGTAAAAATAAATAGTAATACAAATTACTAAAAATGATATTGAAATATGTTGGGTTTAAGAATCCTTCTGACTCTAACATTTCATGAATTTGTGAAATTTTCTTTGTGACCAGATTTGGTGTTGTTTTTTTTTTTTAAATACAGGATATGGTTTGCCATTTTCTTTTCCAGCTCATTTTACAGATGAAGAAACTGAGGCAAACAGAATTAGGTGACTTGCCCAGGGTCTCATAGACCATAGAGGCCAGATTTGACCTCCTGACTCCAGGCCCAACAGTCTGTGCACTATGGCATCACCTAGCTGCTGAATTGTCTGCAGATATTTTGTCTTTTTTTTCAAGTCTTAAGTTCCTATCTTATTTATGTCATTTTCTTAGAAAACACCTTTTTAATTACGGTGCAATTGTAAAACTTCAGTCCTACCAATTCCAATCAGTGGGACTCAAATTAATGAGGCTTTACTGTAATGCAACATAGGGACTATTCTTTATTCTATCTGTGTTCTCCAGGCATTGAACTGCCCACACAACAGTATCCTGCCATAAGCCCAAATCAGTCTTGCTGCTCACACAGTTGGACCCAGCTTCAGAACCTTATAAGGAAATCAGTCTTTCTTCTTTATAAAAACACTTAGTTTGAGGTCCCAAACAACATCACTCACCAGGCTTGACTCAGAATGGCTTTCAGCTGCTTCAAAATATGAAAGCCTTCCCTCTTTCTGATATATGTAGTTCTAGTTACAAACATTTGAAGGCACTGAGGATATATAGAAGTATGTACTACAGGCTCTGAATGCAGTTTCGCAAGAGAAGTTCTGAAAATGTTTTGAGCAATGAAATCAACTTTGGGGCAAAAATGTAGCCTCCCAAGTGTTGAATTACTTTGAATGGGTCAGCCCTCAACTTTCCTTTGACATGATCTAGTGCCAAGTCTTTCTGTATTTGACATCAATAAGCAGAATCTCAGTATTCAAAATATATGGAAGGGACTGCTCATTTAGGATTAATCTTGAGTAGATGACTTTTGGAAATAACCAAACAGTATCACTGGAGAAGTTGAGAAAACGATACTCTTTCCTTTAAGAGAGAGGTGGGGACTAGGAGATGGTGCTGGTGGAATACTGCATGCCATGTCAGCCTCTGTTTATTTTTTGGTGATTGTTGCTGAACTTCCTTTAAAAAATTTCTTTGTTACAAGAAATGGCTCTCTGGGTAAAGGAGAGGGAAAGGACATATATACACAAAAATATATACATATATACAAACATACATACACATAATATTTATATGTAAAGGAAGGTGATAAATATATGCATCTGTATATATGTATGTACACACATACATATGCAGTCCTTCGTATGTGTATATGTAAGCTTATATAAGCTCTTGGCTTACCTATGTATTTTATATGTTTATGTGTAATATAGATGTGTGTATATATTTGCTGCTGTGCAGTTTTTTAGGTTGCAACTGACTCTTCATGGCCACATTTGGGGTTTTCTTGCAAAGATACTGGAGTGGTTTGTCATTTCCTCCTCCAGCTCATTTTACAGATGAGGAAACTGAGGCAAGCAGGGGTAAGTGATTTGTCCAGGATCACACACAGATTTGAACTCAGGAAAATAAGTCTTCCTAAACTCAAGTCCAGCACTCTGTCCACTGCAGCACCACCTGGCACTGTGTGTATTTTGTATATGCACATATATACATAATACACACATACACGCATAAATACGTATGTGTCTATAATACAGCTAGGTGGCACAATGAATAGTGTATACACACATATTTAGCAATTTATTTTTTATATTTATAGCTAAACATGTGTATATATACAAACACACAATAAAATATAATAAAAATGTTAAGAAATTAATATATATACACATACCCACATCTGTATGCACATATATGTATACATGTATGTTTGTGTGTGTAGCTAAGCATATAGAGTAACATCTACGGGAGACCTTGAGGGAGAAAAAAAGAAAACAGACAATTGGTATATCTCCACTTGTAAATGTTTCTCTCGGGTTAGCAAGTTGTCCAGTGGAGAGCATCCTTGCTTTATAATCAGAGGGCCTGAATCTTCCTTTTACTATATGTGATTTTGGGAAAGTCTTTTCACTTTTTTATATATCATTTAAAAATAAAGAGCAGACTAGATGATTTTTATGGCCCCTTCTAAATCTCTGATGCTATGAATTTTTTTTGCATAGACTTTTATTTCCAGTTCATGCTCATCATCTTCCTTCCTAATCTCAAAAGGAAAACGAGGATGTTCATCTTCTTCTTTGTCTAGGAAGTCAGCAGTAAGTCAGAGGTCTGCAGGTTTATGGACCACAGTATCCTGGGTATCCTGGGGTGGCTTATCTAGTCCCTTGGCATAGTAAGGTGTCTTTTAGTCTTTTACAGTCTCTAGCTCAATGCCAGCTCATTTGCAGTTTCACCTCATAAGTTTTGTGTTTTAAAAGGCAGCCTGGAGGCAGTTGACTTTTTATTATAGAATTATGATTATAGAATTTTGCAGTAAGAGACCCCGACAACAATCTAGTGTAACCTATACCTTCCAAAGAATCTCAACCTCAATGTGTAGACTCTGCATCACTCACAGAATGGTTGAAGCAACCTTTGTGGGGAAGGGCCCAATCATCCTCACTGACTGCTGGCCATCTTCCACCTGGGAGGAGGGAGTCAAGCCAGCCTAACTGAAGCACCAGTGCATCTGGAGGGATGCTAGGAGAGTCAAACCACCAGCACCATAGGTGCCCTCAAATTTCACTGGGGACAGATTAGGGCTCTGAAGTCAAGAGCCCTGTGAATAGCAGGTTTTCATAGACTGCTGACCCTGCTTCCATTCCAGTTCCTACATACGTCATTGAGGGGAGAAATCAGTGTGAAGAGGGGGTCTGCTTTTTTTGTCAGTGCCCCCTCCCTGACCATTGATCCCGATTCTAGTTCATACCCTGAAGGACCAAGCAACTGCTTCAGTGGGTGCAGCAGTCCCTACCTCCTCAGCAACAATAGATGTTGTTCATTGTTTATCCTTCATTCTCAAAGAGGACCATGACATCAGGAAGATGATGCCATGACTTGCAAGCAAATTGGATTTAAGTGAGGGAGGGCTATGCAAGGTCACCAGCCTCAGGTTCTCCTCCAGAGCCATCTGGGTCCAGTGACCAGATACAAATCAGGATGACTTGGAACAGAAAGTTCTTTCCACCAAAGCTTTTGGCACTGTCAAATAGTTCAATATCAGGAACAAATGATTTTATCAGCGGAAATGATGTTAAAGAATATGTATTACTTTGCCACTGCACTTTAAGGACCATGGTACCTATCCATATGAATTACACTGAAACTTTTATTTTGGTCTTTTTGGAGGGGGGAGGCAGGGCAATTGGGGTTAAGTGACTTGCCCAAGGTCACACAGCTAGTATGAAGCTTCTTTATATGTGTTTTTTTCTTTTTTTTTTTTGACAAAAAGTATTTTTATTTGACATCTGAATAAGTGTTGACTCCTCAGGACACGGCCTTTGGCATCTTTTCCAACTTATTCATCAGCTTGTTGCACTGTGCCTTTCTCAGAAACATAGATACCATCCAAAATTTTTCTGATATCCTTGTTTTTGACTGTGGTGGCCTGTTGGATCAGGGCAGCTGAGTTTGAAACAAGTTCAATATCATTTCCTTCAAGAATTAACTCATCTTTTTGGGCTTGAGAAACAGCACAAGCAACACCTGGTCTCATGCGCACTCTTCGGATATATTTTTCACCCAAGAAATTTCTGATTTCAACAAGTGAGCCATTCTCTTGAATAACAACATTTATGGGGAAGTGAGCATACACAGACCTCATCTTGTAACGAAAACCCAGGGTAACGCCTTTGATCATGTTTTGTACATGGCTACAGATTGTGCGCACAGTTGCAAGTTCTTTTCGATTTCCCCACCACTTGCCTACCCGAAGCCTTTTTTTCTTCTTTCCAAGGAGACTGAGCTCAACATTGATATGATTGAAATCCCTATGGAGGATTCCTCTGGGCCCTTTCACAATAACTGTCCGACCCTTAAGAGAGATGTCAACATTTTCTGGGATGTCGACGGTCTGGTTGCTTAGAATGGTCTTCATTCTGGTAGTGAACGGGCCAAAGAGCTGTTTTTTTTTCTGCCATTAGAAAGTGAGTTCTTTAGAGAACCTTAAACTGTTTAGGCTTCTCTATGTGCTAGGCTTTAGCAATGTGCTTTGCACATAGTAAACACTAAATAAATTATTTTTTCTTCATTCATTCATATTATGACTCTGTTTATAGATTCTCCTGCTACTGGAAACTTGAGTTTGCCTAGAGGTATGATATTAATTTGCCTTAATGATACTAATTTGCTTTCCATGATTCTTTGGGCTTCCAAATAGGATCAGGGGCCTCTCTTTATTTCTCTGCCTCAACATTCGTTGAAACAAAGAGCTTATCTCTAAAGTAGAGCCATCAAACTTGGGACCTACATGCCCTACAAAAGTCCAATGAGGGCATAATTGGGAAATGTTTAATGAAACAAATAAAAATATAATACAACATAGGTCTCATTAACTTTGAGTTTTCTAAGTCAGTATATGGCTGCAGGACTCGTTTCTGTGGTGTTTGACGCTACTGTTCTAAAGGGATCAAAATATCTTCCCAAATCTTTGCCTGAGCTACTGTTAATCACACTAGTAAAAAATTGGGCAACTATTTGATTTCCTTTGTTTATAAAAAAAAATCAGGCACAGAGGTCATACTGTAAATGTTGGAAGGTAAACAGCTTAAGTAAACAATCATTGACAACTCTGACCACAGGTGGGATGGGTCAGATTTCTGTCTCTCAGTGGATCAGAGAATTAAACTGGAAGAGGTCCTACATCCAGCCCAAACTCCTCAGTTTACAGGTGAGAAAGTGAGGCCAAGAAAGGTTATGACTGGTTCAAGATTATATATGCAGTAAATTATTAAGGCAGAATTTGAATCCAGGTCCTCTGCCTATGAACCCCGGCATACTCTGCACTATACCACATTTTTATTTTATCTTTTCCTCTCTGAGCAGGAAGCAGGATGACATCAGTTAGTGGGCCATCAGTCCTGAATGCCACTGTGTTGCTATATTTTACCAGTGTCTTGAAAAGTGGGAGAGGAGATGTCAGAAGAGCCAAAGTCTAGGTACCAGATGAAGTTTGCCAACAGCACATCCTCCACCTGACTTAATACGGATGAACTCTTCTCTTCGAGTTTTCTTTTTCCCAGAAGCTTCCGAAGCCAGGTTCACAGACACATCACTGAACTTGTGAATTCTGGGTTAACATATGGTTGAATCTTCTATCTTCATAGTAATGTTGTCTTGTCAGGGAGCATTGAAACTCAGGGTTACACATAAAAGATGAATTTGAGAGAGATTCAAATAGTGACCACCATGGTACATTATTTAATAAACTTGACAGAAGAGTTAGTGAAAGTTAGAATGAGAAAATTTATCCAAAATGTTAGGAACCATTTCCAATCAGTCAGGAGTGGAAATCAATCTCTGAAATTTAACACAAATTAGTGAGAAAATAACTTGGCTTAATACAACAGTTTGCTATTGGGTGCCTTTATTTATATAACTCTCTCCTAGGTCAGTCGGACCATTTCATCTTGATCTGGTTCCTTACTTTTGTGGTCTTCCAAACTTGTTTTTGGTCTAGTGTTTTTAAATGTTTCCTATCCTAAATATATTCAAAGGAATCTTAAAAGTGGGCCCAATCTAAAGCTGCAGAGTCTAATGTAGAATGCCTCCTGAGTGAATTTTAATTTAATGTTCTACAATTTCAGGTTTGTGAATTACAGATCACTTTCCCCTATTCTCTAATGTCTTCCCCCAGCTCTCAAATGATCTTTGCAGTTGATGAAAAGTAGACCTTTGGACTATAAAAGCCTTGATGATGGGATTGTTTCAAACTCTAGCTGGGCACTTTATTCAGATGGTTTTATTTGCTTTTTTTGCTTAGACCTGTGAGAAATTACAGGTCTAAGCAAAAAAAGCAATGAGTTCTCAGTAAGGTAACTCCTTCCATCAATGCGGACAGAAGCCTTTTAAATGTTTAAAGTTAAACAAATATTTCAAAACCTGTAAGACTTGGTGCATTTACACACATACCGAAGGATGAAAGCTTTGCTTCAGGGTTAGCTGACCCTATCATAGCAAAATTCTAAATTTAGTTTTTCTAGCTCTTGGCTTTATTCTCAAGATTTGGCTTGCTCTCTCTGATCCTTTGTACTCTCTGTAAGTCTCTGTTTCAAGCATCAGAATACCCACTGAAGGTCTAATTAAGAGCTCTTTAAGGGTAAGAATGCTAGGTCTCTGGGAGGACATGGAGTCTGTACCCACTAAATAACACAAACTATCCAAGGCTCAAGATAACTTAATAGCTTCCAGTTTGGTACTTTACATTTCATATAGTTTTAGACATTGCTTTGGGTTAGATCCATGAAGGAAACACCAGATAGGAAGCTGACAAGCATGCTGGTTTCAGAGTTGTAACTAGGGTGAAATGACTGGAACTTTATTTCAGGGTAGCAGATTTTAGAGGCCACTCTAATTATAGTCCCTTAGCACTGTAGAAACCACTGAGCGTGGCACCGAGTTACCAAGAACACTTAGTTAAAACAGGATGCTTAGGGATGACGTCTGGAGCGGGTTCTTCCCCTGCCCTGCCCTATTTTCTTCTTATTTTACATTTGGGGGTCTCTCTTTATCACAGTGTGGCTTCTGTCCTTCCTTCATGCCCCCATGAAGGCATCTTTGTGCTGTTTTCTCTAAGCACAAACTTTCTTGTGTCATGGTAACTGGCATCTGGAAGCAGAGACCAAATTTTGGTTCAGCTGGTTAAGCTTGTGTGACTTTGGGCAAATCATTTAAACTTTCTTGGTCTTGGCTTCCTCATCAATAAAATTATAGAGCTGGACAGTATGTCTCTTAGATTCCTTTCACCTTTAAGGCCTATGGTACTGAGGTGAAAGATTTGGTATTTTTTTCTCCTTAAATTTTTGAAATCCTGAACTTAAACACCTAAAAAAGAGATTATTTTCATATACACAACAGAAAACAAAGGAGGACTTTATATAAAACCATGAGTTTCCATTTCAAACCACTAGCTTTTTTTGGAAAAAATATATAATAAATTTCAAAATTGTTCTGTTGCTCTACTTTGTGCTTATCTGTATGTCCTTCTGAACTGCCTTTGGTCCTCTTTTGTGTGTTAAAAAATGTTTCAATGGCCATCTTTTTTTTTAGCTTTACAATTGCTCTACCTTCCCTCTGAAAACTAAGTTTTCAATGAGAAACTAAAAGGGGGAGGGAAACAAGAATAGTCAAGCAAAATAAATACACACTTTGGTCATCTCCAAAAGTGTATGTCTCTTTCTATAACTTGAATTCATCATCTCTCAGGTAACATGTCTCATCATATTTCTTTTGGAGACAATGATCGCAAAGATCAATTTTCAAGTTTTTTAAAGTTATTTTCGTTTAAAAAGTTGTCTTCATATCAGTTATCCTTGAGGCTCTGCTCATTTCACGATGCACATAGTTCATACTACCCAGGATTCTCTGAAATGATCTTTTTTAAATCACCATTTAGAGCAATAATCTTTCATTATATTCATATGCTACAGTTTGTTTAGTCAATCTTCAATGGATGGAAACCCCCTTAGATTCCATTTCAATATTTTCCCCTTTTAAATCCTCTACCGTAAAGATCTAGAAGTTTGTTTTGCTTTTGACATCTCTCTTCTTTAACCCTACCTTTCCTATTCCTGTTTGTTTCCCTGTTGAATTAGATGTATTTCTATACAAACCTGCATGTATATTTGGCCCAGTCTTTGTTTCAGATGAGAATGGGGTTCATCTGATGCCTGCTCTCCCAACTCTTCTTCCATATTTATATACTCTCCCTCCTATACACTACATTTTCTTACTCCTTTCTATATAAATGTATTCCTTTTATACTCTCTTTTCTTTTCCTTCTTAAAACTCCCAGAGTATAACTATTGCATTCTCAGGTATTCTTATTTTTCTTATTTAATTCACTTAATGTCTCCTGAAGATATTCAGATCTTGAAGAAATACTTTCCCTCCCTCTTTATTACAACATAGATAACTATGTCATCATATAGTTCATCCCTATTATTCATTAAAAAAGCTTTCTAGGATTCTATTCACTAAAGTTTATATTAAATTTCTTACTTAGTTCTGTTTTTGTTATCAGAAATGCTTGAAAGCCCTTTTATTCCATTAAAGGTCTGTTTTCCCCCATGAAGGATTATATTCAGCCTTCCAGGGCAAGCTGTTCCTGTTCTAAGCCTATATATTTTATCTTTTGGACTCTTGTATTCCTCTCATTTTAAGCAGAAGTGACCAGGTCCTAAGTGACCCTGAATATAGTTTCATGTTACTGTGACTCCTTTCCTGATGCTTGTAGTAGTTTTGATTTTGGTTATGACATTGGAACTTTTCCTTTTAGGAGGTGATCAGTGCATTCTTTCTAGCTTACTTTGCCCTTCGGTTGTAAGAGATCTAGGCAATTATGATTACTTGAAATATAGCATTCAGCCTTTTTTTTAAGTTATGGCTTTCTGGAAGTTCAAATGATTCTTCAGAAATTTTTGAAAATTCATTTTAAACTTAAATACAAAATGAGAAGAGCAAAAAAGGGAACATTTCCATATATAGCAGGACACAAGAGGATTCAATATAAACAAATAAACTCCAATTTCTCAAAAACCTATGTAATAAATCCTACACATTGCTTTCAAAGTAATCCAGCTTTTCTGTGCTTCCTTCTAGGTTTTCTTTTGTTCTCTGTTGTGTACTTTTCATTTTATTTTTTTCCCCTCAAACGATTCTTAAATTATATATTTCCTTGACCTATTTTCCAGATATAATTTTTTAATATTGGATATCTTTTACTTTCTTATATTTCTTCAATTCTTGACTTTTGTTCCAATTTTTTTGTTATTACATGGAATCATTGATGTCTATTTGTTCTATTCTGGTTTTTAGGAATTCCATTTCTCAGGTAAGGTCTACCACTTTCTCTTCTATACTATTCTTCTAATTTTTCCCTTCAGGGTTTTATTCTGTTTCATTTTATTTCTAATCTCTTGCTTTATTTCTTCTAAGTAGTCATACAGTCTTTGTGGAAAATATATCTTTCCTCTTCAGTCTCTGCAGTTGCTATGGAATTACTTTTTCTTGTAGACTTAGTTTTGGGGGTATTTCTAGACCTAAAATATTTTTTTTCCCGGTCAGTGTTTCCTTTGACCTACACATCTTTCCTCCTTTAAGTACTGATTGGGACTTTATGGCAAGGTCAGTCTCTACCCCCTGCTGTACTTTCAGATGAGGTGGTCACTACTTGGTCTTACCCTGGATTATCTGAGTTCCTTGCTAATATTCATCTCTCTGAGTTTGGGGTCCCTGGAATTTTGGAACTTGGAAGCCTTGGAACTTCAGGGCTCTTTCTGGAATCTCAGGACAGAGTGCAATGATCTTGGAGCCTTTGGTTGGAGCCATGCTGCCATGCCTCACTGGACTCTGCCATCCCCAGGGCTTTCAAGGTCCTCTCTGTCAGTATGATACCCCTGGGTTCTTCTGATCTCACTAGGGCTTCTTTTAGGGGATCCCCTAGATCTTCCTACCTACACAGAACCCTGCAGGGTTACATATATTTTGTTAGTCTTTGCTCTTGCTTGGAGGATACAAATTTGTTTGCCTGAGTTTGCACTGGTTTTACTGATATCTCCCTTTCCTATTGCCCATGAGTTTCTCACTGACCTTTTGTGTGGTTCTGGGGTATAAGAAATTATTTATTGTAGATTTTAGTTGGATTTCTTGATCATTATGCAATCTGGTGCAAATTTTGTGTATTTCTTGGATTAGTTATATAGGAGTTGGGCAGTCTGCAATTGGTCAGGTAGCCATCTTGGATGGAATTAGAAAGATATAATCTTGAATCAGAAGTTCCTCATTTATGTGACAAGATATTCAGAATCCTTTTAAAAGAGTGTCATTGTGGAGAAGGATGGAGGCATCTTGTCTGAGAACAAATAATGTCTTTTTTTCCCCTGGATTACATTGTTATAATACAAGGCTAGCCTGCCACAAAGCCTTCTAGCTATATAGAGAAGTAGCTTTTAAGTTCTTTTTTAGTGTGGAAGAATCCTTGCCTAGGAAACAGAGTCTATTTTGGGCAATTTTTTGCTTATGGCACTGCTGGGCCAAGGAAGGTGATGGATACAGTCTATATTTGAAACAAGACCTAAGGGTCATATCCAATCCATGTCCTCACACCCAAATATCCAGACAAAAAGCTGAGACTGCCTATTTCACTCACCCACACACTCCTTGGATTGCCCGTTAGTGACTTCTTTTCCCCTTCAAGGCTGCCCCTGATGTTCATTTTAACCTAATTTCACGTGGATAAATAGGGGAGCAGGGGAGGGAAGGAAAAGATGAGCACACAATGTCATTTTTTCTTCTCTCCTTTCTCTAATAGGCTGTAGGGATGGCCCTGAATGTGAAAATGAAACTTTAAGGGACAAGGCAGAAGTTAGTTAGGGATGAAAGTTAGTCACCTGACTGTACTTAAGAATTTTGAAAGCCTCTCAGTACAAATTGTAAAGATTATATGCATTTTGCCCTTTTAAGAGTTGTAAGGCTTAATAAGAGTGACTGAGACCTGTATGGATTTATACTTAGCTTTTTAAAACAGATGTGTTCTTGAATATTTGCATGTCATGTGCATTTTTGTAAACTGAATCTTATTTTAGACTCATTTGGGAAAATTACTTTATTTCTTGAAAAGTTTTTAAAAATGGATTTACTATATTTTACTATATTTATGATTTGCTATGTTCCTAATTTTAAATAAAATGAAATAAGTATGCATTTACATTTATTTGTACTCAAAATGAAATTCTAGATACAGTTTGTACATAATACTTTTATTAATTATGCCATCAGCATCTTTTCCAAGTTTTTTTGTGAAGTGTAATCGAAAGAATTCCTATGGTAAATCCTTTTGTAAAGACAATAGGAATAGAGATAGGAACTGGACCTGCAGTTTCAGTGATATAGAGAATGAACCAGTGAAAGGGCTCCCTCTACCAATGCAAGTCCGCACTTTCTTTATGATATATAGTATAGGAAAGTTGACTAGAGCACTGGTATTTACCCCATGTCACACAGTTAGAATTTATTAGAGGCAGGACTTAGGACAGGTTTTCCTGGCTCTGAGACCAGCTCCCTATCTGTCAAATTGTATTGCCTCTTCAAAATGAACAGCCCCTCCTTAAATTTTGCACTTAATTACTTGAGTTTTCTACCTATCTTGTTATCTTTAAGTGATAAATACACTCATACAATTAATTTTGTGAAAGTATCAAGGCTTCATGAAAGAGAGATGGAAAGTAACATTTAGCAGGCAAGTTGAACTACTATCACCATCGCCTTGACCATCATTTCCCCTTGGTCTCTGATAGAGATAGAGAAACTATTGGGTTGGATCTCATAGTGTAGAAGAGGAAACCATGTTGAATGATGCTGGAAAATAGGTTGGGCCAGGTTGTGTAGGGTTTTTAGATATAAATGGAACAGTTTATATTTTATCATAGAGGCAATAGGAAGCCATTACAGGTGGTAAAGCAGGGTAGTCACATGGTCAGATCTTAACTTACAGAAATTTTTTTTGGCATCATTGTGCAGTATAAACTGGAATAGCAAGAACCATGGGGAAGGGAGACTAGGAGATTAAAAAATAATCTAGGAAAGAACTGATAAGGGCTTGAACAAAGTTGCTAGGTATGTGATTGTAGAGAAGAGGCTTGATGTGAGAGATGTTGTGAGGGTAAAAAAAACCAAGATTTATCAACTGGTTGGATATATGGGATTTTAGGGATGTAGTATGGATCATGGGCCAGTAGAGAAGACTGAGAAGAATTGGTCATACAGGTAGGGAGTGAATGGGGAGAGACCAGTGCCATGAAAACCCAGAAAGGAGAGAATATCCAGGAGGAGACGATTGATAAAATTATGAAATGCAACAGATAGGTTGAGGAAAATCAGGTCTAAGAAAGGACTATTCAATTTGTCCATTAAGGGGCCATTGGTAACTTTGGAGAGAACTTTTTTAGTTGAGTGATAAGGTTGAAAGTCAAATTGGAAAAATCTGAAAAGTGAGTGAGAGGAGAGGGAGTGAAAGGAACTAATGGAGAACTATTAAAAGTTTGACAAGGGGATAAGATACACCGTGATAGCTTGAAGAGATGCTAAGGTCTAATGAAGGTTTTTTAAGGATGAGGGAGACATGGGTATATTTGAAAATAGTAGGGAAGAAACCAGTTGATAGGGGAAAGTTGAAAATTTGAAAGATGGAGGGAATGATTGAGGGAGCAATGTACTTCAGAAGAAGGGAGAGTATGGGATCAAGTTCACATGTAGAGGAGTTGAACTTGATAAGAAGAATCATCTCTTTTTCAGAGACTGGGAGAAAAAAGGAAAGAATGAAAAATTACACTTAGGAGTTCTGAGGTGGAAAAATGGGAGAAGAGGTAGCTCACATCTAATGGCTTCATATTTTCAGTAAAGTATTATAAGCAACATCCTCAGCTGAGGCAGGGGGAGGAGACATGGAGGGCTTGATGAGGGAAGAGAAGATATGGAATAATTTATGTGAGAAGTGAGGCAGGGAATCAATTAGGGAGGAATAAAAGGGCTGACTTGCTGCAGTGAGGAACCAGTTGAGGTTAGATAATATGAATTTATATTGTATAGGACATCTTGGTTTTAAGACTTCTTCCAAATTCAGCCAGCATTTTGTGAGTAGGACCAGAATAAGTGAATGGTGAGACTAATCCAAGGCTGAGTTTTGGCAAGAGAAATCACGGGGGCAAGGGATGAAAGGGTAGAGGATGATGTAGAGTTTAAATGGGTTGAGGTTGGAGGATAGTCAGAATAGGAATAATGCCCTGAGAAAGTACTGAGGGGTGGAGGGATTGGAGGTCCCTATGAGACAGAAAAATGGGGTGGGGTGAATCACAGATATAGGAATGTTATGACTTCTAATTAGGGAAGTAGAATACTTGTAGATAATGGTAAGATCTACTATGTAGCCATCCCTATGTGTGGCTGGAATGGAGTGAAGGATATAAAAATGTTCTAATTCAAAAAACAGGAGTTGGAGAGGAGAGGAAGATGGTAGGCCAGGTGCTGAGCTCTCTGAGAAAGGAGGGAGAATGACCTTGGTTTGGGGTATATTATATTATAGTATATTATAGCTACTAAAATTTGAATTGTGTAGAAAATGTTAATTGTAATAACTTAAAAAAAAAAAGAAAAAGTATTTAGTGAAGAGGCAAAGAGAAAGTCTAAAATTGACAATGGGGGTCAAGGAGTATTCTGTCTTCCCTTTCAGGACCCACATGTTATAGGATATGTGCTCAAGATACAATGTTGTAAGAGGGGAACCATGTCTCTTGGAGGGCTAATAGATGGAAAGAATGTGTGAGCGACAGAGTTCCAGGATGAAGGGTAGCTAAATGGAAGGATGGTTCATAGGTTTCCCATAGAGAGGCAAATCTAGAAGTTGGTGGTATTGATTTTATTTGGGTCTTATCATTGGCTCCTCTAACTCAGGAACCGGAATTTCCTCTCCCCCTATTCACCCCTTTCCTACCACAGCAGGTTTAGTTTCTCAGGAGGATGGTCCACCCCTTTTCCTGGAACAACTGCACTATTAATGCCCTCCTGTTTTTAAACCATTTTCTGTACCATTACCAATTCTTTTGTGTCCCATTCGTACCCCTCCTTTCCCAGATGAAAGAATTTCTAGTTAGGGCTCTACTTGAATGGGTTGGTACATCATGATATCTGACAGTCTAAAGCAAGGCTATTAGGTAAAAGGCTTCCCCCACACCCCACCTCCCTCCCATCCTCCTTTCTCTCTGTTATATTAACTTTGAGTAGTAAATGGATAGTACAGTGCAGTAGTTTAGGAGCTATTTAAAAGGTTAGCCTATCAAGGAGGAATTAGATTTGTACTTGTTCACAGAGGGCAGTACTGGGAGAAATTGCACAGAGATAGATTTAGACAACATAAGATAAGAATTTTCTAATTTATTTTCTGATAATTTGTTCAATTATTTCAATAGCATGCAAGTGTTTGCAACCCTATTTGGGGTTTTCAAGGCAAAGATACTGGAGTGGTTTCCTATTTCCTTCTCTAGCTCATTTTACAAATGAGGAAACTGAGGCAAACAGGGTTAAGTGACTCTTCCAGGGTCACACAACTGGTAAGTGTGTGAGGCTGGATTTGAGCTCAGATCTTCCTGACTTCAGGCCTAGTGCTCTTTCTACTAGTCCACCTACCTCTTTCTAATAATTAAAATTAATAATAATAATAATAATAAAAATCAGAATAGGCTATTCTAGGAAGTGGTGGGTTTTCCTTTAACTCAAGGCAAAGACTAGATAACCACTTGTTTAATATATATGATATATATATTTAAAACCACATATTACAAGTCTCTAATGTGCTTACTTTCAGTCTACCACAGAACAAAATTAATTCAAAATTAAGGCATTTAATGAAACAGCATGGTAAGAAATACAGCAATAAACCAGAGATGCACTTTCATGAATATGTGTCATCAGTGGGAAAAGTGGACACACCTGTTAATTCCACACGGAGCGGCGCATGCAGAAGGAACACACATGACCGGGGCACATGAGCGGAGCAGGTGCAGCAGGACTACTGATGTCTTCTGTTTTAATCACTGCACTGCTTTCACCACAACTGCTTTTCTTTGGTTTTGTGGGGTGTGCAGGGTCTTCTAGGCAGACAGCCTGTTAGGGATGTGTGTGCATTAGGTGATGTGTGCATATGCACACATCAGAGTGATATGTTGTCATTTCCAGGCACTGCCTCTCATTAAGTTTGCCTGGTCACTGCTTGGTTAGTGTTCTGGTCACTGCTGATCCATGCCAGGAATGATTCTGCTCAGAATCATGTTATGAAGCTTCTTTTTCCAGTTTCTGGCTTCAACTGAATTCTGCAGTTAAGACACTGCCCCTTTCCCAAAGGAAGAAGAAAGGGCTTTGTCATCTCTCTTTTATCTTAGAGTACTGAAGTTTATGCTTCATGTCTTTTTGAAAGCCTCTATAGACTTAATATCAGACTAGAGAATGAACTTTTGGCTGTTTTCTTCCTCATGGAAAGGTCTACCAGTTCTCAGAGACTTAAATATGACTTATCTTTCTTTTGCTTGCTTCCAGATGCCCCAAGCCCTTGGAATACTTATCCACCTATCAACTAAATACTACTATTGGACTTTAACTCTATTTTTTGAACAATTACTTTCTGCTTATCAAGGGTATTTTCTCTGTTCTGAGAAGGACTTAGAAAGTCCTTTTACATCCTTCTTTGATATCTAATTGACAAATAGCACCCATTCGGCATAATATTAGGGACTATTCTTCCAACAAAACACAAAGGAATCTCTAGGTCTGAGTCTCCTCCCCCCAGGTTAGTTTTCTAAAATTTGAGAATATATTATTTTCCTATGAAAGTAAATGAGAGAGGGAAAGATACAGGAACAAAAATTCCCCTGTGTGGAACCACTCCAAGACATACCCTTCACCTTCAACATTTAAATTTTTTGCCTTTGTGGCTAATATCAAGCCTTTTTAAGGTCATACCCTAGCCTTATTTGGGTATGGGTTAGACTTGGATCTTGATTATGCAGGGCCTTACCAGCCAGGCTGGAGAATTTCTATTTTATCCCAGAGGCAATAGGTTAATCATAAAGGTTTTGGAGAAGGGAAATAATGTGGCCAGACTTCTGTTTTAAGATTAATTGGTAGCTTTGTGGAGGATGAAATGGTGATGGGGAGAGACTGAAAACTGGTAAATCAATTAGGAAATTGTTATGATAGTTTAAATTAGAGCTGGTATTGGTCTGAACAAGCATGGTATCTATATGAATGGAGAAAAATTAGATATTGTGGAAGTAGGAATTAGCAAGATTTGGCAACCTCCTATTTTGGGGGCAAAGAGGATCCAAGCATGGAACAGGAGGAGGACTGGGAGGTCAGAACTGCACCAAAAGGCCCAAATGAAAGTATGAGCTGGTTACAGGCCATAGAGGACCTTAAGAAGCAGATAAGAGAAGTGGGGGAAAAATTGGGAAGAGAAATGAGAAAGATGCAAGAAAAGTATGAAATGAGAGTCAACAGTCTGACTGAGGAAAATAACACCTTAAAAATAGACTAACTCAAAAGGCAAAAATGGCCCAAAAAGGCAATGAAGAGAAAGAGAAGAATCAAGGATAATTCTTAGGTTATATACCAAGGTGACTGGGAGGATGTTAAAACCCTTAATAGAAATAGGGAAGTTTGGAGAAGAAGTGGGTTTGGGATGGGGGCAGATAATCAATTTCATTCTCTTCCTTCCTACTCCCAGCTCTCCACCTTTCATCTCTTCCTTTACCTTTTAGACATTCCCAATTCCTCTAAATTTCTAATGAGACATTGTTTTCAGTCTCTTTGCTATTCTGTTTGCCTTCTTCGAGAGTTCTGGTGTGCTAATGATCTCTCAAAAAGGGCTTTGTAATTTTTACATCTATGCATACATTAGATTGATATTGTTATACAGCATCTTCTGCTATTTGGTTATGTGAGCCCAAGGAATGTAGGATTTTGTTGTTTTTTTTCCTTCTTATTGTTGGAGTTCAGTTTTCCAATCTCAGGCTAAATTGTAAACATTTGAAAGATTAATCGCCTTTGAACCCTGATAATTCACAACTGTGCTCAGTCAAATAGGCTTCTTGTCTTCTGGCTCTGAGCCAATCAGGGGCCAAGTCTTCCTTATATATTTTGGGAGGTTGGCATTTTGCTTTGGAGTGTTGGCTCATGAGAAGGATCTTTTGATTTCCTGGCCGAGACTGAGTAGCCATTATGTTCAGAGCCCCCCGACTGCTTAGATGTCTGTGCTCCTTCGATTCAGTGAGGCATTTAGAGTGTATAGCAATATTGCTTTGATTCAGGCAGTCAGAGCCCTGTCTGTTGGTATTTATTTCTCTGCTTGTATTTTCTCTGAAGTTCAGGGTGCTGACTTTTCCCCTGAACTAGTGAATGTAATTAAAAAAGATTATTGACCATTTAAACAGCTATCTTTCCTAGTAAATGAGATGTAAGAACCTGTGCTAGTAGCCATCCTGGGTTATGCCAGTATGGTTGCCCATACAGGCTATTATTAGAACTAAAGCAGAGTTGTTATGGAGACATGAATATTGGACTTGGAGCTAGGAAGACTTGAGTTCAAATTCTGCCTCAGACACTTATTAGCTGTATGACTCTGGGTAAGCCACTTATTTTTCCTTGGCCATACTTTCCTCATGTAAAATGTGGGAGTTGGTCTCCATAACCTCCTCTAAGATCCCTTCTGTGATCTAAATATGTGAGGTGAGACTTTTGCATCTTAGGAAAGGTTTCTTGAAAATAGAAAAGCTTGTAAAACAAAGAAATGAAATTTAGTTGACAGGGATGACAGAGTTGGGAGTGATGTTTTGGGTAGGGATCACATTAATAATCCAAAGAAAGAGGCTTCTCCAAGACTTCTTCTTCAGAGACATGTAGAGACCAAGGTAAGGGGATGAGAGGATAGGTGGGTAAGGGGAAAGGCAGGAAGCTGGAGCTCTGAGGAGGGGAAAGAATTATATTTCATTCGTTCTTCCAGTTGGAAGTCCAAGGGGATGATAAGACTTTTTAGTAATTTAGAACCTTAATGTGATGACTGTCTAAAACAACACTGATGCTTGTTTGAATGCCTGATGTTATCATCATTTATGGAATCTTTCTTTTTCTGTTGCCAATGCAGCAAATAAAGCAATTTAGAGTATAAAAAGCAGAGCTAAGGCCACATAAATTAAGTTGGAATTGCACCACTTTTATTCTTGATTTTATATGAGAAGTGGAAAACTGTTTCTTAATGGTCAACACAGCAGTGTTTTTGGGAGGAAGGGAATAAAAAAATCCCCAGCACAATTTAAGATCCTGAGAGGAAGTTTAAAAAGAAAAGAAACCTAGTTCCAGCTTAAAACCTATGATCCCATGACCTTGGCTTCTGCCTGATCTCCTACTTAGGTCAATCAGGCTTCAGGTGCCAAAATTCTCTCTCTGTTGAAGTTCTATTCTTAGCTTCCTTCTCAGCTCTTAGCATAGTGCCTTACTAGTGCATAGTTGTTCTTGTTGTTGCTCAGTTGTTAAAGTCATGTCTGACTCTGTGACCTCATCTGTTGCTTTTTTTTTTTTTTGCATAGATACTTGAGTAGTTTGTCATTTCTTCCTCCTGTTCATTTTATTGAATAGGAAACTGAGGCAAACAGAGTTAAGTGACTTGCCTGGGGTCACACAGCTAATAAGTGTCTGAGGCCAGATTTGAACTCAGGAGGATGTCTCCTTGACTTCAGGTACGGCACTCTATCCAGTACCACCTAGTTGCCCCTGTGCATAGCAAATAAGTTTAAGAAATTTTGGTTGAGATGAAGTTATTTAGGTTTTGAGGCAGTGTCTCCAGAAGAGCCCTCGTTGCAAAGATCTGTAGGGGAAGAATCATAAAAGCACTGGACAGAGAGTCAAGAGACAGGGTTCTTAGTCTAGAAGGTATGTGACCAGTGGAGAGAGTGCTGGGCCTTGGGTCAAGGAAGACCCAAGTTCAAATCTGGTCTCAGATGCTTAGTGGCTGTGTGATGTTAAACAACTAGTAAGTTGTTTAACCTCTATCTTTGCTCAACTTTCAAATGGGGATAGTCATAGTGCCTGACACACAGTAGGCATTTAATAAAATGCTCATTTCCTCCCTTTCCATGTAGACTTGGGTAAATTACTTCAGATTTCTGGGCTTTAGTCTCCATGCCTATAAAATAAGGACCTTATCTACAATGTATCAGGCTAAAAACAAAGTTTGTTGAATTGGTAAAAAAAACCCCCACCACTTCATTTTTGGGTGACTTTGCTTATATATTGAACTGAATTGTTCAACTTACCCATTACTATATAGGGTAGTTCTGTTATGATGTGTATTTTGAAAACATGAATTTATTCCAATGCAGTGGACACATTAGGGAGCATTTTGAGAATAATTTGAATTTTGTGTTTACAAGTTTGATTTTTTCTGTGAGAAACGTTGGGGACCCAGAACACTAAGCATTTCACACTAGCTCTCAAGTTGCCACTTTTCAGATGCCCACTTCTGCAACCAAACTTCAGGTCTTTATCAAAGTAGAGTGTCATTTTTACTGCATATCTTCTGGTATGGTAGGAGTTTTGCCTTACTTTTCTGAATTCCTCATGCTTATAATTTCTTACTGAATAATAATATTCCATTACATTCAAATTTCACATTTTAGCTACTCCCCAACTGATAGGCTCCAAGTTACCCTCAAATTAGATAAGCATGCCATCTATTGTCTTCATCCAAGTCAGTGACAGGGCCAAGAAGAGAATCTTGCAGTTTCCTATTACACCTATCTATCTGGGTTGACCAAAGTTCATTTATTTGGTATGACCTTTTAAGAAGCTACAGATTTTCTGAACTATAATATCCAAGCCATAACTCCCCATTTTATACAAGTAATATATCCAAAGCTTTCACCAAATTAAGTGCTGAAATCTAGGTACACTGGGTCTATCATTTTCTTAGTGACCTGCTCACCCTTCTAGGAACATTTATGCATTAACAAGGGAACATGCATGAAACTAAATGAATGAATTTCTAACAATTGGACTTCTACTTCAGTTTCACAAGCATTTATTAAATACCTGCTGTAGACCAGACATCCTGCTTAGCACTAGGGATAGATACAGAGAAACAGCCATAGATCTATGGGAAGGGCTACTTTTTGGCACAGGTCCTTTATACATCCCTAAAATAGGGACTGGACCTGAGTCTACTATATGTGGGAGGGAAAAAGTCTTGGCTATTATTTTCAGTGTTGATATAGACTTTATGCTGTGTCACAGCTTTCGACTGTTTTTGTCCAAATGATATCCTGCTTTTATCTCAGAGCAGTACTTTAAATTCTGACTTGCTTTCATTAGGGATGTACAGGTAGTAAATTGCCTGCTGTGGCAAACTATGTGCTTCTAATTTAATTGCCCTCCTTTTGAAGGCATCCAACTAGTTAATTGTCAGCCTCAACTTCTTCTCCCTCCTCCTACTTTTTTTTCTGACTGCTTGGCATTGGCAGGAGAATGAAGAACTACGTAGAGAGATGGGTTCCCTAATGCAATCATTCATCTCTGAGTGCTGGGGACCTGCTACCCCAGGAGACGTTAATACACTTTACCTTTTGTAAGCTGGTTTTTTGGTAACATACCCAATTAAATCCCACAGTGGGAGCTAAGTCTCCTAGCATTCCAGAGACTGTGTATGCTGTAATAAATAAACTGGCTCAGCAGCCACAAACATCAAACTACCAAGGAAACTGGGCATGACTTTTGCTCGACCCTTAGAGGCCTGCTGGCTGTACCCCATGCAAGTAGGTGGGTCATAAATATCCCACAATGTGCAATAAGCCAATAGCTCTAACTTTAAGAAACAAACAGCTTTTTTTTTTTCTCAAGAATTGACTACGCATTTTGAGTAACAGAGAGGGGCAGCTTTTAAAAGTAGATGAGACATGAAGAGAATAAACAGTAATAGTCAACCATTCAGTCCTCTTGTCTTATCTATGCTTGGGATCACCATTCAAAGTTGAAGTGGGGAATGTTTGGAAAAAAAAAAGCAAGAAAATGAACAGAGAATAAAATGTTCACGCCTCCAGAGTGGATCCCTACCCCACCATATCCTAGATGGTGGTAGCAGATTGGTCTTTCATCACTCCCTTGCTCAAAATTCTTTAATACCTCCTCAGTGATTGAAGAGAGGAAAGAGTCAAACATGAAATTCTGAGATCTTTTGTGGTACCTTTCTATTCCTATACTTTATGGGGTTTGTATACCTTTCTCATGTCACCCACTAGATTGTAAGCTTTTTGAGAGCCATGTCTTATGTATATTTTTATCCCTGAGCTGAACATGACAGATGCGCAATAAGTGTATGTTGAAATAAGCTTGCTACCCAAAGGAAAAAGATGGACTCCTGCGTCTACAAAATAAAGGGGCAAAGTCCTTAGCTTGATAATCAAGGCCCCCAACAATGAGGCTCTAATCTAGCCTTATTTCCTACTCTTTCTACATGTATCATGTGTCTCCATCAGAACAGAATATTTACTTTTCTTTGATCATGCCCCAAGTTTCCTCTCTCCATGACCTTGGTCATCCTGTTCTTACAACACGAAATGCTCTCCTCCTCCTCACCAAACACAATCCTCTCATAACTGTGAAATACAACCTGTGAAATACAACTTCTTTCAAGAGGTCTTTTCTCATCTCTTTAATCATATATGTCACCTCACTTTCTAGTTCAGGAGGAGACCAGTTTGCCTCTGGGTCAAGGGGATTCTGGTTCAAGTCCAGGAACCTCTTACCAGCTTCCTGATCTTTGGGAGGCAGCATGGTCAGGTAGCCTTGGGTAAAAGTCTTGCCTTAGACACTTAGTAATTATGTTACCGTGGACAAGTCACTTAATTTCCCTGTGACTCATTTTAAAAAGGAGGTGGTTGAATTTGATGACTTTCTAACCCTAAACCTGTGATTCTATCACTCGTAGAATTTCAGGTTTGGAAGAACCCTCAGAAGTTTTCTAATCTAATTCATACCTGAATAAGAATCTCCTCTATGATATATCAGAAATGTGACTATACAGTCTTTTCTTGAATCCCTCCATATAGCAGGACCACAGTTCCTTCCAACGCACTGCATTCCCTTTCATAATAATTCTAATTATTAGGAAATTTTCTCCTGTAGTCTTTTGTTTTTTCCTGTCCTGTGCTGTTTTATTAATCAATTTGTTATTTTCTATTATTCTGCCTAGTAGATTGATAACTCCTTGAGGACAGAAGGATGTGTTTTGAATTGAATCTTCCAATTTGAACACCAACCATTTCCTTCAAATCACCCCACCACAGATAATCTTTCTAGACCAGATATTACTTGAAGCCAACTGAAGTTGTCCAGTTATATTAATGGATTGTGATCTACTTTCCCATAATAAATACTAATTTATTATAAATCTAATTAGATGAATCTAATACTACACCTATGAAAACAAAGAGTCTCTTGCTAGGCTAGAAAGCTCTTGGTATTTTGACAAATGTTCAGAAGTATTGATTTAAAAATCTCAGAGTCCTTAGTTTTGTAAAATGTCCAATTAGTTTTCATGACCCCACCCAGTGGCTGAGATAAGCAAGTCCACTCTCTATGGTAATTCCTGCCAAATATAAACAGCATTTGAGATAAGCCGTCCTGGGAAGTACAAGGAGATAGAAGCTTTTGATGTGGTTCTCCAGTTGCCTTTTGTGTGTAACAGTTCCCTTTAACTTTGACTAAGAAAAAAATTCCACTATATTTCTAAAAATTTCTTTTATGAAACAAATATTAGTAGAATATCATCTGGGTTTAGCACAGGCAAGGAAGCAGCAAGCATTTATTAAACATCTATCAGATGCCAGCAGGGCAGCTACGTGGTATGGCACACAGAGTGCCAGGCCTGGAATCAGGAAGATTCATCATCCTGAGTACAAATCTGGCCTCAGACTCTTAGGATCTGTGTGACTCTGGGCAAGTTCACACAGTTTGCATCAGTTTCCTCATCTGGAAAATGAGGTAGGGAAGAAAATGGCAAATTACTTCGCCAAAAAACCCCCCAAAAACCCAACCCCAAGATGGAGTCATCAAGAGTCCAGCATAACTGAAAATGACTGAACAAAAATGTGCCAGCATATAGATATAAACAAAAAGACAGTCCCTACCTCAAGAAGTTTACATTCTAAGGGGAAGACAATATATAAAAAGACCTGAAAATCAGGTGGGGGCAGTTACCTGGTGTGTCACAGACAGAGCTGGGAGAGAAATAAAGGAGGGCCAGCCTGGATACCTTCCCTAAAATAGAGGGCCTGGAAGGAACTCACTGGATAGAATGGAATAGTGAAAACATCTCCAGATTTGCAGTCAGAAGGCCTTGGTTCTAGTCCTCTATCTGTAACTAATTCATTCTTTGACTGCAGTCATTTCCCATTCTGGGACTCAGTACTACTAGAAAATGTGTTTAGAGGTCATCTAATCAACTTACACCTCCATTCCATTTTAATATTGATGAATATAAATTCTGGAGAGGCTGTCTTGCCCAGGATCACACTTTGTTGTGTTATTGAGTCCTGTCTAACTCACTGTGAGCCCATTGACCTCTAGGCCCTTCTATCCTTCAGTGTCTCTCAAAGTCTGCCCAAGTTCATGGTCATTGTTTCCATGACACCAGGATCACATAGGTAAGAAGAACCAAGTAGGGTTTGGACTTAGCTTCTTGGATTTCAAATTCAATGCTCTTCCCACTTTACCAATCGTTTTCAAAGGAAGACATGAGTTCAATTCCAGTCTCAGACACTTATTAGCTGTACCCTGGGCTTAACCACCGTCTGCCTCAGCTTCCTCAACTAGAAAATGGGGATTATAATAGTACCTACCTCTTATGGTTGTTGTGAGGGTCAAATGAAAAAATATTTGTAAAGTGCTTAGCACAAGAAACTGAGGCAGATACAAGTTAATTGACTTATCCAGGGTCACACGGCTAGTAAGTATCTGACACTCGATTTCAACTCATGTGTTCCTCACTCCAAGTCCAGTGTTTTATCTACTATGCCACCTAGCTGCCTCCTCTTTCTTCTAGCTCTTGTTGTCTCCTAATTCCAGCATTTATTTTCCAGTCAGAGAGCACACAAGGAGAGAGGTCTGTCTAGGGAATAAAATTAATGTGGAGGAAGATGAGATATTACAGGGGAAAAATGCATACAAGTAACCTCAAATTCAGGGCAGAATACACAAGATAACAAGGATATTCAATTTAATTCAACAAATACCTGTTTAGTGCCTATTAAGGACAAGGTTCTATGTTAGATGATGACATATATTACCAGTTGAGAACATAAGAGCAGCAGTAGGCATGGGCCTGAACACAGATAGGTACAGTGGAAAGAAGGCTGGATTTCTAGTCCAAGGATCTGGGTTCCAATCCCAGCTCTGCCATTTATTACCTACGTGGCCTGAGGTGAATCACATCCGCACCCCCTCCCCCAGGTCTCAGTTTCTCCATCTATAAAATGAGAGTTGGACTAGATGACCTCTAAGGTCCCTTCCACGTCTAAATTGGCATTCCTATGATTCTCTTGGACAGGTTTTATTAATTATTTATTTTCCATTTTTCAGAATCGTTCATATTCATTGTTTCACGTGGCGCCATTGTTTTCCATTATATTCATATACTTCATATTTTCATTATAGCTATATACCTCAGTTTGTACAGTCATTGGCCAGTTGACAGTCACCCACTTTGTTTCCAGTTCTTTGCTACAGTAATAAAAAGTGTGGTTGTAAATCTTGGGTCACATGTACATTCTTTCCTTCTATAATTAAAAAAACGTAAATTTTATTTTATTTTCAAATGAAGGTACGCTTTCTTTCCCTTTTCCTCTCCTCCCCTTGCCTCCTTCCATTGAGAAAGTAAGAAAAAAGCCTGTTAGAGTATATTAGTGCCCCACAGCCCCACCTCTGCAAAGAATGGGAAGAAAAGTAATTTTTCATCTTTTCTTCGGTCCCTATAGTATAACTAGGGATTCTTATGTCCAGTGCAGTTTTTGTTGAGCTATTGTAGGGAGGGGCAAGGCAGCCATTGCCTCAGGGGAGATGGTGGCTCATCACCTAGACAGTCCTATTCACATTCCTTTGAGGGTGGTAGGAAGCAAGGAAATCCTTAGACAAGGTCACTGTAAAGATTCTGGCTGCTAGAGGACCATTAGATAAAAGTGGTTATCAATGGAAGGAAGCCAATGGATTTGACGTTTTGGGGCAAAGTCCTAGTCATTTTGTCCTAATTATGGCTCTGTTTATTTCACCTTATTTCCTTCTATGCACTCCATGTTCTGACCAAATTGGTCCTGGATTCAGCATTTCCTCTCATCTCTTTGTCTCTCCTGTCAAAAATGCACCCCGTTCTCCTCTCTACCTCTTAACATCTCAAGCTCCTTTTAAGGCTCAGGTCAGGTGCTATCTTTAATGCTGAGCTTTTGCTGATCCTCCAAGTGACCTGTGTTTTTTCCTTCTCAAATTGTGTTGTATTTCCATATCTGTGCATACTCTTTCTTCCTACCCCCTATAAACTGCTTGAGTTCAGGAACTATTTCTTTTTTGGTGCTTGCATTGCTGGTGCTTAAAACAGTTGGTACGTAAAAATATTTGTTGAATTGATTTACAACGGTGGGAGGTTTGTTTCAGGACAAGGACGGTGGTACTGGAAAAAGGAGTTGGCTTATTTTAAATGAGATATATCTTACTATCTCTATTCCATAAATTAAAGATGAAATAAAAACAAACTAAAAAAAAAAAAAGAAAAGGGAGTAGGTCTAAGGTGGGGGTGGGGAACCTGTCTCCTCAAGTTCACTTGTGGCCCTGTGAGTCCTCAAGTGCAGCCCTTTGACTGAATGTAAACTTCACAGAACAAATCCCCTTAATAAAAGGATTTGTTTGCAAAGCTTGGACTCAGTCAGAAGGCCACACATGAGGACTTAGAAGGCCATATGTGTCCTTGAGGCCACAGGTTTCCCATCCCTGGTCTAGGAAAGCTGAATTCTAGTCATTTTGGAATTTGATGGTGGGTAAGAAGTGGGAAGAGGCAGTTGGGTGTTTTTTTTTTTTTTATCAAGTTGTTCCCTCTCTTGTTTTTTTTTTATAATAGTATTTATATATATTTGAAACATTTAATCTTAAGACCTTGGATTTCAGATCCATTTCCTTCCTCCCTTGTCACCCATTCCCTCTGGGGAGATAAGTAATTCAGTATATGTTGTACATGTCTAGCTATGCAAAACATTATCATAGTAGATATATTGTACAAGGCTGCTTATAATTCCCTCCCCCTCATCCCACCCCCCACCTGGTCCATTCCCCACTTGATCCTGTCCCTCTTCCATAGTGGGTACCTCCAACCTCCCCTCCCCCCAAGGATGCCCTCCCATCCATCATCCCTCCTCTCCTTCCCCTTCCCCCATTGTGCTGTAGGTTGAGATGTCCCACCTAGTATGTATGTCATTCTCTCCCTGAACCAAATTCAATGAGAATGTGGTTTCGCCTTTTTCCCTTCCTATTTTTCCCCTCCCCTGCAACTACTTCCC
This sequence comes from Gymnobelideus leadbeateri, assembly GCA_011680675.1. Taxonomy (NCBI): domain Eukaryota; kingdom Metazoa; phylum Chordata; class Mammalia; order Diprotodontia; family Petauridae; genus Gymnobelideus; species Gymnobelideus leadbeateri. Next base: position 177,346 of record WOXC01008185.1, on the reverse strand, counting down.
CTTGCTTCCTCTACATGAGATAGTTTACCCTACTCTGTCTCTCCCCATCTCTTCCTGCCACTTTCCTCTCTCACCTCACCACTTCACCCCTTGAGTATCCTCCCTTCCCAACAAATTCAACCTATGCCCTCTATCCATATATAACTGTAACCATATACACACACATTCACATATGTATTCATATGACCATACACACTTCTTCCATTATTTTCATACTGAGAAAGGTTTCATCAGTCACGGTTATTGTTTTTCCATATAGGAATGTAAATAGTTCAACTTTGATAAGTTCCTTTTGATTTCTTTTCCCTGATTACCTTCTCAGGCATCTCTTGCTTCTTGTGTCTGGATGTCAAATTTTCTATTCAACTCTGGTTTTTTCCTCAAGAATGCTTGAAAGTCCTCTATTCCACTGAATGACCATATTTTTCCCTGAAACAAAATACTCAGTTTTGCTGGGTAGGTGACCCTTGGGTTCATTCCCAGCTCTTTTGCCCTCTGGAATATCATATTCCATTCCCTTCGGTCCCTCAGTGTAGAAGCTGCCAGGTCCTGTGCTATTCTGATTGTGTTTCCACAAAATTGAAATTGTTTCTTCCTGGCTGCTTGTAGTATTTTCTCCTTGGTCTGGGGATTCTGGAACCTGGCTATAACATTCCTGGGAGTTTTCTTTTGGGGATCTTTTTCAGGAGGTGATCTGTGGATTCTTTCAACCTCTATTTTGCCCTCTGGATCTAAAACATCAGGGCAATTTTCCTTGAGAATTTCTTGAAGGGTGATTTCTAGGTTCTTTCTTTGATCATGGCTTTCAGGTAGTCCAATAATTTTTAAATCATCTCTCCTGGATCTATTTTCCAGGTCAGTGGTTTTTCCCATGAGATATTTCACATTGCCTTCTAATCTTTTGTTTGTTTGGATCTGCTTAACAGCATCTTGATTTTTCATAAAGTCATTAGCTTCCATTTGCTCCAGTCTAACTCTGAAGGAATGAATCTTTTGAGATTCTTTTTCCATCTGGCAAATTCGACTTTTTAAGGCATTCTTCTCCTCATTGCCCTTTTGGGCCTCCTTTGCCATTTGAGTTAGTCTATTTTTTAAGGTGTTGTTTTCCTCAGTCAGGCTGTTGACCCTCATTTCATACTTTTCCTGCATCCTTCTCATTTCTCTTTCCAATTTTTCCTCCACTTCTCTTATTTGATTTTTAAAGTCCTTCTTAAGGTCCTCTATGGCCTGCAACGTGCTCATGTTTTCCCCTGGGGCTTTTGGAGCAGGACTTCTGACCTCACAGTCCTCTTCCCACTCCATGCTTCGACCCTCCTTGCCCCCAAAGTAGGAGTCTAGGGTTGCATTTTTCTGTTTAATTTGTTTCCTTTGCCTTGGCATGTTGCCACTTAATTACCTGACTTTTGGGCTTGTTGCCACAGTATGTTTTTGCTGACAGATAAGGGAATTTTCATCCTGAACGTGTGAGAGGGCAACTTCCGTTTCTGGCAAGCTGTAAACCCATCCACGACTTCCACACCAGATCACAATCCAGATCCAGGGAGGTTAAAGCAAGAGTGATTACCCTCCAAGACTGATCGCTGGATATCCCTACAGTTCGAAGGCCAGGAGCTGGAGCTGCCTCTGAAAACTACAAAATGGAGTTTCTCCTCAGTGGCTTCTAGCCCCCAGGGGAGGAAGCCGACGCGTTCCCTAAATACTGGTCCCAAAGTCCATAGGGCACTAACCTCTCACTTTGTCCTAGGCATGTCTATGTTGATAATTCTGGAATTGCCACAGCTGCTGGTGTTCTGGGGTCCCTCCAGCCGGCTGCTGGCCCTGCCGCCTTGGGGCTAAAACCTCGACTTGACTCAGGCAGACCTGTGCTCAGCTCCATGCTCTGTGAAAGTTGCCAGCTCCCAGAGCGCTGTGCTGGTCCTTCCTGCAGGGCTGCTGAGCTGTCCTCAGCGGGAGGTTAGCTTCTCTGTGTCGTTCTGTGGGTGCTGGGGCTCCAGAAGTTGTTCAGAGTCCCCTTTTACATTGTTTGGAGTAAATCTGGGGGAAGAGTGGCTTGGACTCACTGTTTCTACTCCGACATCTTGGCTCCACCAGGCTCCCTCTCTTGTTAAAGCAATTTATTTTCACTGAGATGGGTTGAACAAAGTCAGATTTAAAGGATAAGGAAAAGGTGTCTGCTTCCCAGGAGACCTTTCCCCCATCTGCTTGCTAACCTCAAAATCCTTGAACCTGAGGCAAAAACTTTCACTCCACCATCCGCGTGACCACATGGAAAAGGCTTAAAAATGCAAAAAATTGAGAGAATTAATAGATGCGTATGAGTGACTTTCAGACCAAGTGTAAATAAGGGTGTCAAATTGTTTTTGGCTTCAGTACAAGGAAGGGATTAGAGAGCAGGAGCAGGAATAGAAAGCAGATTTTTGAGGCTGGAGAGAATGAAAAAGTTCTCTTACCTCATAATTTTCCCTTTGCTTTAATATTTTCTTCTTTTCTGTCAGGACAAATAGAAGCTGTATGCAAAGGTATTTTATATCCTGCCTGGCCTTGAAAAATTTAGAATGTTATCCTCTCACTTATATATTCTTTTTTTTTCTCCATATACCCTCAAACTCTAAAAGCAGATGGGGAAGAGGGAAGGAAGAACAGAAAGGTAGATTGATCAAGAAAGAGTAAGATGTGATTTTAAAAATTCTACTTGAGGCCCTGAGGTTTGGTGCATTTAAGAACAACTAAGGGAAAGAATGAAAAACTACCATAAAAACAGAGACAGCATCAATACATTTTTCTAAAAGGGGGGGATACAAAGATTTCAGTAGTTGTGTATTGCAGCTGTTACTAACAACATTTGCCTCTTGGGCAGCACAAGCCATACCCGGGACATGAACCTTTTTAAGAGGATTGAGGAGAAGGGGTATTTAATGGAAGCATCATTGCTGACCTGGGTCAGGCCAATGACCTCCCTTTCTATCTTTCCCTCTCTCCCTTTCCACAGTGGAGGTGATACCACGTGGGAGGTGGTGGTCCCTTCTCTCTTCTATGGGTAGAAGTGTGTGTGTGTGTGTGTGTGTGTGTGTGTGTGTGTGTGTGTGTCTGCATTTATATCTATGTATCACTGAAGTTATCATGGGAGGGCAATCCTATTCTCCCAGATCTTTAAGAAAGCTGTAAACGTTTATGGCCAAAACATTTTTTCACACCTAATAATCAGTCTTCCTGCCACCTAAATCTTTATTTATATTTACTTTCTTCCAATAGAAGTCCTGGCTATTGACTTTCTCCTAATCAATAACTTTATAGATGTAGTGAAAAATTAATTTATACGCAATTATTTCCATAGCATTCACTTCAGATTCATCTGCTCTCTGGTATAGACTACTTTCTTTAAAAGACATCCTAGCCCTTTTTAGTTACAACTGTTTAAAGATATTGTACCATATACCTTATTGGAGATTTGAGAGATTTCTTTTTCTTTCTTTTGTAAGCAACTGGGATTAAGTGACTTGACCGGGGTCACACAGCTAGAAAGTATCTGAGGCTGGATTTGAACTCAGGTCTGGTGCTCTATCCACTGCACTACCTACCTCCTCTGATTTGAGAAATTTTCAAGAGTAACTTTTACTACATTTGATTTTCACCTTAACTTTTAGATTCTAATCTGTATAAAAGAGCCTATTGTATAAAATAATGCAAAGTTCATCAGAGATGTATAAAAATACCCAGGTGAGAAATCTAAGGGAGAAAGACAATTTGTACCTTAGACTTAGAGGCTCAGCCCTAGAATGAGCAGCAGAGACCGTCTACACCCTTTATTTCATAGATTGAGATGCCAAGGCCTCGGGAGGTTAGGCTGCTCGCCCATTGCCACAGAGATGGTAAAGTACCAGTGCGGGGAGTGGAGGCTTGGCCTCGCTTCAGAGCCAGCATGGCTGACCGTTCATTCAGGTTAGGGTAAGGCAGTCCGAGCAGAGTCACAGAGCTGGAAAACCACGGGGTCTCTAGGAAGGACCAGACAACTAGCTGAAGCATTGAGCATGAGAGGGGGAAGAGAAGGTTAGAAAAAGTGGGGTGGCACCCAGTCATAGACCAATTTTTTAGACTAATGAGGCTGATCTTTTCTTCATAGGCAATAGAAGGGTCATTGAAAGATTTGGATCAGAGAAGTGACATCACCAGATCTCTACACAAGGAGGATTAAGTTGGAAGTCAAGTGGTGGCTCAGAGGGGAGAGTACTGGGCCTGGAGTCAGGAAGATGTTAGTTCAAATCAGGCCTCAGGCACTTTACTAACTGTGTGATCCTGGGCAAGTAAGTCACTTAAATCAGGTTGTCTCAGTTTTCTCATCTGTGAAATAAACTGGAGAAGGAAATGGCAAATCATTCCAGTATCTTTGTCAAGAAAACCCCAAATGGGGTCACGAACAGTTGGGCATGGATAAAGAAAAACAACAACCACAAGTGAAGGATAATTTGGAAGGGAGAAGGGAATGGAGATAGACTGATTAGGAGGCCACTGCAATAGTTCAGGCCAGAGTTATTGAGGGCCTGGATTATAATTATGACAATAGGAATAAAGAGGGACCAACGACTGAGAGAGCTATTTTGGGGATGAAATCAACAGGACTTCCTAGCTGGTAGGATGTGAATGGTAAAGAAGAGGAGAGAAGTAAAGATAATCTCAGGATAATAAACATAGGAATTAGATGAATTTACTTTACAAAAAATAATGAAGTCAGAAGTTCTAAGGCAGAAAGAAAGTTGAGTGTTGCATGTGTTCATTTTTCTTTCTCTTTTAGTTAAATGCAAATTCTCCTAGTGTTTGATCGAACCAGCCACCCGAGCTTAGAGTGAGGTGACAAGAATGCATGACCTCTTTTCTTCCAGGGTCAAGATTGAGGTCTCATGGCCCTACCTGAATGTCAGTACCATGAATAACTAGATTTGTTATTGATATGTGAGAGAGGTGAAACCAGGTATTGATTTTAGTGCAAAGCCAAGTGACCTGAACAATTATTTGGTTATTCACTCATTTAATAAATACTAAATATCTATAATGAGCAAGGTAGCATGCTAGGTACCATGTGACCCTTGGTCTCAGCCCAAATCGGAATCTAAATTATTGGAGCTATTCCAATTCAAGCAAAAAAAAAAATTACACTAATCTCCTAAAAGAAGAGGGAACATTTCAAACTCTGGGCCAGTGGATAGAGTGCTGCACCCAGAGTTAGGTAGATCTGAGTTCAAATATAGCCTCAGACACTTAATACCTGTGTGACCTTGTGCAAGTCACTTAACCTCTTTCTGTCTCCTCTTCTATAAAATCAGGATAATTCAGTATCTACCTCTTAGGGTTGTTGTGGGGATCAAATGAGATAATACATGTACTTAGCACAGTGCCTGGCACATAGTTAATAAATGCTTATTCCTCTCCACCTTCCCAGTGAGTCTGATACAAATTCTTGGCAAAATCTGAGAATGCATTCTTAGAAGTTTGTGAGTACTTTGAGAAAGAACTAGTGGTCACTAAGAGTTAACCTGGTTTCATCGAAAATAAGTATGACAGCCTAGTTTATTTTCTTTTATTGACAGAATTACTAGACTGATATGTTGATGACATTCCTTTTATCTATCACTCAATTTTCTTTTGGAGTCATAGATCTGGGCCAAAAACTAGGCTAGTAGATGAAGAGAGGGCAACTAGGTGGTGCAGTGGATAGAACACCACTGGGGATGGAGTCAGGAAGACCTGACTTCAAATCTGGCCTCGCACTTACTAGCTGTGTGACCAGTTCTCTATCAGCTGTGCCATCTCACTGCTCATGAATATGCTTTTCTGGGAAGCTGTGGTCTATTATCAGGGAGAATGTGAGCAAATGAATAGATATCTTGGTTGGTTGCTGTACTTGGTTCTCAAAGAGGACCAAAACGACATCACTGTTAGAGTCAAGTTATAGTGTGCCCAACTGTGACTGATCAGACCAACGGCAGCTTGGAGTGCTTGGAATGCTCTACCACAGCTCAGGCACAAATAGTCTGTGTAAACATTTGGGGTGGATAGGCTAAACTTCCTGTGTCTCCTTTGTGCTGTTTCAATTCTGCTTTACTCATAGAGCACATCACCTTCTTTGATGTGAGCTCGCCATGCTAGTGTGCTTACTGAGGGAAGGGCGTGGAGGCCATATTCAAAATACATGGGTTCTAAAACACACCTGGTGCTTGCTATCAGCAAGACCTTGTTTCACTCCAAACAGATATCTATACTTGGGCAAAGATATGTACTTGCTGTGAAATTGATAATGGATTTGTCATGAGATGTGTTAAGGCTAACTGTGTCAAGGATGTTATGAAACCCATAAGTATCTTTAAATTGGACAACACTTCTTTAAAAGGTATATATTAAGAGCGTCCAGATTCTATGGGGGAAGTTTTGATTTTTTTTCCCAATTAAACAAATGCTTTATTAACTTCTGGTTTACATCATTCATTTCCACTAGGTTTTGAGATACATTTTTTCCCCTGTTTTCCCCCTACCCACCATCCCAGAATAGCAGTTCCACAAGATATCCCTTCCTCCAATCTGCTCTCTCCCATATCTTCTCCCATACCCCCTTCAACTTTTCCATTAGAGCAAGGTGAATCTCTGTGCCCCAATGCCTGCACATCTTATCTCCCAATTATGTGCAAAAGAGTATTGATAATAGTATTTATATATATTTGAAACATTTAATCTTAAGACCTTGGATTTCAGATCCATTTCCTTCCTCGCTTGTCACCCATTCCCTCTGGGAAGATAAGTAATTCAGTATGTGTTGTACATGTATAGCTATGCACAATATTACCATAGTAGATATATTGGACAAGGCTGCTTATAATTCCCTCCCACCCATCCCACCCCCCACCTGGTCCTTTCCCTACTTGATCCTGTCCCTCTTCCATAGTGGGTACTTCCAACCTCCCCTCCCCGAAAGAATGCCCTCCCATCCATCATCCCTCCTCCACTCCCCCTTCCCCCATTGTGCTGTAGGTTGAGATGTCCCACCTAGTATGTATGTCATTCTCTCCCTGAACCAAATTCAATGAGAATGTAGTTTTGCCTTTTTGCCTTCCTATTCTTCCCCTCCCCTGCAGCCACTTCCCCTTGCTTCTTCTACATGAGATAGTTTACCCTACCCTGTCTCTCCCCATCTCCTCTTGCCACTTGCCTCTCTCACCTCATAATTTCACCCCTTAAGTATCATTCCTTCCCAACAAATTCAACCTATGCCCTCTATCCATATATAACTGTAACCATATACACACACATTCACATATGTATTCATATGACCATATACCCTTCTTCCATTATTTTCATATTGAGAAAGGTTTCCTCAGTCACAGTTATTGTTTTTCCATATAGGAATGTAAATAGTTCAACTTTGATAAGTTCCTTTTGATTTCTTTTCCCTGATTACCTTCTCAGGCATCTCTTGCTTCTTGTGTCTGGATGTCAAATTTTCTATTCAATTCTGGTTTTTTCCTCAAGAATGCTTGAAAGTCCTCTATTCCACTGAATGACCATATTTTCCCCTGAAACAAAAGACTCAGTTTTGCTGGGTAGGTGACCCTTGGGTTCATTCCCAGTTCTTTTGCCCTCTGGAATATCATATTCCATGCCCTTCGATCCCTCAGTGTAGAAGCTGCCAGGTCCTGGGCTATTCTGATTGTGTTTCCACAATATTGAAATTGTTTCTTCCTGGCTGCTTGTAGTATTTTCTCCTTGGTCTGGGGATTCTGGAACCTGGCTATAATATTCCTGGGAGTTTTCTTTTTGGGATCTTTTTCAGGAGGTGATCTGTGGATTCTTTCAACCTCTATTTTGCCCTCTGGATCTAAAACATCAGGGCAGTTTTCCTTGAGAATTTCTTGAAGGGTGATTTCTAGGTTCTTTCTTTGATCATGGCTTTCAGGTAGTCCAATAATTTTTAAATCATCTCTCCTGGATCTATTTTCCAGGTCAGTGGTTTTTCCCATGAGATATTTCACATTGCCTTCTAATCTTTTATTTGTTTGGATCTGCTTAACAGCATCTTGATTTTTCATAAAGTCATTAGCTTCCATTTGCTCCAGTCTAACTCTGAAGGAATGAATCTCCTCAGTGAGCTTTTGAGATTCCTTTTTCCATCTGGCAAATTCGACTTTTTAAGGCATTCTTCTCCTCATTGCCCTTTTGGGCCTCCTTTGCCATTTGAGTTAGTCTATTTTTTAAGGTGTTGTTTTCCTCAGTCAGGCTGTTGACCCTCATTTCATACTTTTCCTGCATCCTTCTCATTTCTCTTTCCAATTTTTCCTCCACTTCTCTTATTTGATTTTTAAAGTCCTTCTTAAGGTCCTCCGTGGCCTGTAACCTGCTATATTTTCCTTTGGGGCTTTTGGAGGAGGATTTCTGACCTCACAATCCTTTTCCTGTTCTATGCTTCGATCCTCTTTGCCCCCAAAATAGGAGTCTAAGGTTGCATTTTTCTGTTTATTTTGTTTCCTTTGCCTTGGCATGTTGCCACTTAATTATTTGACTTTTGGGTTTGTTGCCACAGTAGGACTCTGCCACCAGACAGGAGAGCTTTTGTCCAGAATGTTGGGATCTTCACAGCTTTCTGGCAAGCTGGATACCCACCCCAGACCTCCCCCGCCAGATCAAAATCCAGATCCAGGGAGGTTAAAGCAAGAGCGATTACCCCCCAAGACTGATCGCTGGATCTCCCTACAGTTCGAAGGCCAGGAGCTGGAACTGCCACTGAAAACTGCAAAATGGCGAATGTCTCCTCAGTGGCTTCTAGCCCCCAGGGGAGGAAGCCGACGAGTTCCCCAAATACTGGTCCCAAAGTCCATAGGGCACTAACCTCTCACTTTGTCCTAGGCATATCTGAGTTGATAATTCTGGAATTGCCACAGCTGCTGATGTTCTGGGGTCCCTCCAGCCGGCTGTTGGCCCCACCACCCTGGGGCTCAAACCCGAGGCTCAAGCGGACCTGGGCTTGGCTCTCTGAGCTGCCAGCTCCCAGAGAGTTGTGCTGGTCCTTCCTGCAGGGCTTCTGGGCTGTCCTCAGCGGGAGGTTAGCTTTTCTGTGTAGTTCTGTGGGTGCTGGGGCTCCAGAAGTTGTTCAGAGTTCCCTTTTACATAGCTTGGAGGTGATCTGGGGGGTGAGTGCCTTGGGCGCACTGTTTCTACTCCGCCATCTTGGTTTCGCCCCCCTGAAGTTTTGATTTTTTATATACCTGTTGAACATAGACTGTCACCAGGACCCAGAATGTAAGGACCATCCAAACCCATCAACTAAATGAGAGTATATTTGTAAATAGCTTAGTGTGCAGTATCTGGCACACAGTAGGTCCTATATAAATACTTCTTTCTTTCCATTTCTAGTCAGTTTTCTCATTATCCATCTTCACATATTCTTCACAATAACAATGGGAAAGCAATCTCTTATTGAGAAAAGAAAAACTGGATAAAGAAAGGGAAGAGAAGAATGAATCATTTGCTGCAATTTTAGAACCAGAGACACATTTCTTTTTTGTCTGGGTATGATAAAGAAAATAGGAGCTTTGGAAAGAGACATAATTTCTCAGAACCCCAGCATTTGATGGAATTACAGAGATGATTTAGTAGAAATTGAAATCAAATTGCTCAAAGAAACAGTGGTTTTTACTTATGGGGACACTATAATTCTTTAGGGGTATTAGGAAACCATGGAAAAGGATGTTTCACCTGGATAAAATAAGTTAGATTCCATTAGCAAAAGGCAGAGAAGAGCTCTTGTGAATGTTTGTGTGAGCTCGAGTTGACCGATGATGTTGACCTTGCAAAAACGGCAGAAAATATGGAAGGCTATCCAGGTATTGCCAGTGTATTCAGGGATGTAGCCTTGATAGTAATGAAAAGGCATAATGAAGTTTGACACCTGAACAAATCAGAAGTCTTTCCAGAGATGAAACATATGTCTACAATTATGTAGGACTTTAAAATTGAATTATAAAATTTTATGTCAATATCTATTATAGACATTGAAAGACATGAAAAATAGTTGAATTCAGAATATGCTAAATTCTTTAAAAATGAGATCTGTTTCCACTAGTAATGAAGAATAATAATAGCCAGCATTTATATAGTACTTTAAGATTTGTAAATCACTTTACAAATATTATCCTATTTTATCCTTGCAACAGTTCTGAGAGGTAGGAAGTTAGCATTTCATATCCAGAGTCAATGGGCAATAAGCTTACTCTTTTCCCTTTTCCCAAGGGAAGATGGATGATTAAAGGTGATGGCAAAGTACTGTGCTCAGTATTTCCTGGACATGCTTATAAAGGACAGGTAGGTGGCATCCATCAATTCATGATTATGTTTGTTTTGGTTTTTTTTTCAGCTGACAATATAGGCGTTTTAGGACCAAATACAAAAATGAAACTATTTTAGGACTGATTTGTCTGATCTACCATGGCTAGCGGCCCCTCCCAGCAACAAAGTGTGAGTTTCTGTGAGAAGCAGTAGCTACTTCATTGATGACTTGTAATTGCCAATCCTCTCCATTGGCAGTACTGCTCCCCTAAAATTGCCTTATATTTATTGTGAATATATCTATATGTACACAGATTGTCTCCCTTGCTTAATAAATGATTGCTGATTGGAGGATTGACTATTCCCTGTCCTGGGTTGGACAGGATTGGGCTAGGCTCTGACCAGCTCAATTGCAGGCACTTGAAAGCAAACTATTGTTCTGTAGACTTCATATCCAGGAGTCATCCTGGCAAATGTTAAGCAGTGGTAGCAATCTAGGGAGTCACAGTCCTTTGCTTAGATTCAGAGCAAACAACAGGTTAACAGTTAAGTGCTTCTAAATTATATTTTTGTATTAAAGGAATATCTGTTTGAGCAGGAGGAATATATTTTTTTGTTTAGTTATTTTTCAGTTGGGTCTGATTCTTCATGAACCCATTTAGGGTTTTCTTGGTAAAGATACTGAAGTGGTTTGCCATTTCCTTCTCCAGATCATTTCACAGATGAGGAAATTGAGGCAAAGGTAAAGTGACTTGATCGGGGTCACATAGCTATTTCAGACCAGATTTGAACTCAGAAAGATGAGTCTTCCTATCTCCAGGCCTAGCACTCTAAAAATGTATACTGTTTGCTTAAATGAAGGAAACCAAGGTTTCCTGCCTGTGTCTAGCTCCAATGTCCAGGGAGAAGGCAATTCTCTCCTTACCTTTGACTATATTATACTATATTATATATAGTATAATATAGTCTATATAGTATAGACTATATTATACTATACTATATATGAAGCACAGTCAAATACCAACTCCAAAATGAGACCTTCTCTAAGTGCTGTCTCCCTTTTGAAATTATATTACTTGGCAGATTTATTCATCTCTATGTCCTACTAAGAGAATATAAGCTCCCTGAAGATAGGGAATATTTTATTTTGGTCTTTGTATCCCTTCCCGCTTTCTCTCCCCTTTTTCTTCTTCTCTCTCCCTTCCTCTTTTATTCTTTCCTTTCCTTGTCTTCTCTTTTCTTCCCTTCTCATTCCTAAAAGAAAAAAAATTATAATATTATATATAATATAATGTATCATTATAGCTATATTATAACTATAATACTTCAGGCATTACTAGAGGGGGGGATGTTGGAATAAGCAGTAGAATTAATGAAAGAAAATGTGTGACATTTTCTGAATAAAAATCAGTTGGAATCAATAAATATTTATTATACCTATCATATGTATTACAGTGTGCTAGAGATACAAAGACAAAAATTAATTCCTGCCCTCAAAGAGCTTACATTCTACCATTTCTATCATCATGTGTATGTGTATGTTGTGTAAGATCACATGTAAATAGATGAGTATATAAAAAGTAGGAGGAGGGAGACAGTCTTAACAGCTGAGTGAATAAGGGGCAGAAGGTACTCCAGGTATAGGAATGGTCAGTCTTTCAGAATGAATCAAGAGTCAGAATGGCACTGTGGATAGAGTGATGATCTTGAAATCAGTCAGGAAGACCTTGATTCAAAACCTGGCTCAGGCACTTACTCTGTGTGATTGACCCTGGGCAAGTCATTTAACTTTTCTTGACATCATATATCCTCAGATATAAAATAAGTTGGTTAAACATGACCTCTAAGGTCCTTTCTAGCTTTTAATCTATGAACCTATGGAGATGAGTGACAGGATGCTAACTGTGGGAAATAGCTAGTGGAACATTTTGACTAGAACATCAATTATGTGAAGGGGAATTATGTGAAATAACTATGGAAAGGTAGTTTAAGGCTATATTTTGGAGGACCTTTAATGACAGGTAAAGGAGTTTGTGTTTTATCCTGAAGGCAATAGGGAACCATAGAAGATTTTTTTTATATTTTAATTTTTTTTGGTAAATGGCATTTTATTTTTTAAAATTACATGTGAAGATAGTTTTCAACATTCATTTTAAAAATAGAATTTTGAGTTCCAAATTTTTCTCCCTTTCTTTCTTCTCTCCCTCCTCCCCAAGACAGCAAGCAATCTGATATAGGTTATACATGTGCAATCATGTTAAACATATTTCTACATGGTCATGTTTTGAAAGAAGAAACAGAACAAAAGGCAAAAACACAACAAATTCTCCCCCCCTCCCTTGTCAAAGTGAAATCAGTATGCTTTGATCTGCGTTCGGACTCCATAGTTCTCTCTTTGGATGCCGCTGTAGATTTTTGAGTAGGAAGATGACATGATGTGAATAGGTCGTAGAAAAACTGACCTTGGTAGCTATGTGGAAGAAGGATTGGTGAAGGGCAAGACTGGAAGGAGGGAGCTCAATCAGGAGATTGATTATTCTAAGAGCTCAGATAAAAGATGATGGGAGTGGGGGTTGTGTGAGTTGAGAGAAGGGGACCAATGCAAGAAATATAGAAGGAGAATTGACATGACTTGGCAACATATTGTCAGATTGATCATAGGAATAGATTATGAGGTTATAAATCATAGATTTAAAACTGGGAGGGATGTCAAAGGTTTTCTAGTCCAACCCTGTCATCTTAATGATGAAGAAATAAGTCTGGAAAAATCAAGTGATTTGCTCAAAATCAAACAGCTAATATGATGTAGGGCTGAGATTTGAACTCAGATCTGATGCCAAACCCGAATCTACTGTTCTTTTGCACTGGATCATTCTGTTTTGTTTGCAGTATGTGTTTCAATAGGTATTTCTAAAATGAACAAGATTTTTTGCTTAATCTATTATATGTGTTGGGGGCAGAGGAGGGGGATAGGTAGGGAGAGAGGAGGTGATGACAAAGACCTTTTTTCCACTTGTAAATAAGGTTGTCAAACCCAAATACTGTCTGGGCTAAGTTCTTTCATTTGTTATATATTTTTCCCTGAAAAACCTGTCCAGAGGTTAAGAAAAAAGATCTATGTTGACTTAGATGCTTGTATTTCTGGGAAGATTTCTACCCACTTGTCCAGGAAATGACTGAAAATAGTTAATGCTTCATTTGGATCATTTGATGTCACTGTCAAGGTAGTCTTTTCTAATCCTACATAATCTCAATTGTATTCAGACTTTGGGGATCTTCCCCCCAATACTGATTTTCACAGGACACTCCTTTATACAACCAGAGTCATAAAATGTTAAGAGTTGGAAGAGAATTGAGAGATAGTCTATGCCATCCCTCTCTTGATGTGGTGCATAGAGGTCCAGTTAAATGACCTTACTCAAGGTCACAGAGGTAGCAAGTCACAGAGTATCTTCATGTAATATTTACCCAATCTTTGAATATTCCACACTTGATAGGCACTCTCTTCCAAAGTTCTAGCTACCTCTGCCCACATACTGTCATTCAAAAAAACTTTTAACAGGCATGTTCTCTATTTCCTTGTCCAGATTACTGAGAAAATGTGAAAAAGTACTGTTTTTATCTAGATCAGAGCCCTAGAGACGACCTTTCACTATGCATCCCCCACAGTGCCAAATGAAGATAATTTAAAAATATAGTCCTCTGAGAATGAAGAATAGTCTACTCTAGATCACATTTTCTTAGTTGGGAGAGAATATTAGGTAAAAAAAAAAGGCGGGGCTTGTCAGCTGTCAGTTATTGTTTGGTTTTTACCTTTCATTATATAATGGCAAGTTAGCCTCTTACAATTCTAGAATCAACAATCTCCCAGTCAGAATAGACCTCAGTGGCTTCCTTGTGCAACCTCCATCTGAAGAAAAATCCCTTCTACAACATACTGAAAGAGAGTCTTTTTCAGATGTTTTTGAAGGTCCCCAGGATGCCATTCCATTATTGGGTGGCTTTAATTGTAAGGAAATTTTTCTTTAAGCTTAAATTTGACTCCTTGGGACTTCCACCCATTTCTCTTAGTTCTTCCCTTTAGGGCAAAAAACCAACCAAGTTTAGGGCAAAAAAAACAACCCTATTCCTTGTGACAATAAAGTTATTGTGTCTGCTCTTAGTCTTCTAGTTTTAGGTTAAACATCCCAGTTTCTTCAAATGATCCTCATATGATAGAAATTTAAAGCCCTTTAGCATCCTGGTTATCTTCCTCTGTACATTGTTCAGGTTATTAATTTCTCTTCTAAAATGTGATCAGAACTTTATGAAATAGTCAATAGGTAGCTTGACTTTTGTTGTTTTGTTTTCAGTAACGCTCAACTTTCCATGACCCCATTTGGGGTTTTCTTGGCAGAGATACTGGAGTGGTTTGCCATTTCCTTTTCCAACTCATTTTACAGATAAGGAAACTGAGGCAAACAAGGTTAAGTGACTTGCCCAGGGTCACATAGCTAGTTAGTGTCTGAGGCCAGATTTGAACTCACGAAGGTGAGTCTTCCTGATTCCAGGCTCAGAACTCTATCAACAGTACTGTAGTCTGCCTAAATAGAGTAGAGAAGTCATCAAACCTCATCCTGTATTGTATGCTTCTGTTAATATAGTTTAATATTACATTAAGCTATTTTCGGGTTCTGACTGTTGAATTATATTGACCTTGAACTCCACTAAATCCTCTAATATTTTCCAGATTAGTAACTATCTCACCTCTCTTGTGCTTCTGACCTTGATTTTTTTGAACTTGTGTATAGATTTTTATATTTATTTCCTTTAAATTTTACCTTTGTCAATTCACCCCAATGGTCTAGCTTTTTAAAAAAATTTTCAATATATTTTTCAATATAGTTCAATATGCCCTGGCTCTGTTATTCTTTGTATTATCTTTCCCTCCAGTTTTTGTGACACCCCAAAATTTGACAAGTATATCATCGATGTTTTTGTCATTGATAAAATGTTAAACAGCACAGGACCAAGCCTAGATTCATTAGAGTCCTCCTTCTAAGTTGAAAGTCAGGACAGCAGTTTCTCTTCCTGATTCCTTCTGTCTAAAATGCTGGCCTCACCTTTATTTATTACTTTAGCTGATACTTCACATGTTTCTCGACCAGATTCGAGACCAGGAATTTGTTTCCTGGTTGCACAAAGAGTGAATAGCAGTGTGCAATCTTGGCAGAGACAGTGAGGGAAGCAAGAATGGTGAGGTGGTGACTGTGGATGAATTTCCTTGCAGAGACAATAAGGTCAGCTGTGGGAAGGAATAATGATAGGGTCAGGGCTGTGGATGAATTTCCCTGGCATCCCAGAAGGCCTTAGAATCCCATCTCCGGGGTGCATTGGCTGTTATCTTCATTCTCCCAGAATCAGCTTTTCTGTGAACTACCTGTGATTAAATGCAGTCACGCTAGGAGAGGAGTGTTTCCTCCCTTTCCTCCTCCCCCATCCACTGGGAGTCTGGCTTTCGTCCCCTACAACATAGCTCGGTGATATCGCTGTTTTTATATCTGATACTAGTAGCTAAATCATATGCTACAATTTTCTGAGAGAAGAAATACTGGCCCTTCTCACTTTGGCACTTGAGTAAAAGTCTTCCTGCCCAGCCTAGCTAGTTCTGGCTCTGTCTGTGACCAATAAATTAAAAGAATCCGCTCACTTCCATAGCCTCCTTTCTTCAGAGAATCTGACTTTTCCATTTATTAAACAGCTTACCATATGGCTTCATTCTTTTAGTTACCTAGGATTATGTTGGGTGTCTTCGAAGGTAAAGAAGACAGGAACTAGTGAAACATAGAGATTGTTTACCAAAACAGAATGGATAGTCTTCATTTCACATTTAGTGTAGAATTTGAGTAAGAAACAAAGACTCAAGAGAGAATATAAACCTCCAGTACAAGTTGTCCTGGACAGATCAGACTTTGGATATAATTAAACCTCTATTATAAAAGTTTAGTGGGCATAATCATTTACCTCCTTTCAAATCCATTAAGGAAAGCATTTCTGAGGTCCTGTTAACCCCTAGTTCTTAGGCTATAACCACTAATGTGGATGGATTATTGCCGAGGTAAAATGGCTGATGAACACGAAGAAGGCACTGAAGGGAGCTAAAGTATTAGTCTCCATATAAAAGGTAATTAGAGCCAGGAAGAGGATTTTAAAGATGGGCCTAAAAAGGCAGACACAGTTGAATGCATTTTCAGTCATCAGTAGCTTTTGGTGGAATAAGAAGAGGGGGTTGGGAGAGGGAAAGGGAAGAGGAGGATAAAAGGACCATGCATATTTATGCTTCATTAAGTAAGCTCGAGGAGTCCTGTGAAATGAAAAGGAAGGGCAACTTTTATCTCCACTCCCTGACACACATGGCAAGGCAGAGATTGCTGAAACCTGCCATAGACATAGGCCCTGCTCTAGCCCAAGCCAACTCCTCAGGCATTATAGTAATAGACTGATAGGAAAAAAAAATAACCCCTGCTTTGCCAAGTGTATAAGAGCTTCTGCATGGGTGCAGAAAACCAGCAAGCATTTCAGAAAATAGGAGGAATCCATGTGGTTAAATGTGTGTCATGCAGGCCAACATCATCAAGCTAATAGCTTCTTCCATGTTGAATTTTTTGCTAATGAAAGTAAGAAGGCTATAAACTGTATGAGTCCCTGTTAACTACTGTCGTGCAGGGAGGAGAGAAGGGGATTAGGCAATCTGGTGGGTAGAACGGAGTTATACATCCTAGTAGTAGAGCTCTGTGAGCTGATATAGAATAATGAGAAAGAAACTCGGGATAAAATTATTTTAATCAGTGTGATCAAACAGTTGATCAACAATCACTTATTAATCTCTTACTAATTCTAGTCACTGGGGTAGGAGCTAGCAATGCAAATTTATAAAAAAGAGGCAATCTTTTCTCTTCAAGGAGTTTTCATTCTATGAGGAGAGGTAAAATGTACCTGTATAAGTATATACAGCATGGGTCCAGTGGCTTTCTTCATTCTAACAGTGCCTTCACCTATCATAGGTTCCCAAAGCGGGCAATACTGCCCCTTGGGGGTGCTGGAATGATTCGGGGGTGGTAGTAGCTTCAGGTGTAATTGGGGGGGCATTGAATAAAAACAAGGGGGAGGTGGAAGCATAAGGAAAGAAGAGAAGATAAGAAATTTTAAAAAAGCTGTTCTTACATGTTTCATGTTGTATAACAGATTTAAAGTCATAATCATTTCATTATTTTCCAAATAAACACACAAAATATAGGTTATAACCAATCAGTGGTCAAGTCAGCCTACAGGTCTTAATGAGCAAGTGTTGGCAGGTGAGGGTGTAGTGCATTGTTGGGAAGTTCAGCATGCATTGGCAGGAATATGTTTGTGTAATGACTTGTTTGCAATACGATACTATATTGTTACATGACACAATATTGTGTCATCAAAATTTCAATGAAGGAAAAAGCTCACAAATTTACAGTAAATTATTAAATTTAAGATGCGTTATTTAAAAAAAAATCTTTTTGAAATGATGTAAATTAGAACAAAATTAAAGAATTAAAGAAAGTAGATTTCCAGGGGTGTGCTGAGTAATTTTTTTTTAAAGAGAGTTGGCAGGTCAAATAAATCTGGGAACCTCTCACTTATATAATTTTCTCTCTAATGGTTGAATTTTTCCCTAAATCTCTATTTGAGGAAGGACCTATGCCAGCCATGCTTACTTTAAATGTTTCAGCGCATGACTCCTCAGATTCCTTCTGGGCATTGCTCCCACCTAACCCCCATTTCCAGCTTCCTTTTATATGTTGTCTTCTCCCATTAGAATGTAAGCTCCTTGAGGACAGGGACTGTCTTTCTTTTTGCTTAAATTTTTATTTTCATCACTTATCAAATTGCCTGGCACATAGTAAGCACTTAATGCTTTATCAATATCTATCTATCCAGGGGTGGGAAACCTGAGCCTTGAGGCCACAGGTGACCTAGGTCCTCAGGTATGGCCCTTTGACTGAATCCAAATTTCACAAAACAAAGTGCAACCTTGAGGCCACAGGTTCTCCACCCTAGGTCTAATCTACCTATTTGTCATATTTATCTATCAGTATCTATCTGTCTAGAGTAAATATAAAACAAACACAAGGTAGTCAAAAACAAGATAATTAGGAAAGGCAAGGCATTAGCAATTGTGAGGATCAGGAAAGCCTTCTTACTGAAAGTGGAGTTTGAATTATAAAGAAGTGAAGGATTTTATGAGGCAGAGGTTATGTAAAAGTGAACTTTAGAAAGACCTGAATTCAAATCCAGCTTCAGACACTTACTAGCCCTGTGACCCTAGGCAATTCACTTAACCTCTGTTTCCCTTAGTTATTTCACCTATAAAATAGGAATAAAAATAGCCAAGTGTGAAGATGCTTGGTATCAGAAAGCTGGCTATCAGATATGGTCATTGTTGTTATTCAATCATGTCAATTCTTCAAGACCCCTTTTGGGGTTTTCTTGGCAAAGATACTGGAGTGCTTTTCCATTTCCTTTTCCAACTCTTTTTACATATGAGGAAATAGAAACAAACAGGGTTAAATGACTTGCCCAGGGTCACATAGCTACTAAGTGTCTGGGGTCAGTTTTAAACTCATGTCTTCTTGACTCTAGGCCCAACATTCTATCCACTGTGCTACCTAACCATCTTATTTTGACCATAGCAACTCATAAAATGAATAAGAATAGAGAAACATCTGAGTCAGTGGAGTGGGTATACATGTCTATGAAATTAATAAATGTTTTCTCCCTCTTAAGGAAACTTTTCAATTGATATCTTATATTTTTATGTCACCTTTATTTTCAAGTATATCCTGCCTGTCACCTAAAAGTCATCCCTTATATGAAAGACCTGTAGGTTGTAAGGAAGGGTAAGAGATGTAAGGAAGGGTAAGAGGGTGCATAGGGATTGGGTGCTATCTGGGGGAAGTCAGTTCTCAATGAAGGAAAGTAGGTAGAAGACATATGAAAGGAAAAGATTCAGAATGAAGAGAAGTTTGTTCATTATGGAAATGAATGGGAATTCTAGAGGACACAGTGGAAGGGATGAATAGAGTTGGAGTGGAATATGTGTAGGGTAAGGTTGAAAAGGATGGAAATGAGAGAATTTGAGGACTGGGGAGACTTTACTCCTGGTTAGCTGTAAATTATACAGGGATAAGGATAGTAAGAGGTGATGAAGGTTTTTTATATTTAGGTATAGTAGTGTGTGGTAGATGAATTGTAATGCTCTCTATTTCCACACAGTGGTGTTTCAGGACAAAGGCCAGGGTCACTGGGCATTGGTTTTATGCTCTCTTTCCTGGATTGAGTAGATAGGACTGGTCAGGAAACCAGGGCACAAATTCCAGCTCTGCCAGTGTCTAGATCAGTGACTTTGGTTATAGCATCTCAGGGTTGTAAGTGACATAAAATTGTTTGTTTGACTAAAATGACATTATTTGATTGACTTGATTAGTTATGTCAGTAGTTCTGACAATGTAATTTCAGAATCTTGGGCTTAAGCAGACTTGTAAGAAACTGTTGAGATTTAGATCTTAGAGATAGGAAGGAAATTAAAAGCATAGGGTAGTAGCAGAGCAATAGCTTGGATACAGGAGATCTGTGTTTGAGTCTCAATGCTGCCATTTATTACTTATGAAACTTTGGGTAAGTCACTTAAAATCTCTGGGCTCCATTTCTTTATTTGTAAAATAAGGGAGCTGGACTAGATGGCATGATTTTAAATTTGATGTTAAATCTTATGAATTTCAGAAGTCAAGAAGTCTTAGGAATTTTAGACATTCAACACCCACTGGGGTAGTTTTCCTATTGGAACAATGTAGTCCAGAGGTGATCTGACCAGAGCAAAATGCAATGGGACTTCCTTATTCTGGACATTGTGCTTTTGATAATGCAGCTGAAAATGCTTAATCCAAATAATCCCTCAGCCTTACTTTAATCATATGTAAAATGAAAATAAAGAATCCTACATTCTAGTGATGCCAGAAAGTAACAGTGAGATCTGTTGTGTTAGAACTAAGCACAGTATAGTAAAATCAAGATAAATATTTACAGTAGTAATTATAACATTTTACTCTTATTCCTCCAGCAAAAGTTAGTACTGTTCTCTTTTTTCATTATGGCACAGAGATGATTCTGGATTCTCAGAGGCTATGTCAGCAGAATTCAAACTCTGGCAAGTCTTGTCAAACTGGAAAGGTTTCAAGTTCAGACCTGGTAATAGATTCTATGTCTATCATCCTAGAGGCAGCCTAGCCAAGTGGAAAGATGCTTAACATCAGAAAACTGGCTACCAGATGATTAGTATTTTGGCCATAGCAACTCATAACATGAATAAGGAAAGGAGAAACAACAATCTCATTCAATGGAGTGGGTACACAGCAAGGAAATTAATGGATATTTCCCCCTTTTATCTGCATGAAACTTTCAAGTGAATATCTTTCATTTATATATCACATTCATTTCCAAAAATACCACCTCCCCTACCCAGAAATCCAAGAACAAAGCTACAAGAATTTTGTTACAAGAACAAAGAATAAAAAAGATAAGAGTAAAGAATTTTTGCAAAACCATCTGTCTCATTAGTCAAGCCCAACATTATCTGCAGTGTTCCATGTCCACAATCCTCTACCTCTTCAAAGAGGGGGAGAATTATATTCTTATATGTCTTCTTCTGTCCCAAGCTTGGGTTAATGTCCAGATACAAAACATTAATTACAGTTGATTTCAATTACACAGCAATAATTGCTTAGGAATGTTTCAATTTTCTTTTGTCATTTTTCCTTTCATTTAAGTTGCTATAGCCATTGTGTATATTATTTTGCTCATTCTGCTTGCTTTGCATCAGTTCATGCAAGTCTTCTCATACCTCCTCATATTTTTACATTAATTGTTATAACAAATATTTCATCATATTCACCATTACAATATATTTATTCATTTCCTAATTGATGGATTCTACTTTGTTTCTGGTTCTGTGTTATTGCAAAAAAATTCCTGCTAAAAATATTTTGATGTCTATGGCAGTGGTCTCTGAAGTGGTGGGCTCCTGGGGGGTGGGTGGGTGGTTTTCTGGCCCAGGGGAGTGCATGACAAATTAGAGGATGAGGAGATGGATTGTAGCCCCTATTTCCTTCCATAGTTAATCATAAAACTCCTCTCCAATATAACCACACCTACCATTTTCTCCAAGAATTTTCACACTCTGCTCCCTCCCCCAACAGTGCAATATTCCAATTTCCCCCTTTCTCAGCTGGGAATCATACCTCAGGAGAGTCATAACCTAGTGATTACCTAGGTACTGATAGCAATAGTTGAGCAGATGCCATTAGAAAAATTTCCTTTTTCCACTACAACACAAAACTTACCCATCCTCTGTTTCTCTCCATTATGTTGTGGCTGTGGTCTTCGTGGCCATACTCTGTGATGTAGGGGAATGACTGATCAGTAAGACCTTTGCCTCTCCCTTTTGATTTTTGGTAAGATAGTATGAATTGCTTAGGATAAGCAGACAGGAATGGGTTATGATCTGCAGCTCTGATCTTACATAATTTTTTCTTCCAAACCTCCTCCTCCTCCTTTCTATGACTGTCAAGGACACTGTCATCCTTCTAGTCACCCTGGCTTACAATTGCAGTGACATTTTTGATTCCCCATTCTCTCTTATTTCATATATCCGACCAGTTGCCAAATCTCATATCTTCTACCCCCACAACATCTGTTTCAGCTTTAACTTTCTATCCATAGAGCCACCATCTTAGTTTAGGCTCTCATCACCTCTTACCAGGATTACTGCAGTAGCCTTCTGCTTGGTGTTTTTGCTTCAGGTCTCTCTCCACTCCAATGAATCCTCCACACAGATGCTAAAATGGCTTTTTTTTGAAATGAAGATCTAACCATCTTGTTCCGTTACTTGACAAACTCCAGGTGCTCCCTATTGACTATTGGGTCAATTACAATTTTGCATTCATCTTACTCTTTCTGAAATTTCTATTTTTGTTAAAGTTTTGTAAAATATGTATATATATATATATATATATTTTCTTTGCATATGGTGGTGCACACACACTAGTGGAGGAGGGTGGTTATGAGGGAGAATGGGAGGACAGGTATGGGGGTTGGACTCAGTCTAATCTCTGCTGACTCTCTTGCTTTCATGTCAGGGAAGGTGGTCAGAGATGGAAATGATTTCAAACAGCAGATATTAAAGTCATCTATATTTGGTTTTAATATGCATTATAGGATGTTTCTCCCCCCAGCAGATTTACCTTCCTACTTATATTTTGTAGAGGCTAATAATAAAATGTGGTGGATTCCCTGTGTGTCTGTGAGGGAAACCAGACAGGATAAAAAAAAAATTTGCATTTCTTAAAGTTGATAACTTCCATGAAGGCAAAAGAGATTTGACTGAACAATTACATTTACAAGTATCTATTGATCAGCCTTGGGGATGACATTGCTACAGGCATAAATGAAATGTAAATGGATGGTCCACTTGCAAAAATATGGGGAAACATGGGTGGCAAACTCACCATGGTGAGTGAAGGACAAAGCACCCAAACTCAGATAACACATAGCAATATGAAGCAATATGTGATAAAACACCAAAAATAAGTGATAAAGACAAGAGCTCTAGGAGTGGGAGGGGAGGGAATGGAGATAGATATGTGTTCATGTGTCCAGAATGATGGGGGTTGGAAGATCATAAGCTCTTTGTGGCAAGGGACTAGGTCATATATTGTTGCCTTTCAGAATCTAGGGTTAACAGTGAAGTTTTCTCTAATTTTGCTTGGGAGGAGGGAGGGAGGAGAGACAGCCCCACCCATAAGTTTCAGACTTTACATAGCCCTTAGTAAAGCATTAATTATATAATCCTGCATAATCTTATCTATGTTGTGAGTCTTATCTGTCTGTATGTAGAATGTAAGTAGCACGGAGGCCGGGATCATATCTTTACTACACGAAGCACTTACTGTACATGGAAACACTCAATGTACGTTTTGGTCTTGTTCCGTTATTTTAGTTGTCTGACTTCATGACCCCATTTGAGGTCTTCTTTGCAAAGATACTGGAGAAGTTTACCATTTCCTCCTCTAGCTCCTTTTACAGATGAGAAAACTGGGGCAAATAGGGTTTATCATTTCCTCCTCCAACTCATTTTACAGATGAGGAAACTGGGGCAAATAGGGTTAAGTGACTTGCTGAGGGTCATACAACTAGTGATGTATTTGAATTTAGGAAGGTGAGCCTTCCTGATTCCAAGCTCAGCACTCTTATCCACTGTGCCACTTGGCTGCCCATAGAAAGGGCTTCAAATTCTACAAATAAGTAAGTGTCCTTTAGGATGACCAAGGACTAAACACCACGTATGCCAATGGAGCAAATAAATGATGGAGTATTTAATCAAGTTTGTAAGCACTTACTATGTTCCAATGTGTTCCATGGTGAGGATACAAGGACAAAAATGAAACAGCCCTTTCCCTCAAGGAGCTTCCATCCCAGCAGAGGAGGCAACACACACATAAATAAGTATATACAATTATTTGTAACATTAAACATTGAGTGGGGCAGGTCTTGGGGTCGGAAAGGTCTAGGCTCTGACTCACTATGTGACCATGGGTACCTCTCAGTGCTAGAGGAAACTTTCAAGATTATAAGCTGCCAAACTACATTAGTAGAAGGAATTTCCACACCAGTGAGCTCACTACAAAAATGACATCACTCCTCCCCCCATCTTCCAAATAAACAATAGATAAATAGTCCTATCTATGCAATGGACAATATATTGGGACAGTTGCTGAATTTATAAATATTTATATGTATAATGTATTTATATTATGTTATATAATGTTATGTTATATTATATTATATATAAATGTATAAACATTTATAAATAAAATGTACAGAATATCCTAAAAGTTCTACTTTAGTTTTAGGCTATTAAAGCTTAAAATTGCACTTTTTTGGGACATCCTATATTTTAATAGGAAATCCTAAACAAACCCTCCCCCCCAAGACAAAACAAAATAAAACAAAAATCCCAAACAAACACACAAACATGTTAATCAATATTCTTCAGTCTTCCTGAGCTTCTGCGGCTTTTAGCTCAATTGGCTTATTTAGGGTATGTATGTGGGTTATGTGTGTCCACATGAATCTGTCTAGAGTTGGTTTACAGAGAGGCAAGAATAGTTATCTCTTGAATTTTCTCTCTGTATCTTTCTCCAAAGGAGAGTTTGATTCTTGCCAGGAGGGAAAGTGGGGAGGGGGATTGGAGGGTGGAGCTGTGTTAGAGACTGGCTACTCTCCTCTCCTCATAGAGAAGGTGTATTGGGCTATTTATTTGATCCCTTAAATATTGTTATTCTAGGGAAATCATTTTTAGGTTCATGCTACACTCTTGATTACTATCCTTTAATGGGGAAGGAGTACCCCAAGCTCTATGTCCAAGGCTTGACTGCCTTCCCACCAGATGCCAATTCCACAATGAACACACATAGAAAATACTAAATAAACCCTACTTATCCAAACAGATGGAAAATAGAAAGCAGAGAGAATATACATATGAGAAAATACATCACACATCAAGCAGCCGGTTGGCACAGTGGAAAGAGCTCTGGGCCTAGAATCAAGAAGACCAGAGTTCAAAAATGAGCTCAGACACTTACTAGCTATGTGATGTTGGGCAAGTTAGTTCACTTCTTTGCCTCAGTTTTCTCAGCTAAAAATAGAGATAATAATAGCACCTACCTCCCAGGGCTGTTGTGAGGGTCTCTTAAGATAATGTTTATAAAGCATCTAGCACAGTGCCTGGCATTTAGTGGTGCTAATAATAATAATAATAATAAGCTGTTATTGTTTTATGAAGAGAGTTCTGTAGTAGGGGCTTAATACAAAGAGTATAATGCTATCTACAACTTTGCCATCGGGAAGAAATCCCTTTTTCTTTTTGGTCTTTTTGGAGAGGGGAAGGCAGGGCAATTGGGGTTAAGTGACTTGCCTAAGATCACTTACTAGCCCATAGCCAGTAAGTGTTAATTGTCTGAGGCTGGATTTGAACTCAGATTCTCCTGACTCCAGGGTTGGTGCCACCTAACTTCCCCAAAATGAACCTTTGGGGGGGTGGGGGAAGGCAAGGCAGCTGAGGTTAAATGACTTGCCCAAGGTCACACAGCTAGTAAGTGTCTGAGATGGGATTTGAACTTCAGGGCCGGTGCTCTATTCACTGCATCACCTAGCTGCCCTCTGTTTTTTTATTAAAATTTTTTTGTTTTTACTTTACAAAAGATATTCTAAGATACTGACATAGGTCTTGGTGAGCACATTTTCTTGTTTTGCGTGTTGTTTGATGTCAACATTCAACTGATCACTGAACAAAATTCAGTCTCTGTAATCATATATGTCACAGAGTTTTGTACAATTTCAACATTTAAGCTGAACAATCTTCAAGACTGAATGTTATGCTGTCATGTTGAATGAATGAGTGTTTATTTGTGTTTTTAATAATAAGTAATGGTAGAGTGTAATTTGGTATTTTAAAAGTTTTTATCTTATTTTATGGCCATAAAGATGTGGTCTGCTGTACAAAATAGTCTGTGAAAGCTTTCCTGTTTCCCTTTTTAGATTGTTGTTGATGATACCCTTGTTACCTGTATAAACCATTCTGAAAAAGATTTTGTAGAATTGAGAAAGCATATTGCTTTATTTTGGTAGCTACACAGCTTAGTTTTAGACAAATACTTAAAATTTTTTAGAAAAAGTCCCTCTATGTCCATAGTTTGTAGAGTTTTTAGCATAAATGAATGTTGTATTTTGTCAAAGGTTTTTTCCTATATTTATTGACATAATCAAATGTTTTAAAAATATGATTAGGCATGCTGATTCTTTTTTTTTTTCTTTTTGGAGGGGGAAGGGCAGGACAATTGGAGTTAAGTGACTTGCCCAAGGTCACATGGCTAGTAAGTGTTAAGTGTCTGAGGCTGGATTTGAACTAGGGTCCTCCTGACTCCAGGGCCAGTGCTCTGTGTGCCACCTAGCCTCCCACCCGATTATTTTCTTGATGTTGAATTATCCTTGCAGCCCCTGTATAAATCCAACTTGATCATGATGTATTATTTCTTGGATGAATTGATATAGTTTGCTTAACAGGATTTTATTAAAAATTTTTGAATGAATATTCATTAATGATATTAGTCAATAGATTTCCTATGCTTTATCTGTAATTGGTTTAGATATTAGAACTCTATTTGTCTCATAAAAGTAATGTGGCAGAGTGATTTCTTTCTTAACTTTGAGCATCATTTGTATTGTATTAGTACTAATTGTTTCAGAGTTTGATAGAATTCTTCTGTGAATGTAGGAGTTTTTTCCCCTTTTGATAGTCCCTTTATAGCTAATTCTATTTCCTTTTCTGAGACCGAATTATTTAAATTCTCCTTTTGTGTCTCCTGTTAAGAGTATTTTATATTTTTGGAATTTTATATTTCTTTTGTTTCTTCAGTTTTGTTAGAGTTTAACTCTGTTCAGTAGGTCTGATAGTTCCTTTTATTTCTTCTGGTTTTGTTTTGATTTTACATTTTTTCATTTGATATTTTGTTGATTTGATTTTCTGCCCTCTTTTTAATCAAATTGACTAAAGGTTGATAAATTTTATTAGTTTTTTCAAAGAAACAACTTTCAGTTTTACTTATTTATATATATGTATATATATGTATATATATTGTTTCCAGTTTGTCCTTCTTTCCTAGCTTTTAATATCTCTTGTATTTATTTTAGGTTTACTTGTTGACTTTCTAAATTTTAAAAATGCATATTTAGTTCATTAATCTTCTCTTTTTTGGTTTTGTTGGGGGTGGAGCATCAACATACAAATAATGTCTTAGGGTTATTATGAAAAATTTCTTGATGTTATTGAAAGGGTCTTGGTGACCCTCATGGGTTCATGAGTCACACTTTGAAAACTGTTGGTAGAGAGGGAAAACATTCACTTTGTAAATCTGTGTTATGGAGGTTTTTGAAGAGAGGGATCACAGTAAGTTTTCTAAGGGTCCTCTTAGTTCACTGGTGTTTCAGAGGCAGTTTATATCAACTGTCAATCGCTGATTGTTAATTTTTCAGTGTGAGCATTTATACCTCAAAAATCATCCAACACTACAAATCCAAGGTTTGAGTTATTGTTTGGTTTATTGTCTAGACCAAAAAAGATGACGGAAAGTTAATAATGCAAATTATATTGAAAAGTGTGTTGGGTGTGCTTTTAGAGAGCTGGTTGTTAAATATTTACTAGAATACCACTGGCTTACTTGGTTGCTATATGTGGATGGGGATGGAAGGGGGGAGGGGAAGGAGGGCAGGTGAAGGCCATCGGATAGGACTAGAAAAAATCAATAAAATTACAGGGCAGGATGACATGAACACAATGCTAGTCCTTAAATAAATAGTTACTGGATGGAAGGCAGTTTCACCTCTTTGATGGTGTTGTCCATAGCAGTATCCTGGATAGCTTGACTTGGTTATTTCCTTTTCTGAATGATAGAGTGGACTTGGGGCCAGCAGGTCATTAACTTTTCTAGGCCTCCATTTCCTCAGCAATAAAACAAAGGGGCAAGAATAGATTATTTTTAAGTTTCCCTCCAACTCTAAAATTCTTTGTGACTTTGATAAACCTGGGATCTCATCCATGTTGTTACTGTCTCGGACAATACAGATTTCAGTCCATCTATGCCATCTTATCCTGGATGGTTCTTTTCTATGTCCTATGTTCTATATAAACTTTCCAAAGTAAGTGTAGCTAAGGTACTCTGGGTATTCCTCCAGATCTCTTGACATTGTTGTATATAACAGGCTTTCTATGATTTATTTTTCATTTCACTGCTTCTTGATATTTAAAGAGGTGAAATTGATCACAATCTTCTCCCATCCTCTGCAGTATTCTACAAGTGAGTTTATATTCTAAACTGATGTTACTTGTGACTTCCCATCTCTTTGAATGGGGAAGATCAAGTGTTCATTATCTGAGGTGGCTTCTAGGCTTCCTAGGTCTCCTCATCGTGATAATTGATTTACATTGGCTAATTTTGCTTTTTTCTCAAAGATGCTAATTTTTCTTAAATCATGGGAATTTGTATTGCTGTCTGTTTCTAAAATCCACTTTAAAAAATTAGCAATAGGTTGTTAAAAGAGGTCAGATTAGAATTGCCTCAGTTGAATGCCATTTCTTTTCTTTCTTTCTTTCTTTCTTTTTTTTTCATCTCATCTGGTATTGGTTTTGATCTCTGCTTTCACTAATTGGTATTCTGACTACCTATATACACAGCTAATTTGGTAATGACTACTATGATGATAGGGGTGGCTAGATGGAGCAGTGGATAGAGTGCTGTACCTGGAGTCAGACTCTTCTTCCTGAGTTCAAATCTGGCCTGAGATACTTACTAGCTGTATGATCCTGGGCAAATCACTTAACTCTGACTCAATTTGTCATCTGTAAAATGATCTGGAGAAGGAAAAGGCAAGCTACTCCGGTATCTTTGCTAAGAAAACCCCAAATGGGGTCATGAAGAGACTGAACAACAATTATGACAGTAACCAGTTATTTCCTGCCAAAATACCATCTTTTTTTTGAGTTATTTTATTTGGTACTCACCATATCCAGTGCTTCCTGAAACTCTTCTCTAAGAAAGTATTCTTGACATATAGACCTACAACCTCTGTTTAGTGTATAAGCATTTGTCTTCTCATTTCTTACTCTGCAATCATGTTTTCATATTTTCACCATTGTTCCTATGTCTACCTTGGCATTGAAGTCATCAATTATTATTCTGTAAAATATATATTGATTTGACTTTCCCTTTTCATCCTCTGAAACAAATGTTGAAGCATAAGCTGCAATTATTTTCTTGTTAGTCTTTTTGTACATACTTATCACTAACGCACAAAGCAGTGTAATCAAGTGCCCCATGAAATGATGTTTCCTGTCACCTTTGGATACAATAACAAGAATAGCTAGTATTTGTTTAGTGCTTTCAGGTTTGCAAAGCACTTTACAGCTATTATCTAATTTTCTTCTCACAACAACCCCAGGAAGGAAGTACCATCATTATCCCCATTTTACAAGTGTCCAACCAACTATTGACAAGTCTCTCTCTCTCTGTACTCAGCTAGTATGCTCCTAGGAAAGCAGACAGCCTTTTTCTGTGATTATATTTGCCAGCTTTGCTAGCATAACTTTCATGAACGTAGGGTCCTCTCCTTGCTGGTATGAGTCATTGCAACAGGACTTCTGTTATTTTCTAAATCCACAAAATGGAAATGGGATTTCTTGATAGCTGATGGGATATTCACTTTCGAAACACATATACTCTAGTTGATGGAGAAGTCTCCCATTACTTTCTTGGATCTCTGAATTCAAGTGCTATCTCATTATATACCATAGGCTTCAGGGCAGGTTAGGGCTAGCAAATATTTTCTAACGTAAGGGTTACAAAAAATAGTTAACTAACTGTCCTTCCTTTTGGGACTTTCTACTGCTAGATTCTAATCAACCTGAAGGACTGAATGGACTTAAACTATATGGAAGAAAAATCAGAATTTTCTGGGTAGCAGTAGACAAAATCTTGAGAACTACCATTAAGTGGGTGTCTCAAAAACATTATTATGTGGTGACCTGGGAACATGATTCTAATTTCCCTTTGGCAGACGGATTATTTTCCTAAACTTTCTCCCTTTTTTTGGTCTTTTAAGACACCATGACTACCTTCTTGTTCAATAGAAATTCTAAATGCAGAGCACAACTGAAGGAAAATTATAAACTTCACTTTGCAAGCCCTAGGTGGTCATAATCTCATACTAATCAGAGATAGGCAAAGAACATTCAACCAGCCTCTCTCTACCAGGTTCCCCCCAACAAAGGCCTGTAACTCAGCTTTGAAATCCCCACCTTGCTCCATCAAGTCTGGCTTAAAATGCTCAGTAGGAGTGTCTTTTGAGCTTAGTGAATTGACTGTGAAATGAAGAGAGAAACAGGTTGATTGAAGTCATCAAAGCTGAAAGCCTGTTTGAACTGTGATGTGTCCTGCAGAGAATTTTATGAATATGCAGAACCAAACAGGAGCTATACTAGAGGCTAGAGGGAGTCAGCAAAAATTCTATTTTAAATCTCCGCCAGTGGAGGCACACATTTCAACTCATTAAAACACATAAGTCTGTTAGAGACACTTAAAAAAATTATTCTACTGAGTCCTGGGGGACTTTTCCTGCTTTTTTTTTTTTTAAGAACAATTTTCAGGGGCAAACCCAAATATTCTGCTACATAGTTCCTACTTTCAAAGGGGCCTGAGAAAAAGTACAGGGGATGTTTCCCTAAAACAGGATGGCAGATGAAATCTACTGTCTGTGCTTTCATGAGGAGCTTTCCATTCCCTTTACAGGCCCTCAAATGGTCTAGCTAATCTTCTCAATTCATTTATACTTTTTAGTGTGAGGGCTTGACAACATAGATAACATATTGGCTGCTTTTGATCTGAATAGTTCTGCCTGATTCCCCAAATTTAATCTTAATTTCCCAATTTTAGGACTAATTCTGGATTTTTAAACCATTCGATGGCCTCCCTGTCCTCTGTCATTGCTTTCTATGCCAAGCCCTGTCCTCATTCCTGTCGTCTTCCTCATGTCCATCTCCATTTCTGAGGCTGGAGTCCCTGTGATTAGTCACCTGGAGGCCTTCTCTGGGTAGAGAGCCTCAGGTTAGTGGATGCTTTGGATACATCCTCAGTACATGGTAGTTACTTGGCAGGTAATTAGTTGCAGGTGAATTCTGTTGCAATAGAATTGTTTGTTTGATTTATGTATTTTTTTAAAACACTATAGACTTTTCCTAGTATAATTTCTCCCCTTCCTCCAACTCTCGTAGAACCCTTTCTTGTAACAATTAAAAACAGTGAAGTTAATGTCTTTCCTCCAAGGTCACCTGTCTTATACTGTACACACACAGATGCACATATATACCTTGTATGTATAATTTTTTGCATATTGTCTCCTTCATTGAAATGTGAGCTCCTTGTGGGCACAGACTCTATTCTTGCTTTTCTTTGTATTCTCAGCTCTCACCACAGTGTCTTAAACATTGTGAATGCTTAATAAGTATTTGTTGAGTTCTAAGGAAATGACACTCCTACTGTCATATTCCCCCCAAAACTCCTCCAAATCAAACCCAACCCCATTTAAACTGAACCCACTGGTAACGTGACTGAAATTATCTGAAAATTAAGAAACCTTAGTCTCCCTTTGTCGCTGACCTCTCTCTCAAGAGGAGGGAAATGTATTTCATTATTTATTCTCCAGGACCAAACTTAATCATGGGATTTTAACTTGAGTTTGTCCACCTTATAATCCTCTAATTTTACAAATGTGGAAACTGAGGCCCAGGGAGGTTTAATTGATTGGCACAATGCTACACCATGGCAGATTGAGCACTAGAACTCTGATTTCCTGACTCCTAGTCCAGGTGTCTCATCCATTATGTTTCTGTCAGCCAAGCCCCAAAGAAGCATCTGTTTTTTTTTTTTTATCCTATCTCTGAGTAATGACAAGTGAAGGAAAAGCAAGAGAGGACATAATCAGAATAGACATAAATGAATTTGGTTCCTTCTATATCATCTGATTGCACACTAATTAGACCCAAAGACTGCCTTTGTCACCTCCCTCTTGGTCACCTCAGGAGGCTAATTTATGAATTACCTGACAGTTCCACATATATTTTCTATTGAAGTGTTATAAAACCTCTGGAACAAAGTGAGTGGGGAAGAGTACTAGGTCAAAGAAGCATTTGCTGGAACAGAGTGTAGCCTGATTTGTTCCTACATGACTGCTGCCTGTGGACTTTCCACAGGGAAACATAATTCAGTAACTTAAAGCAAGAAAACATTTTTTTACTTCCCTTTCTGACTTCAGCCTCTGGAAGGGTGTGTGATGCAGCTTAGATGAACCTTTCTCTAGGTCAATATGCCACCTGCTTTCCTTCTTTTTGATCACTCAATGGCTTAATCTAGTATGATGATTCTAACGTGAAAGTTTAATAACTCATTCTCTCCCCCCATCCCCCATGCTGTGTTCAGTGAAGTGCCAGTATTGAGTCTTTACTGCCTTGCCAGGGATTTAAATGTGTGATTTCTTCCATTTGCTTGGCTTTAACTACTGCTAACCTTTAGGTAGGAGTGCCATCAATCTCTATGCAAAGTGATATTCTTTGTTCTTGGTAAATGACTGTAATTCTGGGTAGTGCTGCAGAATGACTTCTTGTTTTGATACAAAGACATTTTCTTTGAGAGACCATCCAAGCTCTGTCACATAGTATCTATATAACTTGGGGAAATCACTTACTAATCTCCCTGAACCTTAGTGTCCTTATTTGTAAAACCACAGGGTTGGACTATATCAACAGGGTCAAACTAATAGAAACAGGACTACTGAAACAGATCCCAAGTGAGGCATATTGACTTGGAAATCATATATTAACATTATCTATGATCTGTATTTTTCTTTATCTTGTTAAATTTTCATAATTATGTTTTAGTCTGGCTTAGGCAGTACTCAAGAATGGACACCTCTGGATTAGATAACCTCTAAGGTCTAAATCTATTATCCTATGATTCTGACTTCCTCCCTTTTCTTTCCTTTCCCCTGCCCCTCAAAATAGACAGTGCTTCATGGAGGAATGATTGTCTTTTGATTTATTTTGTCTGCTATAATATTTGACTATAAAAGCCTGGGCATGTAGCTATCTGCAAGGCAACAGAGCAATGACTTCATAGGTGAAGTCACATATACATTTTTTTTTTTGGAAAATGGTGTTATTTCATTATAAAAACCTAGATTCATTAAGTAAAATACTCAAGACTCTTAATAACAAGAGAAATGGAATATTAATGAATTAAGAAAGGGTGAAATAAATGGAAATATACAGTATAAACAGATATGTATATATATATATAGACATACATATGTATATATATTCTCTGGGATTATTATACAAATGCATATGTACAAACCTGTAAATGGTTTAATATTTAATATAGAGGCAGCATTTCATAGGGGTAAAATACTAGACTTGGAGACAGAAAGACCTGAGCTAAAATCCTCCCAAGCCTGTGAACTTGGGCAGGTAAACTTCTCCAAGCTCATTGGACTTACAGACATCTAAGGTCCTTTCTAGTCCTAGATCTATGATTCTAAGTCCTTGGTTCAAGTCTTGCCTCTGAGTGAGACTTGGTACAAGTCACTTAACTTCTCAGTGACCCAGGTAACTAAGACCATAAGTCACAGATTAAGTAGCAAGATTAAATGTCTGCATTGCTGGAGGGGGGTTCTGCACTGGGTGTTCCCTCTGCCAGTAAAATCATAGGTCTGGTCCAAAAAAAAAAAAGACTTTCTTCATGATGCAGCTTTTTAGAGGGGAAAAAGGAAGGTAAACTCTAGGGGATGTTACTTATATATTCTTAGTCTCCAAAGTAAAAGAGAATTTCAGGATTCAGGAAACTAGGGAGAATGGGTAAAACACAGAGTTCCAAAGAAATGTGAATTTTTTCAAGTTTGGAATCATTTGGGCTTAAAGGGAACCTTCAACCTGAGAGAGCAGAGGGAATAAGCATTAATTAGGTGCCTACTGTGTACCAGGTATTAAGTTAAGAGCTTTACAAACATTACCTCATTTCATCCTCATAACAACCCGGAATATATTTGCTATTATTACCCCCATTTTACTGTTAAGAAAACTGAAGCAAGGGTGGCTAGGTGGCACAGTGAATAGAGCACCGGCCCTGGAGTCAGGAGGACCTGAGTTCAAATTTGGCCTCAGACACTTGACACACTTACTAGCCGTGTGACTTTGGGCAAATCACTTAACCCCAATTGCCCTCCAAAAAAACCAAAACAAAACAAAGAAGAAAACTGAAGACAGAGGTTAAATGACTTGGTCAGGGTCACATAGTAAGTGTTAGATTTGAACTCAGGTCTTCCTAACTCCAGGTCTAGTGTGCTTAGTCACTGCACCATATAGATAAATTCAGAGAGGGGACTAAAGTGGAATTTAAAAAAAGTATTAAAAGGAAAAAAAGGAATGGTATGCCTGTGATGTACGCATCTCTAGCATACCAGGAATTTTGTGGTGAACGTCCACACTCTTGGCTGTGTAAAATATGAGCCATCTCCTTTCTATGTGTCCTCCCTCCATTTGGTGGCCCCTGGTGTCCTGGTATGTGGGAAGCTGCAGCCAGTCTGGGTTGTTGCTGCTCCTTTTCTGTAGAGATCATTCTTTGGCTCATTTTGCAAATTGTTCCACGGTGGTTTCTGCCTCTCTCCTGTCTGATTATTTCTGTCTTTTCGAGACTTTAAAAACAATTTTTTTTGTAGACCATATGTTTTTCCATTGAGCCTGCAGTATTTTCTGCTCAGCCTCTGGAATAGACTATGTGGTGTTTTTCTTTTGATGATTCCTGGCAGGTGGTTTTTCTTAGCAGCTGGTAATGGCTGAGGATGGAGTATGGGAGAAACCAGGTAATGACAAATCTCAATGTGTCTGCCTTGACGTCAAGGTCCTTTCTAGCACCTTCCCCTCCTCCTTATGTTTATTCTCCTGTAATTCCTTAGCTTGTGTCAGAACTATACTGATACCTTGATAGTCAGTATGGGAATCCTAGCTTCAAGGTGCTATAGTTCAAATATTTTTATCTTTAAAATTTTATTACTTATTTGTTTTTAAGCATACTTTTCTTTTTAAGTTTTGAGTTCTAAATTCTCTCCCTCCTTCCCACAGCCTCCCATGCTCACTGAGAAGGCAAGCAATATGACATCAATTATACATGTGAAATCATGCAAAACATATTTCCATATTAGCCATATTTCCAAAAAAGCAAGAAAAATAAAGAAAGTGAGAAAATTAAACTTCCGTCTGGACTCAGGGTTTGTCAGTTCTTTCTCTGGAGGTGAATAACATTTTTTCATCTTGAATCTTTTCAGATTGTCTTGGATCATTGTATATTGACCAGAGCAGCCAATGATCATCATTTTGAATTACTGTTATTGTACCAGTATACAATGATCTCCTGGTTCTGTTAATTTTACTTTGCATCAGTTCCATTAGGTCTTCCCATTTTTTTCTGAAACCACCTCCCTCATCACTGCTTATAGCACATTAGTTCTCCATCACAATCACATGCCACAACTTGTTTAGCCATTCCCCGTCTGATGAGCATCTCTTCAACTTCTACTTCTTTGCTACCACAGAAAAGAATGCAGTTTGGTTTTTTGACAAAAACTCTGGGTTGATGCATGGGGTAGAGATGCAAGATTTTCTTCTAGTTTAGACTCTCTAGATAATAATAGCTTGTACTTTAAGGATTGTTTAGTGCATTAAATATAGAGAGCTATTTGATCCTCACAATAACCCTGGGAGGTAGGAGCTATTATCATCCCCATTTTATGGATGAAGAAACTGAGGTTGAGAGAAGCCTTGCCCAAGGGTACAGCTAGTAAAAGAATAATCCAAGCTTTCTTGACTCCAGGCTCTGCACTCTAACTTGTATGCCACCTAGATATACCTTGAAATAATTTTAAACTGAATAATTAGAAGTGGTCAAATTTAAACTTAGTTCTTCCCAACAGCAAGTCCATTGCTCTGTCCACTGCACCATCTTGTGTCCCTATTGACAGTCACTTAAATTCTCTGGGTTTTAGTTCCTCATCTGTAAAATGAGAGGGTTGAATTAGATGACCTTCAATTTCCCTTGGAGTTCTAAATCTATGATTCTGTGATCCTTTGGCAGTGACCATCCTTTGTTCCTATGCTGTTCAATGCTTTAATAAAAAACTTGAATGAAAGAAAAGATGTTATACTTTTCAAATTTTCAGATGACACAAAAAGGGGTAAGGATAAACTAATGTTGTTCAGTCACGTTTGACTCTCTGTGACCCCATTTGGGGTTTTCTTGGCAAAGATGCTGGAGTGGTTTGCCATTTCCTTCTCCAGCTCATTTTACAGATTAGGAAACTGAGGAAAACAGCATTAAGTGACTTCCCTAGGGTCACACAGCTAGTAAGTATCTGAGGCTGGATTTGAACTCAGATGAATCTTTCTGATTCCAGGTTTGGCACTTTCTCCCCTTTAACACCCTGTTGCACCTGCCATCTCTGTGCCTTGGCATTGGCTGTCCCCAGTGCCTAGAATTCTTTCTCTTCTCACTTTGACCTTCTGGAATTCCATATTTCCTTCAAGACTTAGCTCAAGTCACCCCTTCTGCTGGAGGCCTTTCCTAGTCTGCCCCACCAAAGTTACGTTGTATCTGCTTTCTGTGTTTTGTTTATCTATATAAGTGCACATTGCTTCTTCCTTTAGAATGTAAGTTCCTTGGAGATAGGAACTGTTTCACTTTTGTCTTTGGATTCTCAGTGCCTAGTACATAGTAAACACATAATAAATGTTTGTTTCCTTTTTGATAGCCTGAAGATCATCATATATCCAAGGCTCCCTGGCACCATTTCTGGTTGGTCTCTTCCCTGCCCCTGGTTGGTGTCTCTAATCCCACTTTGGAGGTTCTGGGCCCAGGCTGAAGAGGTTAAGGGTCTGCCATAGTTTGGTGATATCTGTCCTGACCTAAGTGTAAGGGGGTACAATGGCCTACCTAGCAGTGATTTTTCCTAGGTCAGACAGTAAGTGTCTGAGGCAGGATTAGAATTCAAGTCTTTTTTACTCCCAGTCCAGCTATTCTATCTGCTACATTATCTAGTTAACTTGTATTTCCTTCCCCTGCTCCCACATCCCAATTCTGAGGTTTATTTCATAGACAAGGTTGTACTATATTCACAAAACAGCTTCTTTGTAAATTTCCAATTTACCAAAACTTTTCTACTTGGAAAATGACTTTGGCTTTGACTTCCTCATTTAGGAATTGGATTTCCACCAAATCCATGGCCCTCCAAAGAAATAAAAAATCCATTCAACAAGTATTTTTCAAAGACCTATTGCCCACAGTGTTGGTGTTCTAGGAGCTTACAATTTCATTTAGAGAGATATAACATAAACAAAATAGAGAAATGACAGTAGAATCTCTAAACTTGACCATATCCTTTTAAGTTCTAAGAGAGTTAGTTATTAATATATTATACTTCATAGAGTATGCATCCAACATACTGGAGATGTTTCTTTTGACATTTCATTGGTATCAGTACAGCACTCCGTCTGTCCTGCTCTCTTACCCAACTCCTTTTCCAATCATAGATTTCCTGAATGTTGTGCCCTACCCCCTTTATTTCACTTCTTGTAAACAAATCATCATTGGCTCATATATTTCAACCTACTTACATCCACCTGTGCTCTTTGGCAATAGGAGATAGCTAGGTGGCATAGTGGATAGAAGTCTGGGTTTGAAGTCAGAAAGACCTGAATTCAAATGTGACCTCTGGTACTTATTAGCTGTGTGACTTTGGGAAAGTCACTTAACTCCTGCTCTTGTCAGTTTCCTCAATTGTAAAATAGGGATAATAATGGTGCCTACCACCCCGTGTTATTGTGAGGATCAAATGAGATAACATTTGTAAAACTCTTAGCGTAGTGCCTGGCAATAGTAAGTAGTTAATAAATACTTGCTTCTTTCCTTTAGTTCAATGTCAATTCTGATTTTTTTGATTCCATAGAATTCTGATCCCATGATTTACAGCCATGTAGCACAGGGTCAAGAGCCCTGGCTCAGAAATCAGAGGACCTGGATCCTACCTCTGACACTTATTACCTGTGTGACATTAGGCAGGTCACTTCACTACCTTGGGCTTCAGGTTCCTCATACATAAAAATAAGGAAACTACACTAAGGGACCTTAGGGGTCTCTTCCATTATGAGATCTATGATCCTATGATACCATGCTTTCTAGGAGAATGTTGGATTAGAGCCAGTTTTAATTCATTTGAGTTAAAAGATATCACATCATGCTTTATATTGGGATTGGGCTGGGGGAAGGAGGTGAGAAAATGTTGCATCACCAAAATCACAGGATTGCAGTCTTGGAGTTAGACGGGAGCTTTGAGGCCATCCACTCCAATCTATCCCACATAAATAATGGGTTGTCACAGTTCTAAAAAGATTTAGAATCTCTAGTCTAAGGGCTTATCTTCCATCTTTTTTTTGGAGTGCAAACTGACCCATGGATACAGATTTCTAGCTTTATGAGTTGGCTGTTCCATAGGGCACAGTGTTTTGATGGAAACAGAGAAATGGCGTGTCAGCAAACATACAAGGCCAGTACCCTTCTCTCTTTCCATCGAGAGAGTTTGAACGGAGCTCCTCTTGAACATTTTTTTAGTGGAAATGGTACATAGAGTTTGGGTGGGTGTCAAAATCCATCAGCTCTTATTTTGTAAGGCATTTAGGGAAGAAACTTTTCTCCTGCAGAAGAAATTACATGCATTATATTAAAATCAGCAGCAAAATAATAAAATTGCATGGTCGGTACTGTTCTGCAAAACTCCCTTTGTCTGCCAGGGTAATTTGAGTGTGAGGAAGATGATCTCTCTGGTTGCCATGCTTTTATTTAAAAAAGGGAACAGAGAGGAAATTGGCAATACTACAGTAGTATGGTATATGCCATTCTGGGAAATTCTAATCTTTCTTACATCTGCAGCCCTAATCTCAAGGCTAATTTTCTGATGCAGATCCATCACAAACCTGATTTTTTATTTGGGCAGTTATTTATAGGAGGTAAATTCAAGGCCCCAAGTGAATGATACTGCTCCAAAGAGGGGTAAATACTTTGGGAAAAGATGAAAGAGGTTGACACTAGTTTTAAGTGAAACAATCATTTTTGGTGCCATTGCCAAGGAAACTTGTAAGAA
This sequence comes from Gymnobelideus leadbeateri, assembly GCA_011680675.1. Taxonomy (NCBI): domain Eukaryota; kingdom Metazoa; phylum Chordata; class Mammalia; order Diprotodontia; family Petauridae; genus Gymnobelideus; species Gymnobelideus leadbeateri. Next base: position 138,127 of record WOXC01008185.1, on the reverse strand, counting down.
AACATATTAGGAATGCTCATAGAAAAGTATCCCTCCCTTTTTTTCATGATTTTTTTCAGTGTAATTGCAAGACCATGTTTAGCAGTTATGGAAAAAAATCCACTTTATTTAATGTAAGATTTTGGACTAATAGGGTAAAACCAAAAAAAATGGGTAATTCTATGATAATTAAGGAGTACCTTGCTGTACTCAGTAAGTTCTTGGATATTGGGCCTGAAGAACTGGATGATGGGATTGTTGAATTTCTGTCAGTCATCTTTGAAAAATCATAAAGAATAGGAGAGATGCTACAACGTTGGAAAAGGGCAGATATCCTGGTTTTCAAAAAAAGGGTCAACTTGATTTTGATGCCTGAAAAAATTCTGAAATGTGTAATTCAAGTTAAGGCTCTTCACCTAGGGTCTACAGGCTCTCCAGGGATCTGTGGATAGAGCACAGGTGGTCTGTAAATTTGAATGGGAAAAAAATTACATTGCTTTTTTCACTAACCTCTGACTGAAACTCACTGTTTCCTTCCATTATGAATTAAAAAAAACTCCAACACTCAAAACGTTATTCTGAGAAGGGGTTTACCAAACTGCCAAAGTGATGTGTAACAAGCAGAAAAGTTAAAAGCTACTGAATTAAAGTGGTGTTTTCTGAGCATTTAGAAAAGAAAGCAGTGACCACTGAGAGCCAAGATGGGTGCATCATGCCAGATGAGTCTCATTTCCTTTTTTGGACAAGATTACTAGATTAGGAGAATGCCATCCATATAAAATACTTGGATTTTAGCAAAGTATTTGACAAAGTTAAAGGTTCTCCTTTTTAAGTACAGATTGGACTAGATGACCTATTAGATTCTTTCTACCTCTGAGATTCTGACACTTCTTTGAACTGAAAACCAAAATTAGACTTTTTTTTTAGGCTAGAGAGTTGCTTTTAACTTTTTTTGGATGGGTATTTTAGAATGTTACCACTCTGAAATTTGGAAGAAAAGAGACCAATGGGGCTCTTTTGCCCCATTCATTTATCTGTATTTTTACTTCCTTCTGATTATAGCAGTGGCCTAGTTTTCTGAGTGCTCTATATGTCAATGAGCATATTACTGTAGGTATTGTCCTTGTAACTTTTTCAAGTTTTCTGGGCATTCTGAATAAGGTCTTAAACCCTGGCTGGAAGCAAGTCAATTTTGACTCTATTTTCTTTAAGAAACTTAAGGATATCCACGCTGTCTTCTTTGCAGAAGCCAAAAAAGAAAAGCTGCTTTGGAAGAGAGGATTTTTCTTTTAGGCACTAGAGAAATTGCTTAACTTGGCTTTTAATAAGTGCAATAAGTTACTGTCCCTGAGTGACTGAAAACAAGCTGATAGCAAAAGAACCAAAAGGCACGTCTTCTTGGAGACAGACCTCTGTAGCAACAAAAGGAGTGCTGAGCCAAGGGAAAAGGGACTTGGGTTCTAAATTGGAATTCAGTGCTGTGGTCTTGGGAAGGCCGGAAGTGGATGGAATGAGCTCATCCTGGCTTAGGTACTGCTATACTTGGAACCTGTCTTTGGTTCTCAGGGGTGCTGATAGCCACACAGGCTTGCAGGGTAGTGTTTGGTCTTCTGTCTAAGCTTATTTAGGGAAAATACAAAAAGTCACAGTTAAATCTTGCCATCCCTCAGGGATGTCTTTCCTAAGATCTTTTTGCACTTGAGGAGGTGTGGGGGGGTAGGGATGTGTTCATAGGACCTGAGACTTAGAGCCGGAAGAAATATTGTATGCTATTAAGCCTGATCATTTCACTTTACATAAGAGGAAACCGAGGCTTAGGGAGATTAGATCATTTGCTCACAGGCATATGGGAAGAGAGCCAGAATTCCGACCTAAGTGCTCTGAATCTGAATTCAGTGATCTCTGCCTTTTCCACATTGCCACGTTTATCTTTATCCCTTCACTGGCCCTTTCACTGGAGCTGCTCCCAAACACTAAAATGGACTAATTTAAGGTCCACGCTTTTTTCATTCTGTTTGAAACCAATAGAGGGCACAATAACTTGCTAAGTTGGTAGTCAGTTTTTGGATAATTGAAAACACATTGTTTTATGTATAACACAGTAAAACGTGAGAAATAACAATAATAATAGAGTTTGTCCAAAATGATGTGTAACTGAGATAGCGAATATAAATAGAAAATGAATTGGGCCCAGAGTTGGAAAAAGAGGGTGAGGGTAGGTTGGATTGCATTCAGGAAATTACAAACTGTTTTTATTGACTCTAACCTTCCTGTGAAAATGAAGACCCATCTTTCCAACACAAACCTTTTGCCAGTGTGGCCATGGGACAGTAAGACCCAGAACATTGCTACCTTGGAACACCGAAAGTGGACTGTCACATAGAGGGCAAGGGCAAGGCACATGGAGCTGGGAAGGTGAGCAGGCTGCATCATAGAGCAGTAGCGAAGGATGTCATCAAAGAATTTCTTGACAGAAAGATGGACTGGATATGTAACAAAGGGAAGGAGTGAAGTGGTGGGGGTCTGGAGAGCTCTACTGGCATCCTTGCAGTGTTGGGATAAAGTGGGGTGGACCCCCTGTGGTGAACTCTCAGGAAGACCCAGCTAAGAGCTGCACAGGATAGGGAGGCGTGAATGGGTGGTGAGCTGCCTCATCACAGGAAACTCCTCAGTGAGTGAGATCATGGATGCATTTGAGGTTTGGGTAGAGCTGACTTTTAGTTACCATTTTCAGTTTGAAGAGCATTTTAAATCATTTATGTCTCTTGATTCTGACAAAAGTCCTATGAGGTATGTGTTATTATTATCCCCATTTTATAAAAGAAGAAACTGAATCTTGAAGGGGTTGAGTTGCTCAGGATTACATGACTATTAAGGAACTGAGGAAGGATTTGAACTCATGTTTTTTAGACTTCAAATCCAAGATCCTTAGGCCATGCTAGGAAAAATATAATCTCCCCTCCTGTTCTTCTACCCCTCAGTTCAATTCTAATAGCAGCTCTGAGTTGTATGGTAGAAAGAGTGCTGGATTTGGAGGCTCAAGAACCTCAGTTCCCAGACTTGAATCTCAGCTCTGCCATTTAATACTTATGTGACCTTGAACATCTCATTTAACTTTTCTGTGCCTCAGTTTCTTCTGTAAAATGAGGAAACAGAACAAAGTTCTCTTCCAGCTCTAGAGATTTGTTTTTCAGTCTTTTCAGTCCTGACTCTTTGTGACCCCATCTGGTATTTTCTTGGGAAAGATACTGGGGTGGTTTGCCATTTCCTTCTCCAGCTCATTTTACAGATGAGGAAACTGAGGCAAACAGGGTTAGTGACTTCCCTAGGGTCACACAGCTAGTGAGTGTCCGAAGCTGGAATTAAAATCAGGTCTTCCTGACAGCAGAGTTAGTGCTCTCTCCACTGCACCAACTAGTTGCCCAGCTCTAAAGATATGATTGTAAAATATTGCTTTATAGTCACAAAGTGCATTTCTCTCTCTCTCTCTCTCTCTCTCTCTCTCTCTTTCTCTCTGTCTCTCTCTCCCTCCCTCCCTCCCTCCCTTCCTTCCTTCCTTCCTTCCTTCCTTCCTTCCTTCCTTCCTTCCTTCCTTCCTTCCTTCCTTTCTTTCCTTTTTGGAGGGGGAAGGTAGGGCAATTGGGGTTAAGTGACTTGGCCAAGGTCACATAGCTAGCAAGTGTGTCAAGTGTCTGGGGCTGGATTTGAACTCAGATCCTCCTGACTCCAGGGCCGATGCTCTATTCACTGTGACACCTAGCTGCCCCCAAAGTGCTTTTCTTGTTACAACCCAGCGAAGTTGATAGGGCAAGAAGCACCCCCATTTTATACATGAGGACTAGAGTGACTTGCTCAGAATTGCATGCTTGGCAAATCTTTTCATTCCAAGACTAGCACTCTTTCTGCTTCACTGCACTGCCCAAATCATGAGTCATGACCAAATAAAGGTAGAGAAACAAAGAACTGCTTTATTATAATTATCAACATTAGATATAATGTGCATGTTGCTACATTTTCTGAATCATACCTAGTGGGTATTCCTTGGCTAAGTCAACTTTGTTGTTATTATTTTGTTTATCTTTCAAAACCCAGAGTCTTCTTTTTGTGTTTGGGGCTGACTCACGATATAATAGAGCCTTGACAAAGGGTATCTATGTACATGTGGGTTTGGGCGGGGGGGGGGGGGGAAGGAGGTGAGAAGCATTTAAATTGCTAATCATCTGTTTGATGACTGTTTCCCACACAGAAGCATGATTGCATTCTTTAGAGATTCCTCTTGCAAATGTGCTATAAAAAAACCTCAACCTGGCCGTTTATCCTATCTATAAATTATAGGGGAATAAACAAGCTCTCTTTCATTTCCTTAATTGATAAAGAGAGGCAAACTCATAATGATGGTGATAAATGCTGTAACTGACTTGGGAACTGAATTAGATTGTTTACTAACAAAGTTCTTTTTATCAAATCCTTTCTCACTCCCCACTCCCCACCTGTTGTTGATGGGTTTCCACCTACCTAGCAAGTTGATCTCACTGGGGAAGACTTACTATCTATCCTTTCGCAGAATTCTTAAGTTCCTGATGTGGGGTAAAGATCAGATTTCTCTAAGAGCTTTTAGTAAGCTATTATACTATATTATTAAATTTCCAAGGAGAGACCAGGCAAAGGCAAAGAAAGGGTTGCTCCTGTTCGAAGTTGAACAGAAAAAAAAAATGCTTTGGAGGAAACATGGACCCCTAATGCCAGGGATCTTTGATAGACACTGACTAATCTTTTACAAAACTCGTACTAGAAAGAAAAGAAATAAATGTTATTAAGCACTTGCAGCTAGGTGGTGCAGTAGATAGAGAACTGGTTCTGGGTTCAGGAAGACCTGAATTCAAATGCAGCCTCAGACACTTGCTAGCTGTGTGACCTGGGCAAGTCACTAACCCTGTTTGCCTTGGTTTTCTCATTTGTAAAATGAACCAGAGAAGGAAATAGTGAACCACTCCAGTATATTTGGCAAGAAAGCCCTAAAGGGGGTCACGAAGAGTCAGACAGGACTAAAAAATGACTTAACAATAACAATGACTTACTGTGCCAGGTACTTTTTACAAATATCTCATTTGATGTTCAAAACAAATCTGGGAGGTAGGAGCTAATAGGATCCTCACTTTACAATTGAGGGAATTGTACTTGCCCAGGATCACACAGTAAGTTCCTGAGACTGGATTTGACTCCAGTCAAACTTCCTGACTCCAGGCCTAGCACTCTATCTATCCACTGAGTCACCACCTAGCTGCTCAAAAAAAAAAAAAAAAAGACTTTGCTCTTTAAATTTCATATGCTCCTCTGAATCGAAATTGCAGGCATTTAATATTTTGCTCAAAGGATAGGTAGCAAAATCATTTGCAAAAACCACTTTTGTTAGGTATCCATCTGTGCTCCTGCTATTCTTAAAGATGACCATTCTTCATTCCACCCACCTCATGCTGCCCCAAGCACACCCTTCTGTTTCTTTCAAAGGCTTAGATGGTCACACACCAAACACATCCTTCCATCTTTCCCTCTATCTTTGGTTCTGTTAGGAAAGGGTAATGGATTTGGATTCAGAGAACCTGGCTGGGAATACAAGTTCTGCTGCTTATTGTCTTTGTGACCTTATGCTAGTCACTTAAGGTTTCTGGGGCGCAGTTTCCTCATTTGTAAAATGAGGGGATTTTACTGAATCCATTTAAGTCTCTTCAGGCTTTAAATATCTGTCTCTCTGGTCCTTCCATATCCTTAGATTTTTTTTTTTTGCAGTTGTATTATTGCCTTAGTGAAACTATGCATGGCAATAAGATTTTGGTATTAGCACAGTTACCATGTAATTTAGACATTTCTAGTAAAACATAAGGTCCTTGGGAGAACTCACTCTTTTGTTTCTCACCTTGTATCTGCAGTGCCCTACCAGGGACCCCCACACATTTTAACTTGGTCTGTACTTTCTTTCATTTAGAGAGCTCCCAATTTTAATCAGTACCTGGAACATTTGGGAGATTAGATAACTTGTCTGAGGTCACAGTCAGTCTGTGTCAGAGGCTGGACCTGAACCTGGGTCTTTCTGACTCCAATCCAGCTGTCTATTTGCTATTCCAAGGTATCACTCATTATGTATAAGGTAGGCATTTAATAAATGCTTGTTGAATAGAATTGAGTTGAATTTTGTTCAACACAGCAGTAGGAGAAGGAAGAAGGAGAGTACAAGGTCGTAGGAGAGCATAATAGAGACTTCTTTCCCAAAGGCACCCATTGAGCAAGGTTGTCCCTCTATCCACTATGCCAGACTGTCTCTCACTATATTCTTACACATAGTAGGTGCTTGTTGAATAGAATAGAGCTGTATTGAATTGAGTTAAGTCCAACACTAAATTCACTACCTCTTGCTGTAGGCAAACTACTACTAACTGACAGGGTACAGACCCAAGCTGAAATTTTCACCCCTTACCCCAAAAGTACAAGTTGAACAAAGTGGCTAGCTTTTGTAGCTTTGTCAACTGTTAACACATCTTGTTTATCACCAGAGCAATCTTTACATTGTAATTGAGCAAAGGTTTCTATTAAATTCTGCCCATCTAAGTATTTCCTCAGCAGTGAAATGCCAATTCCCTTTGGGTAACATCTCTAGTGTTACCTAATGGATCAGGATGTTGGCCTGGGTCTGGTAAGATTCATACAAGTTCTAAACAGGGACTCTGTAGCCAGTCCAATTTTTGGATAGATAGAGTAGTGATCCTCATGATTAATGAAACCCCTATAGGCAGGCTGTTGTGCAATTTCAGCAGAGATCGGTCTTCTGGTGAGAGGCTATTAATAATAGGCAGTTAATGGCTCCCACCAGAAACCAAAGGCAGGCTATCTATTCATTGGGCCCTGGTGCTTATGGCAACAGGCTGCTTGAGATAAGGCATCCACGTAAATATGTCCTCTGTATCCATAGTCCAGTGATCACTTTTGTGCTAGGGAAAGGATACAGAGTTCACTCGCTCTGTTGTTTAAATCAGTGGAGTTTGATGGCATGGAGTTTTTAAAAATAACAAATATTTATACCAGTTAGAATTTAGTCTAAGTTTTTCTTTAACAGTTAGGTCAAGGGCATGTGATTTCATATAACTTTTAGTTTTTAAGACTTGTCTCAAGCTTAGAGAGGTTAAACTCAATTCAGTTTTACACATTGTATTTTTATGTGCCAGATATCATGCTAGGTAGTAAGGATACAAAGACTAAAAACCAAACCCTTCATGCCCCCAAGGGGCTTGCATTCTATTTTTTTCAGACCTTATATTCTATTGGGGGAAAACAACATTACACAGATAAGTAAATATAAAATCCATTTTAAAAAATATAGTGCAGATAGGTGAAACCGAAGACTAATCTTCCTGAGTTCAAATCTCACCTTAGACACTAGCTATGTGACTCTGGGCAAGTTACTTAACCCTGATTGCCTCAGTTTCCTCATCTGAAAAATGAGCTGGAGAAGGAAATGGCAAACTTCCCCAGTATTTCTGCTGTTTCTTCCTTACCCCCAAGTGGGGGTAATGAAGAGTCAGATATGACTAAAAAGTGATTGACCAACAAAATATAGAATATATACATGAAATGCAAAGCAAATGAGGAGGAGTTACATTCAAGGAGAAAGCATGGAGAGAGCAGATGGAATATCATAGGTAAGGAACAATAAATCTAGTTTTGTTGTAACATAGGACATAGGAGGGGGAGTAATGAATAATCAGCCTTGAAAGACACAATGGATCCACATTGTATAAGACTTTAAATGTCAAACAAAGGCATCTATATGCTATCCTAAAGACACTAGGGAGTTACTTAGGCTTCTTGAGCAGGGAAGTGACATAAGCCATGGTCATGTAGCTAATAAGTCTGAGGATTTGAACTCATTCTAACCTCATGCTGTTATGCCTCTCTTTATAACAATTAGAGGTGTCTAAAAGCAGAATGAACTACCTTACGGTAGGAAACTCCACTCCTGGGAGGTTTTCAAGGTGAAGCTAGATGACCAGAAAGGGATAATTAGAAGGGATTCCCATTCAGGCAGAGGCTGTAATATTTGACCTTTGAAATCCCTTCTGGCTTCTCATTGAGACTCTGAGATTCTATAGAGTTCTTTGAGGTTTAGAAAGTATTTTTGTCTATGACCATGTGATTATGTAATTATCAGGGAAATGAATCATCCCTATGATTTCATTGGTATAGAGAACTCCTTGATGAGAAAAAAAAAAAAACAAAAAAACAAACCTCTCTATACCAAAGCAGTACAACCCCTTCTCTGGAATTTAGAATCTTGGAGAGGTGCCTAGTGAGAGTTTGGGTCTTGCCCAGGGTTTACACAACCAGTATATGATCACTAGGTCTTCCCAGCTCTGAGGCTGGATCTTTATTCAATATGCTATACCATCACTTAGTTACTATGTGATTTAACAGATGAGGAAGGGAGCATCAAGGTAGCACAATGGTTAGAACACCAAGCCTAGAGGCAGGAAGACTTATCTTTCTGAGTTCAAATCCAGACTCAGACATTTACTACCTGTGTGATCCTGGGCAAGTCACTTCACCTCAGTTTCCTCATCTGTAAAAATGAACTGGAGAAGGAAATGGCAAACCACTCTTTTCCAATAAAACCCCAAATGGGGTCATGAAGAGTCGGATATGACAGAAAAATGAATGAACAGGAAATAGATCAGGAAAGAGAGAAGGGAAATGACATGTTTACAGTTGTCCAACTAATTAACATCAGAGACAGGACTCAAGTACAAGCCATCTGACTTCATATGCAGTGAATTTTCCACTATGCCATCCTTTTTAAATCAAATGGGACAAATGAGATTAATATTTGTAAAGTATTTAGCACAATGCTTGATACATGTTATTCAGTCTTGTCGAACTCTTTGTGACTCCACGGACTTTGCCCATGGGGTTTTCTTGGCAAAGATATTGGAATGGTTTGCTTTCTCCAGTGTGTCCCCATCTGACACATGAGGAACTGAGGCAAATAGGGTAGTAAGTGACTTACCTAGGGTCACACAGCTAGTAAGTGTATAAGGATAGCTTTGAACTGAGATTTTCCTGACTGAAGGCCCAGTACTCTATCTGCTGTACAACCTAACTTGGTATATAATGGGTACTTAGAAAATGCTTATTCCCTTCTCCTTTTGAAGAATGGTTTTTGAACCCTGATTTCCAAGCCAGAATTTGGGTATTTCACTCCTTTAGGCCTATTAAATCTATAGATATTTAGCTTTTCTTCTTGGTTTGGATTTTGATTCTAAGAAGCTCACTGAATTATTCTGCTTGGACGCCAGTTAGCTTTTTCATTGTTTCATGGTCATAGTCTGCTTTCCTATTTTTGGCTATCTTTCAGTGTTTTAAATGGTGTTAGATAATGTGGAAGGATAAGTGCTTTAGATTTGGAAAGACAATGGACAAACGACAGGGTGTGATGCCACAAATCTACTCTCCCCAAGGATCCCCACCCAAAATTTTTTTGTGATGCCATTTTCCCAATTTTCCACCAGCAAGCCTTAGAATTTGCTTGATGGCGAATCTTGCTGGTTTCAATCTGTCAGTATCTTTGTCTAGAATGAGTCAACTTCACTTGTGAGATAGGACATAGGATTTTCCTTTCTCCTATGTGAAAAGAGCATACTCTCCTTCTTTTAGGGACTTTAGAGGATTTTGTTTGTTTTGCTACCAAGCACTACAGGCAGACTTACAAGAGGGTTAACTTGATAATGATGTTTTCTGTCAATTTGAGCAGTCCATAACTCTTCTTCTTGGCTATCCCTCTGTTCCTATTAGGGAATATCCTTAGGGTCAGCCAGCCCCCTGCTTTCACAGACATTATCTCAGTTCTCAGTCTCATTTCTGTCTCCTTGTGCTGTTGCTTTTTAGATTCTTGGTTTCACAACTCTTTGATGGATTGGAGATCTCATCATTGTGGGAATGTGGGTACTACTTCCCCCAGTGGTGCAGATTGCAGTTCATCTATGTCTCCTCATTCTTTGCTGCTCTTGTCTGTTCTTCTATTAAGCCTCAGGGGGTGTGTGGGGGAGCAATCAACGTTCGGTAACCTTCTTCCATATCAGAAGTTCTTAAAGGGTCCAGGGTCAGATTTCAGAGGATTCATGAACTTGGCTGGAAAACTTCTATCATTATTTTTCATTAATCTTTGTATTCTTTTGGGAATTCTCTGTATTTTATTTTATGACCCCCCCTCCCTGTCCCCTCTACCATTTTACCAGTTGCCTCAGACCCCCCAAATCGCAAGTTATGGGTCTGTCCTGGGCCTGCAGGAAGCTCAGGTGAAGACTTTAGTTTCTATCTCATTCTAATTCCTGCTTCTCTCCTTCCTTCTTCCTTCTCTCCTCTACCTTACTTCTTGCCTTCCTTTCCCTCCCTCCTTTGCTTTTTTTTTCTCCCTCACTCCTCCTTTCCTTCCTCTCTTCCTTCCTTCTTCCCTCTCTCCTTTCCTTCCTTCCTTCCTTCCTTCCTTCCTTCCTTCCTTCCTTCCTTCCTTCCTTCCTTCCTTCCCTCCTTCCCTAGATTACACTGTGTCTAAATTACTGCAATAGGTTATTAATTGGTCTCCTTGATGCCAGGGCCTCCAATTCTAATATATCATAAATAACATTATATAATTAATTTTTCTAAACATTGCTTTCATCATTTCATTCTCCCACTCAAAAACTCCAAGTCTGAAATTCAACTGTCACTGCTTGGCTTTCAAAATTCCCTCAGCTCCCTATAATATGATCCCAACTTACCTATTCAAGCTTATGTCCTACTGTTTCCTGATAAATGCCTTCTTTTACTGTAGGTACAATATCCTAAGCAAGACACCCTGAGGGAGAAACAGGAGGTAGCATGCCAGGCAAGTTAAACTACCACCACTATGCATACCACTGCCACCACCATTAAGACCTTAACCACCATTTCCTCTCAAACCCTTATGGAGACAGCTCGGGACCCTGATCTCAGTAGCAATGCGTCTAGCTCAGTGCCCTCAGCTATGCTTTTTGAGAAGCAGCCTCAGTGGAGATGCAGCCTGGAAACTACCCTGCAGCTATGACTACAGCAACAACTGCTAATAAAGAAAAAAGGAAAGTTTTTGCCAACAAAGTCTTTGGCACCATCAAATGGTTCAACATCAGAAACTGATATGACTTTATCAGTGGAAATGACATTAAAGAAGATGCATTACCATCTGTTTTGTTGCTATACCATAAGGATTGTGGGATCTTTCCATATGACTTGCAACTGAAACCTTCAATAGGTCCTATCTCTCCCATTAGAATGTGAGCTCCTTGAGAAGAGGGAAGGCTTTTCTTTTCTATATATATCTTGGGTGCTGGCATGATGCTTTGCATGTAGTAAATGCTTAATAAATGCTTTATTCATGCATTCATTTATTCAATTAAATAAACATTTATTAATCACCTATAATGTGTCAGGCTGCTAGGCCGAGGAGAAGGGGGATATAAATAAGAAAAAGAAAGAACATGTCCTCAAGGAATTTACAGTCTGATGGGAGAAGACAATACATAAAAGGTAACTGGAAAAGGGTGATGGTGGATGTCAAGAGGTACATGGCTTAGGGACATCTTGTTCCATGGAGTTGAAATCAATCAGAGCTGCGGATATAAAGTGGAGTTAGCTAGAATCCAATTTCTGCCCTCTATAAAGGAAGGCATTGGGAGGAATTTATTGTTTTACACTTCAGCCTTCCAAGTAGAAGGGCTAGGAGGCTGAGGTATATGAGGAGGCACTGAGTATCCAAAACTTGAGCGAGCACATTGCTAAATTGTCTCTTGCCTAAAATACCTTCCCCATTCCCTTTTACTTTTCTAAACCATTATTTATTATTAGTCATTTATTTATTTGTTTGTTTATTTGTCTTTTTGGAGGGGGGAAAGCAGGGCAGTTGGGTTTCAGTGACTTGCCCAAGGTCACACAGCTAGTAAATGTTAAATGTCTGAGGTCGAATTTGCACTCAGGTTCTCCTGACTCCAGGGCTGGTGCTCTATTCACTGTGACATCTAGCTGCCCCATTATTAGTCATTTATTAAGTACCTACTATGTGTTAGACACTATGCTCAGTACTTGGGGTACAAAAAGAGGCAAACGACAGTCCCTGCCCTCAAGGAACTCACAATCTAATGGGGGAGATAATAAACAAACATATAAATAAAAATAAGCTATATACAGGATAAATAGGGAATAGGTGAGGGAAAGCATTAAAGCACATCTTTCCTTTCCTTCTTCTCCCCAAGGATAGCATGAGAGATTTTTGTCTGATGTTTTCTTAAAATTTAGCTAGATTATATCCACAGGATTTTATGGATCTATTCATCTGGTAGCCTTGGGACAAAAAGGAAATTAAGTTAGTCTAGCATGACCTGTTCTTGATGAAATATTGCTGGCTCTCTGTGTTTACTTCTTCCTTATCTAGATATTGACTAATCATCTTTTAAATAATTTTCTTTTAAAATGATTTGGTAATAAATAATACATTTAATATATAATAATGTAAAAATAATATGCCTTGAGTAATTTTGCTAGAGAGGTATCCTGGTATAATGGATAGAGGGCCAGCTTCAGAGTGAGGAGGCTGTGGGTTTAAGTCTTGCATTGTATACATACCTGCAGTGTGACATCAGGTCACACTTAAACTCTGAGACAATACTGTAGGCCTATAAATTGTAGAGTAGTTGCTGATCTGCATTGGTAGAGGGTCTTTCTTTACTAGAAATTCCCTTTACCAGTAATAAGTCCATACCATATCCCTCTTCCCCCAAATAATTAGGAACCAAAATCAAACTCACAGGTCAATAATTTGAAGACTCTTTTCTCTTTCCCTGTGGGGAAAAATACAGACATTTGACCTTTGATTACTTCTTTTCTCCATGATCTTTGATAATGATAATAGCTAACATTCATATGATACATACTATGTGTCAGGAATTGTGCTAAGTGCTTTACCAATATTATCTCAGTTGATCTTCACAACAAAATTGCAAGGTGGCTGCTATTATTTCCCCTATTTTACAGATAGTGAAACTGAGGCAAACAGAGGTTAAGGGACTTGCCAAGGTTATATAGCTAGTGATTTGAACTATTTTTTTTGAATTTGAACTCAGATCTTCCTGACTTCAGGCCCATCACCCTCTCTATTGTAGAGTCACTGGTCACTGACAGCTGATAACTGCCTTTTTTAAAAAAAAATTGATTGTATTGAAAAAATGAACAAACATTTATTTTCTTTCCATCCACTAGCCCCCTTGAAAGAGAAAATAAAAGAAAGCCCTCAATGCAGTCAAGAAAAACAACTTTCATCTTTGGCTATGGCTAAAAATATATGTCTCAATCTGTACCCTGGAGTCCATCATCTCTTTGTCAGGATGTGGGGAGCATGTGTCATCATGTGTCCTTTGCCAGTACATTAGGAAGTAGTTCGTGGTGACTTGAACTAATCAAGGGAAGCTAGCTTCTCTCCCTTTCCCATAATCTCTTTGATTTGAGGGTTTCAACTCCTATTGCCTATATTTTATCCTTTCCAGTCCAAAGGACTGGATTCTGTTTTCTTGTCAGAGAAAACAGAAAGATGAGTTGAACAGCTCTTTCTTCTCTTCATCATCCATTATCATTATCTCATGCACTTCAATCAACAGTCATATATTTTCTTTGATCTTTTTCTTTCTCTAAATCTAGCTAAAAAAGGCTCTTTTCCTAGTCCTTAGTTCATCTTGTTAGCCCTAGCTCATTTTACCTTTAGCCCTATTATTACAAGACAGCTTCTGCTGTTTTAGTCATCTTCCATTACTTGCCATTTCAGTCTTCTCAAAGTAACTTTCTGGAAGCAAAACTGGTCAAAGAGTTTTCTTGCGTATCTGCCTTGTGTGTTCTTGAGTATCTTTAAGCCACTCTCCTTTCCCCTCCTCATGTAAATCTTTTCTCTTTGTATATTCATAATTTCGTTCTGGCTAGCTTGCCGTCCCTTCTGGGATGACTTTTCTGGTAGACTTTTAGGTCATGAAAGCTTCTTGGGGAGGGGGCCATCCTTCATCCATCCGTCTCCTTGCTCTGATTCTGACACTTTGGAGGTTATCACCAGGCCTCAGTTGCCTTCTCACCCTGGAACATCACTCTGCTCCTCTAGCCTTCTTTTTCCATCGGTGAGTTCATTTCAGGGTCTCCATTTTGGAGAAGAGCCAAGGCCTGAAAGTTCATTGAGGGTGGGGACCATCTTTCCTTTTGCTTGTATCTGTATGCTTAGCACATAGTAAGTCTTGGTTGTTGTTTAATTGTCTTTCAGTCATATCTGACTCTTTGTGACCTCATATGGGGTTTGCTTGGCAAAGACACTGGAGTGTTTTGCTGTTTTCTTCAGCTCATTTTACAGATGAGGAAACTGAGGCAAACAGGGTTTAGTGACTTGCCCAAGGTTGTATAGCTTCTAAGCGTCTGAGGCTGGATTTGAACCCAGGTCCTCCTGACTCCAGGCCCAGCCTCTATCCACGGAGCCATTAAGTGCTTAATGAATGCTCAACGTCAGCCTTTCTGTGAAATCCTTCCAAATATGCTCTCCTAAAATCCAGAATGCATGTACTTCTATGATCCTCTTTTTTTCTTTTTTGGCAGCTCTTCCTACTGCATGTTCCCTCATTGGAAAGAAAGAAAACCCTTGTAACAAATATTGTAATACTTTAAATGGCCTTTGTCAGATGCACCATATCTTTGTTCAGGGGCCTGATCTTTCTCTATTTTAAGTCATATTCTGAAAATCCAAATTCTGTTTTCAAACACCATCTTTTTAACCTGTTAACTTCCTGTTATAGTGTTTTATGTGAAAAGGAGCATTTGAAGAAATTTACCATAGCGCTGGCCTTTGCACTCTGTATGGGACAACTTTAAAGGCACCAGCAAACACCTTAGGTAAGCATGTCTTCACGTTTTACAACTCACTTGATTTACATATTCCTCGAATCATTAAACAAAATTATCTCCCTAGTTCCATCTGTCATAGAATCTTGTTTAATTAAGAGAGATGAATACATAAGATAATTGGCACAGATCTTTGGATCTGAAGAAGCATATCCTCAAGTTGATTAAAAAATGCAACACATATAGATACATGATATCTGAAGTTGGAGGGAGAAGCTTTTTCCATGTGGTAACCAAAAAGGCCCTGGATTTGAAATCAGAAGTCTCGGGCCCCAGTTCTGCTATGCAAGTAGCTCTGTGATCTTAGCATATTATTTCACCATTGTTCCCTCAACTTATCCATATTTAAAATGAAGAACTTGGATTATGTTGACCTCTAAGATCCTGCCTAGCTCTAGAATTCATTTGATGGTCAGAATATGATTTTCACAAAAAAGTCAGCTGTCAATTTTAAGGTTCAAAAGAGCTCTTCTAAGTTCTAAGCACTGATGAAGGAGTTTCTTTTTCACTTAGACAAAAGATCCAAAGTTTTTGAATTTTGCCTGTCAGTGAATTAGGGGAATGTCTAATCCAAGCATGTGAAGACTTCCTTTGGTGGAATGGGGTGGGAGGGAGGAGAAAAATTTGTTCCAATGGCCATGAAAGTGGCTGAAGGATGTACTGTGGAGTGCTTAGAGCTTGGTCAGACATCAAAGATACCAAGGTCATCCACTGCATTCCAGCCATCAGCAGTCATCTTGACTTTTGTCACTAGACTTTGATGACTTTGGAAGAGAGAGTTCGGCTGATGACTTTGTGCAACTCTGTCTCACTTAAATCCGATTTATGCAGGAGTCAAGGCACTACCCCATGAGGTCATTGGTCTTCTTTGAAACCACAAATGAACAACAAGATCAGAGACAAATTTTACTACACCTTAATAAGATATATTTGAGAGAAATAATTTAAGAATAAAACAAGCCTCTTTTTTCCTTCTTTTTTTAATGCTTTCCATTTCTCCAAAATGATTATTGATTAAAAAAACTACCATGGTGCAATGAATATGGCCCTGGACTTGGAATCTGGAAGATTTAAGTCCAAATCTTGCTCCAAACACTAGCTTTATGTCTCTGGGCAAGTCATTGAACCTCTTGGTGCCTAAGTTTTCTCATCTGTAAAATAAGTGGGTTGGACTTAATGGCTGTTAAGGTCCCTTCCATCTCTGGAGACATTGGAAGCCAGTGTTAAGAATATAAAGAAGGTTTAAGGAAGTCAGTAAGGGTTGTCACTAATTCAGCATACATCGTAAACTTCTGCATATAGCTACTATTAGAGGGACTCGGTTAGCGCTGCTACTCCAGGTCACGGTTTAGGAAAGAGCTATGAGGAGCTAAATGACATGCATTAGCAAAGAAAGGGAAGATAATTACGCTGATGGTGAATTACGTCACTTGAAAAGGCTACAAGCCAGAACTAAGGGAGGGAGAGTCAGTGCACAACCTTTATTCACAGATTATTGCACACTCACTGCAGCCTGAGGCTGAGGCAACAAAGTATGGACTGATTCTCTGCTGCTTCTACTAATTTTGGCCTAACAATTAACACCAAGAGAACGAAGGCCTCTACCCAAGCACTGCATCATCCGTATGGGGAGCCGTTAGTTATAGCAAATAGAGAAATTTTGGTTGCTATCAACAAGCTTCCTTACCCTGGCAGTAGGCTTTCCAGTGATGTACGTGTAGGTGATGAGATTGATGCATGTATTGACAGACTTAGCTCTCTGGAAGGCTCTTTGGGAAAGGGTGAGAGAGGATAAGTACTGGGTCGCTTACCAAACTGAAGGTCTACGGAGCTGTTGTACTAACCTCACTGTTGTATGCCTGTGAAACCTGGACAATCTACCGGTGCCACGCCAGGAAACTGCATTGCTTCTATTTGAATTGTCAAGAGTCTGAAGATCACTTGGCAAGATAAGCTATGGACCATGGAAGGTTTTTCTTGAGCTGAATTGCCAAGCAAAGCACAACTCCTTTGGGCTGGTCATGTTATTCGAATGCCAAAAGCACATTTGCCTAAAAGACTGTTTTATGGAGAACTCACACAAAGCAAACACTCACATGGTGGTCAGAAAAAGTGATACACATACTCTCAAAGTCTCTCTGAAGAACTTTAACATCAGTTGTGAGACATAGGAGATACTGGCACAGGACTGCCCAGCGTGTATCAAAGAAGGGGCTGTACTCTATGCACAAAGCAGAATTGCAGTAGCTCAAAAGAAACACAACATACAGAAATTTGGAGACATCCCTGCTCCAAATGTTCATATGGACTGTTTGTGCCCAACCTGTGGTAGAGCCTTTTGAGCTCATATTGTTATGTTTAGTCACAGTTGGACACACTGTACCTTGACACTGACATAGTGATGTCTTTTTGGTCCTCTTCTAGAACAAAGGATGCCAACCAACCAATCAACCAGCCAAGGGCAGATAGGAAAAAAGAAGCAAGGTGATAGAAGGGAAAATTAAAATTTTGAGAATTAGGAATAATTTGTGAAGAGGAATTATATCACAGGATAGGAAGAAACTAAATAAAACCAGGATGTATAAGATGGGAATCAGTTGAAACTAGCCACATTGATAAAGGAGATTACTACATGGCTAATATTCTCCGATTGAGCTTAAAGAGAATACCTGAGTTCCTAAGAGGAGAGAGGGTTGTTCACTGAGATACCAAACATAGTTGGGAGGAAGGGGAAGAGGTTCCACTTATGACTAGGAACAGTGAACTTAAGCTTTTATTAATCTGTTGTGTACCAGGAACTGTGCTAAGTGCTGGGGATACAAAGAAAGGTGGGCTAGCTAGAAAACAAGAACCCTGAGAGAAGGCTTAGAGAAGATAACTAGTAAATGATAGAGAATGTCTGTAATAACTGATTATCACTTAAATCTGAACTACTGACTTGAGTGTAGTACAATGGAGGCAATGGATGGCAAAGAAAGGGTTAAATTGGCTAGCAATCACTTCACTGACCAGGAGATGACAACTGAGTATGGGTTAAATGGAGTGCTGTTTAGTTGTGTCTGATTCTTCATGACCCCATGGACCATAGCATGCCAGCCCCTTCTATTCTCCATTATCTCCCCAAATTTGTGCAAGTTCATGTCATTGTTTCTGTGATACCATCTATTCATCTCACCCTCTTGCCTTTAATCTTTCCCAACATCAGGGTCTTTTGCAGAGTCCTGTCTTCTCATTATGTGGCCAAAGTATTTAAGCTTCAGCTTCAGTATTCGACCTTCCAGGGAAAAGTTCGAATTAACTTCTTTAAATATTGACTGATTTGATCTCCTTGCTGTACAAGGGACACTAAAAAATCTTCTCCAGCACCACAATTCAGAAATGTCAGTTCTATGGCACTCAGTTTTCCTTATACTCCAATTCTCACAGGTATACATTGCTATTGGAAAAAAACGGTAGCTTTAATTGTGTGAATCTTTGTTGGCAAGATGTCTCTGCTTTTTAGTCTGCTGTCCATATTTGCCATAGCTTTCCTTCCAAGGAGCAAGTGTCATTTAATTTCATAGCTGCAGTTGCTGTCTGTAGTGATGGTTGAGCCCAAGAATATAAAATCTGATGCTGTTTCCATTTTTTCTCTCTATTTGCCAGGAAATGATAGGACCAGTTGCCAAGATCTTAGTTTTTATTAAATTTTAAGCTTCAAGTCGTCTCTTACGCTTGCCTCTTTGACCCTCACTGAGAGGTTTAATTTTTCTTCACTTTCTGCCATCAGGGTGGTATCATCTGCATATCTGAGGTTGTTGATATTTCTACCAGCAACCTTAATTCCAACTTTTTATTCATCCACCCTGACATTTTGCATGATGTGCTCTGTATATAAGTTACATAAGGTGACAATATACAACCTTGTCATACTCATCTTAAAGTAATCAGTTCTATGTTCAATTCTAACTGCTGTGGCTTGGCACACATAGAGGTTCCTCAGGAGAAAAGTAAGATGATCTAATATTCCCATTCTTTGAGGACTTACCACATTTTGTTGTGATCCACATGATCAAAGGGTTGTTTTGTTTTGTTTTTTTTTTTTGCTTTTTGGAGGGCAATTGGGGTTAAGTAACTTGTCCAAAGTTACACGGCTAGGTTTTTTTTTTTGGTTTGTGTGCGTTAAGCGTCTGAGGCTGGATCTGAACTCAGGTCCTTCTGACTCCAGGGCCGGAGCTCTACTCACTGTGCCACCTAGCCGCCCCGTGATCAAAGGTTTTAATGTAGTCCATGAAGCAGAAGTAGATGTTTTTCTGGAGCTACCTTGGTTTCGCCATAATCCAGTGAATGTTGGCAATTTGGTCTCTAGTTCCTCTGCCTCTTTGAAAACTAGCCTGCTCTTCCAGTAATTCTTTGTTCACATATTGCTGAAGCCTAGCCTATAGAATCTTAAGCATAACCTTGCTGGTGTATGAAATGAGCACAATTGTTTGGCAATTTGAACATTCCTTGGTATTGCCCTTTAGGGTTGGGATATAAACAGATCTTTTCTAATCCAGTGGCCACTATTGAATATTTCAAATTTGCTGGCATATTGAGTGTAGCACTTTAACAGCATCACCTTTTAGGATTTTAATTAACTCAGCTGGAATTCCATTACCTCCACTAGCCTTATTGTTAGCAATGTTTCCTAAACCTACTTGATTTCATTCTTCAGGATGTCTGGCTCTAGCTCATTAACCACCTCATTCTGCTTATTGGTAATGTTAAGATCTTTTTTATATTTTTCTTTTGTGTAATCTTGCTACATCTTCTTAATCTCTTCTGCTTCTGCTAAATTCCTATATATTTTTTTCTATTATCATGTCCATTTTTGCATGAAATCTTCCCTCAATATCTGTAATTTTCTTGAAGAGATGGGGTCTTTCCCATTCTACTGTTTTATTTTTTTGCATTGCTCTTTTAAGCAAATGTTCTTATCTTTCCTTGCTATTCTCTGGACTTCTACATTCAGCTGACTAGAACGTTCCCTTTCTCCTTTCCCTTTCCCTTTTCTTCTTTCCTTAGCTATCTGTAAAGCCATTTTGTTTTCTTGCTCTTCTTTTTCTTTAGAATGTTTTGTGTTACTGCCTTCTGTACACTATCGCAAACCTCTGTCCATAGTTTTTTAGGTATTCTATGTACCAGATCTAATTCTTTAAATCTATTTATCATCTCCATTTCATATTCATGAGAAATATTATTTAAGTTATACCTATATGGTCTGATGGTTTTCCCTACTTTCTTCAATTTAAGTCTGAATTTTCTAGTAAGAAGCTCATGATCTGATTCACGATCAGCTCCAGATCTTGTCTATGATGGAGAACAAAATGGGGTACACTGTGATCTATTAAGTCAATTAGGTTAAGTGAAGCTGGTGTGTAGACTCATGCTACAGATGAAGTATCAAATGATGGAACTCATATGAGAAGAATGGCAGGTGTAGTTATGATTTACATGTCAAGCTGAACTTAGGGTCAGAAAAAATCAGGTTTAAATTTAGTACAAGTAATCATGTGACTCTAAAAGGTTCACTCACCCTATTAGTGCCCCTTGTTGTTAGTAATTTTTCAGTAATGTCTGATTCATGGTGACCCCATTTGGAGTTCTCTTAGCAAAGATAGTGGAGTAATTTGCCATATCCTTCTCCAGCTTATTTTAGAGATGAGGAAACTGAGACAAACAGGGTTAAGTGACTTGTCCAGGGTCACACAGTTGAGAAGTGTCTGAGGCTAAATTGAACTCAGGTCTTCCTGACTCCAGGCTGTGTGCTCTATCTGCTGGACCACCTAGCTGACCTCCTACTTGCCTGTAGGCAACTCTTTAAGTTGCAGAGTAATATGCTGACCTGTAGGGGTAGAGTGAGTTTATTCATCCAGGAGTATATTATCAATGAAATCACAGCTTAAGACCTTCCCTCCTATCACTTATGCACAAGTGCAGGTAAGACAGGGAGAAGTTTAGGAGAAGAAGCAAGATTAGTTAAAAGTGAGAATCTGTGATGAGTTAAGCTATAGTATGAAACCAAGAGGAGACCACTTAGTGGACCTGAGAAATCAGAACAGTAGTCTAGGAAATAAAACAAATAGTGATACAGTGCATTTCTTAAACAATATATCTATTGACTTGATTGATATGTTCATGAAGGCATCATGACACATGACACCATGGCAAATTATGGTAGTCATGGCTTAGCAGTCTTGGAACCTTAAAGTGTGAAATTATATGAGTGGTTTAACTGAATTGTATGTGAACAGTAGTATAGAAGTAACATTGGTCTTGAAGCCCAAAGGTATGAGTTTGAGTTTTGGCTTTGACTCGAAGAATATGTTTTTGGGCAAGATAAGCTCTTGAGCCTCAGTTTACACATATGTGAAATGGAGGTAATACTTGTACTACCTATTTCCCAGGGCTTTTTCAAACATTTCTAACATGCTGCACAAGCATATGTTTTGTGTGCTTATATTTACTCATATGGTAGGAAATGTTAGCTGTGGCATTTGAATAATTGATATGTACAGACCTGCAAGGGATAGGGCAATAGGAAGGGAATGAGGGAAGGTAAGGGATAGGCTGGGACTCAGGATCATAGTGTCTGGTGGGAAAATCTCTCTTTTTGTCCTTGGATGGCTAAGGTGGTGAAGGGTGAAGCAGCTGAAAGCCATCCAGCTGATGAGACATAGTGTTATAACCCTGCTCATGGCAGGGGAGCCCACTGGAACTCTTGGTCTCATTAGGGGGCAAGTCAATAAATGATATGCAAATAATTTAACAGATAGACAGTCAGCCTTCCCAGAGTGAACTGCTATCATTTCCACCACCATTTGGTTCAGTGATTAATCCCTGTAAAATTGGGATGCCTGGAGGGTGGGAGGGCATGAATCCAACAGGACTTAGGGAACAATTACAAGTGTTCGAAATTTACAATATGAAGTTTTGATCCTAGTAAATGTGGGATGCCTTATTTGTTTTTGGAATCTATTTTCTTGACTGATCTATGGTTGTTTATTTTTTAAAGAGTACCTTTGTACACATGTGAAAATCTCAAATAGAGAACTGTGAAGTTGTTGGGATGGGGGAAGTGGAAGAATTGAGTATGTAATGTGTTTTCAATCTCCTTTTTGTAAGACTGAGTTACATTCTTTGAAATGTAATTTAGGTTCCAATTAAACCAAAGCCATCTGCATGCTCTCTAGGAGCACTGTCTGTCCAGAGTAAGCACAGGAGACTCTTTCCCTTGTGAATTGGGGAAGCCTTGTGCTCATAGAGGGATGAATTGTGAAGATCCTGGATTAGATCCCTGTAATCACCCCAGTACTGGTCCTGGGCCCTTTACTCCCTGAACTCTGATGTCTATCCTCTCAGTTCCAGTTTTTGGCCCCCATCCTAACGGCAATGATGGATCCATTGCTTTCTGGCACAATCCCTTTCCCTTCTCCTCCGGCACACCCAGGGGCCTTCTGTTGGCAGTGAATGTGCCTGGAACAGAGCAGGTTTCCCTGCCAGTGGGGAACTTAACCATTTAATTTTTCCTTCTGGTCCATTCTCCATGCAAGGAGACCATGCCGTGAACAGATAATGGTTTGACATTTTCCTGTCTGGCCTAATAGACTGTACAAAGCTCCTGTATCCTTGATATTCTCAGTTCTATCTTTTCATTCTGTAAAAAATGTGCATTTTATTTGGATGATGGTTCCTTCCTTTGGATATTTTGGTTAACCTTCCTCTCAAATTTTTTTTCCTTTCATTTTCAGAATTATATTTTCTTAAGAAGCAGTATGATGAAATGGGAAGTAAGTGGAATCAGTTGTGATATATGAATATGATGGAGTATTGTGATGCTGTAAGAAATGAGGAAACAGATTAATTCAAAGAGGCATGGAGAGACATGAGCAGTTGCAGAGTGAACTGTGCAGAACCTGAAGAACAATTTGTACCATAACATTAATATTACAGAAACAAACAATCCCGAAAACTTTCATAAAGTGATAGAGAGAGAAATGAGCAGAACCAGAGGCACGACTGATAACAGAAACAGCAACAATATAAATTCAAACAACTTTGAAAACTGTAAGAATTGTGACTAATCCAATGATGATTGATGATTCAGGAGGACCAAGGATGAAATATACCATCTACCTCCTGACAGATGATATATTTAGGGGTACAGAATGACACATCCATACAGACATACATATGTGTCAAAAGAGAGACATTGGGGGCAGCTTGGTGGTGCAGTGAATAGAGCACTGGCCCTGGAGTCAGGAGGAACTGAGTTCAAATATGGCCTCAGACATTTAACACTTACTAGTTGTGTGACCTTAGGCAAGTCACTTAACCCCAATTACCCTGCCTTCTCTGCTCCAAAAAGAAAAAAAAAGAGGATCATTGGCTGTATGCAAATTCATGTACACAAACATGCAGACATATATATATATATATATATATATATATATGTATGTAAATGTGTATGCAGTGTGTGTGTGAGAGAAAGAGCTTTGAATAGGGAGTCAGGAAACCCAAATTGTTCTTTTTGACTCTACTAATAAGTCATGTGACCTCAGAGAAGTTATTTCTCTGGCCCTCAGTTTCCTCCTCAGTAAAATGAAAGAGTTACATAGACTAAATGGCCTGGATAGTTTCCTTCCATCTGTAACACACTATGATTCTTCAATAACTCACTAGGAAGTGGACATGGTGCCTGATTTCACTTATTTTTTTCTCTGTTCTCCCTGGGCTTTTTTGTAGTCTAATCCTTTAGAGTTGATTCTGAATGGATTTTGGACTTGGCTGTGGGAGGGTTCTGAGATTTTTTTTTTTTTTTTTGCTTGGACTCTTCCCTCTCAGTGTTTTCTCTCTCACTTCATTTTGTTCTGGGTTGATTTTTTACTGATACCTGAACAAGAGAATAATATTTATTTATGAATACTAGACAGAGAGATTATTTTTACATACACAGAAAGCTAGTTTCCTGAGTTTCTGGAAAATTAGACCCTGGAGCAGGGTAGGTCCCTATAGACTTGAACGCAGTCTTCTCCAAATTTAGAAGGATGGAGAAAACAACCTTTGGAGGTCATATTTTTTTATACCAACGTTTCTGCGTCTTCCCAAATGCCCTCAAATTTCCCTGGTAGGTTTTGAACAAAGTAGTAGCTGATATTTATATGGAAACTCAAGTTTTTACAAGTGACTTATGTACATTATCTCATTTGATCCCCACAGGACCTATGAGGTAGGTAAAAAGAGATATTGTCATTATTTTCATTTTATAGGTGAAAGAATAAACGCATATTGCTTATGGTAACACAATTAGTGAGAACAGAGTTGTCTGCTGACTCTAACTGCTACACATTTCCCACAATACCCTGCTGCCTGCCCAGTGAAATTCTCAAAGATGCTTATCCCACTGAAAGTAAAATATCTGGGCAAACTCCATCTTTTTTGCACCCTAAAGAAAAAGAATTCCCATAGAAGTGAAAGGGTGAATATTGTATATTCCAGTACTTATGGATGCTGAAGCTTTTCAATTATTGAGAAGATAATTCATCTGTTTAATTCAGTTTTTCATGCAGAGAGTGACTCAAGTAAGCCATTGGATACTGCCAATGTTTGATGCTCTCTAGAGATTATTTGAAACTTCCTAAAGGCAAGGGAGCAGAATCAATGAACCTCAGGGCCAAAAGGGGGGGGTCAGAGGTTATAAGTCTAACCTGGATCTTTAAAGAAATCCCCTCTACAGCATTCCTAATAAACAGCCTCTTCTGGAAGGCCTCCAGTGAGGAGAAACCCAGCCCCCAAGGTAACCTACATTCTATTCTTAGGCTGCTTTAATTGTTAGGATGTTTTTTTTCTTTCTTTTAATAAGTCAAAATAGGCCTCCCTGAAACTTTCAATAATTCCTTTTAGTTTTCTCCTTTGTAGCCAGGAAGAACAGATCTCTGACATATTTATTTCCTGTGTAGACTTCCTGGGCCTCAGTTTCCTCATCTGTAAAATGAGGGCGAGGGTTGGGTTCAATGGCCTCTGAAATACATTCTAGATCCAGATCTAGACCTTATGATCATAAGCCCAACTCCTTTTCCATCGGATGGCCCTCCATATATTTGGAGACGGTTATCATCTCTCCCCTAAGTCTTCTCTTCTCTGAGCTAAAATATGCACAGTTCCTTTGATCAGTCATTGTATGACACAAATCTTAAGGTCCTTCGCCAAGGATCCATCACCCTTCTTTGGAATCTTCCAACTTGTCGGTGTTCCTCTAAAAATGTAATCCTTTCAGATGAACGCAGTACTCTGGAGATTATTAGCTCATGGTGGAGTAGAATGAGGCTATTGCCTCATTTACTCTGGACATTATGCTTTTATTAATATAGATTGGATTTTGGGAACTCTAGGGCCATGCTATGCTGATTGCTTAGTGAATGAGTGCAAACTCACATGGACCACTCTATCCAGTTGTCCATAGACCTCAGACTAGCATGGTGGAGCAAACCATCCTGGCACTCTTTCTGTCCTACTTTCCTCATCCCTCCCTCTCTTTCCACTTCTTACTCATGACAACTATAATTGAATCAATACCTACTAGAAAGAGAATGTATCAGTCAACTTCCCTATGATTCCACTGACCATTCCTGTAACTTCCCAGACCAAAAGTCCTTCCCAGGCTACCACTGTTCTATATGTGTTGCTCTGCCTTAATAAAATGCAAACTGGAGGGCACTTTTCCTTGTATTTATACCCCTAGAGTTTAGCACAGTGCTTGGCACATAATAAGTGCTTAATAAATGTTTTTTATTCATTCATTTGTCCATTCATTGTATTATTGACACATTAAGCTCAAAATCTGTGAAAACCCTTGTCTTTTTCATATTAACGATTGTTTAGTCCTTATCACCTTCATCTTGCATTTGTGAAGAAATTTTTTAAACCAAATATAGGATCTTACATTTTTCTCTAGCATAGCTTATCTTATTAGGCTTAGATTATCAAACTAGGGTTTTGAAATCTTATTGGATTCTGCCTATCACGGTATATTAGCTATTTTTTCTAGTTTTGTATTATCTGCAGATTTGATAAGCATGTCATTTTTTACCTTGATTCTAGTCACTGTTAAGGATATTAAACAATACAGGACCAAGAATATATTTCTGGGATACTCCAAAAGAGACCTCTCTCTGCACTGACTTTGACCTCTATTAAGGACAACTCAAGGTAGCTATATGGTGTAGTCAATACACAAATGGACCTGGAGTCAGAAGGATGAGTTCAAATCCTGCCTTAGACACTTGTGATAGCTATGTGACCCTGGGCAAGTCACTAAACCTCTTTCAGCCTCAGTTTCCTCATGTGTAAAATGGGAATATCATTTACCTCAAAGAGTTATTATGAGTATTGGATGAGATAACATAGATAAAACACTTTGCAAATTTTAGTGTTACATAATTATCATATTATTATATGATGTATGTTTATAATAACAATAATAATCCAAATAATAATCCATAACTCTGAATGCAATTCAACCATTTCCAAATTCATCTAAACTATAGTATAACTTTGTCTTGTTCACAAGGATAACATGGGAGATTTTGTCAGTTTTTTTTTTTTTGCAGAAATCTAGGTGAACCAGGTCTACAACATTCACCATTCTACAGCCTTGTAATGCTGATCTGAGCAGCCCTTATCTGAGTCCTTTGACATCTTGACTAGTGGTTAATATTACTGGTAGCCATATAGCCTAGTTGGCTGGAATCCTTCTACTTTTTTGGCTGATTGTTATTTGTTTGTTATTCAGTCATTTCAATCATATCTGACTCTTTGTGACACCATTTGGGGTTTTCTTGGCAAAAGTACTGGAGCCATTTCCTTCTCCAGCTCATTTTACAGATGAGGAAACTGAGGCAAGCAATGGCTTGCTCAGGGTCACACAGCTGGTAAGTGTTTGAAGCCAGATTTGAACTCAGGAAGATGTGTTTTCCTGACTCCAGGCCTGGCATTCTATCTTCTGTGCCACCTAAAATAATGGCAACATGAATCCATCATGTAAGACTGTGAAAATGTTCACAGGAGAGGAGCTGCTGGTCTTATCCCATATGAAATCACTGAAAGAAAAGGATTATGTGTAAAGCACATGTAGTACCTGCCAAGTGTCTTGTGTCTGCTTTAAAAACAAATTCTAAAAGGGTATCCTAAACATTTTCTTTAGTACTTTATGCCTTAGAAACCCCATTTATGGAATTTATCATATGGCTATTTTGGGGGCGTGGGCTTCTTTTTCTAAGCTACAGTCTCCTACACAAACAATGTGTGCTTAATAAACGCACAGAGGAAACCTAAGCATGACTGGGGAAAGAGTATGCATTTTAGAATGGACTGTACATGGAAGCCTTGTATAGACTTGGCCATTGAGTGAAGGCTGCTAAGTCGGTGGAATCTAAGTAACCAATGAAAGAAGGGTGCTGTTCACGTTTCTACTACAATGCAATGACTCACTCAACAAGTCTTTATTAAATGTTGACTACATTCCAGGTGCTGTGCTTAGTGATAGGGATACAAAGAAAGGCAAATACATAGTTCCTATCCCTAATCAATTGATGTTCTAACTGGGAATAGAACATGTAAAAAGTTCTGCATATAAGATATATATAAATAAGTGGAAGGTAATTTCAGAAGGAAGAGGAATGGGGGCTGCATGGACCAGGAAAGGCCTACTGCAGAAGATGGGGTCCCAACCTTTTCAAATATGAGGCTACTTTAACATTTAAAAAAATTTAAGACTGATTACCACAAGTTATAAACAAATATTCTAGTAGAGAAATAATGAGCAAATCTTACATTAAACACTTAGTAATGAACAAAGTAGGACAAAAAGCCAAGTTTGTTGTGTATATCTTAGGTTCTTTTATCATTGCCTTTTTTCTTTTGATATAGTTGTAGCCAATATACTTGTGGTTTTGCTAAATCTCTTTATATCACTTCATATATTTATTTCCATGTTTTCTTATATTCTCTGTGTTGTTTTTATGATGCCACAATATTCTATTACATGAATACATCATAATTTGCTCATCTATTTCCTAGTTATTAGACATAGAACGTGTTGCTTAATTTGCTTAATTTGTCTTTTGCAGATTAAGAGGTAATATTTTTGTACAGAATCCTTTCTTCCTCTGAGGAACCCTTTTTAATGAAAAAAATATTTACTGATTCTGCCACATGAGAGTGTAGATAGTACCAAATTCCTAGATTTATGGAACATGCTGTAGTTATATTGTTAATATCTGTTGATTGATAGAATAATTGAAGAAAACTACTCCAAATTCAGTAATGGTTTTGTAAAAGAAGTCTTTTGTTTTTACATCATTTACATTTTCAAATATACCTGTCTTTTATGCCCTATTCAGGAAACCTTCCTTTGTAACAAAGAATTACAAAGAATAAAATCAGTAAACCTGAATATCACACCAAATACATCTGATAGTGTATGCAATATTCTATCCCTGTAGTCTCCCCCCTCTGTGATGAAGGAAGGGAAGTTTAGCTCTACTCTGAGGCTAGTCTTGGTCAACATACATTGTGTGACATTGAACTTAATTTCATTTTTATTTCAACTTACATTGCTGCAGTCATAGTGTATATTATTTTCCTGGTTCTGTTTATTTATTTGACTGCATTCATTCACACAAATCTCCCCATATTTCTCTGAATTCTTTATATCCCCCAACTTTAAAAGCACAGTACTATTCCATTACATTCATGATTTATTTTGTTTAGCCATTCCCCAATTTATAGTTCCCTACTTTGTTTCTAGCTCTTTGTTCCCTTCTAAAGTGCTGCAATGAAAAATTTTGTAGATAGGAGACATTTCTTAGTAATGCTTTTAAAATGAATAGTGCTGTATTAATCAAAATAGTACCTATGGACATTTGAAGAGCAATAATGCATTATTTATTCAATCTATAGAAAGCATGTTGTTTATTTTTTATATTGCATCATATAGTGTGTGTTGTTGTAACTAAATATAGGTTAGAATGACAATCCTTGGTGCACATATGGATACAAGGACATTTTTCAATGATGCTGACTCCCTTTGATGTTTCCCTTCCTGGCTTTCAACCCCAGAGCAGTCCTTTTACTATTACTAGTGACTTTTCCTTTCTCTCCCCATCACCTTTCCCCCACTATTCTACAGTCTGGTGGTAGCAAATGCAAAGCTGGGTTCTCCTAATATCACTGGGCATCAGGCAGTGTGGAGGGTCAGGGAACCATGAATCTCTATAATGGTCTCTTTTAAAATTTTGAGCTCTGAGTTTGCTTCTTACCTTGTGGATTGTTGAGCAGGACTTGTATTCATAGAGACTTAATGAAGGAGAGAAAATGAAGTGTGGCACAGTAGAACACTAGCCTGGGATCTGGGAGATTTGGGCCTGCCAATAACTTGCTTTGAGCAAGTCACTTCATCTTACTTTGCGTCTGTAAAGAAAGGGATAAAGGGCTGGATGAGGTGATTTTTGAGATATCTTTCTTCTCTACCATTTTGAGATCAAATGTATGGTATGGTTTACTTTAGTTAGAGTAGGTGGGGTGAACAAGATAGTCAAGAATTGGTTCGATACAATTAAAATCTTTTTCTAAAGCTCACTGGCCCTCACCTATGGCTCTGAGATAATTTTTGCCCAGTTGTTTCAGTCATGTCTGACTCTGCATGACCCTATTTGGGGTTTTATTGGCAGAGATACAGAGGCAGTTTGCCATTTCCTTCTCCAGCTTATTTTACAGATAAGGAAACTGAGGCAAATAGGGTTATGTGACTTGCTCAGGGTCACAGCTAGTAAGTGCCCGAGCCTGGATTTGAACTCAGGTCTTCCTGACTCCAGGCCCTATACTCTAGCCACTGTGATCACTTAACCGCCCTGATGGCTCTGAGATAGTATTATACAAATAGGACTGGAGGAAAGAAAGGTAGAAACGGCTAACTTCTAGGGTTAAAAAACATGTTATTGCCTCAAAATAACTCACATTTTATGAGCCTTAGCAGAAAAGGGACCATAGCCACAATGGAAATGAAGTATATATACATCCCTTACTCTGGACATAGCCCACAAGGGAGGGTTGTGTGCACGGATGTGCTGCTAAATGTTTAATAAGTGG
The DNA here is from genome assembly GCA_011680675.1 of Gymnobelideus leadbeateri. Lineage (NCBI taxonomy): Eukaryota > Metazoa > Chordata > Mammalia > Diprotodontia > Petauridae > Gymnobelideus > Gymnobelideus leadbeateri. The sequence goes on along the minus strand of WOXC01008185.1, from coordinate 108,001 downwards.
GTCTTGAGAACAGCAGGATACTCTTTTACCTTTATATGTATCACTAAAATTTTCTCCATCACTTTCTTAAGTGTAGACAATCAGCAAAACAATAAATTGAGTCCTGATTTGTAGCTTTTCCCCCTCCAATTTCTGAGGTGTAAATACACTGAAAATTTGATAATTGACTTTTCAGAGCTAATTTGAAGTGGCTCCAGCACTCTCCTGCTTTTAGGGTGTAGTCAAAAGTAAGATGTGCTAATGCTATATATATGTATGTATATATCTATATATACATATAGGCATACTATATAGACCTATATAGTATATATACTTTATGTGTCTATATACACATGTATACATAGTATGTATATATGTCTATATAAGTATATATATATATATATATTTATTTCAAGGCAATCAGCAGTGTTAAGTGACTTGCTCAGGGTCACACAGTAAGTGTTAAGTGTCTGAGGCCAGATTTGAACTCAAGTCCTCTTGACTCCAGGGCTGGTGCTGTTGTCGCTATACCACTTAGCTGCCTGTAAGCAGCAAACACCCCAGCATCCCCAGAGTGGCTGCCAGCACAGGTTCTTAGATCTGCTTTTCTAAAGGAAAGCAACTCAAAATGGGTTAACAAGCTTACTTTAATCAAACAAACATATGTCATTTACCAGTTCAGGGGAAAAAAGGTCAGCACCCCAAACTTCAGAGTATACAGACACATCAAACAGACAGGCTTCCAAACTGTCCAACCATTATCAATACCAAATCACAGTTACCAGAGAGGGAAGCATCAATATCTCGGTTTTCAAAGCCAGGGGAGCTCTCAACGGCTGGGCTGCCCAGAGTCTCATCTGGTCAGATCACACAACACTTCTCAAAGTGAGCCCCAAAGCAAAGCCTCCCATCAGGGATTATATAGCCTTCTCCTGGTTCAGAGAATGTCACAGCCCTCTTGACCTACTGTCCAATCACACAGCATCAAGGTGTGGTCATTCCTGAAAACCAAGTCTCCTGCCATAGGCTCCATGTGACCACATTCAGCCTATTAGGGGACAGAGTATATTTTCAAATCAATGAAGGTTCTCAGAGTCTCTTAAGCCTATCTAAGGGCCTAGGGGCAGGGAAGATCTTTAAATTTGCATTTCCATTACACTGCCCTAATGTTATATTGTGAATAAGTGGCCTTGTGTAGTGGAAAGAGCCCTGAACTTGGGGGCTGATCCAAGACCAAACTTAAGCCCTACATGAACTGAACATGGTTCTGTTCATTCTGGTGAAATGGACAAGAGTCACACTGCAGAGTCGGCACGGTATCTTTGGAGTGAATGTATTGATAAGATCACATTTCCCTTTGCATATTAACTACCTCAAAGGGGGTAGTGAAGAAAGCATTTTGTAAACTACAAAGTGTTCTGGAAATGTGAATGATCATAATGAATGTTAATAAGCCCTTCTCTGGAATGGGACTAGGGGCAGAAGGAGAGGGCAGATTACAGAAGCATAGATTCAGAGTTGGAAGGAAAGGAAGTCAGAGAGTCCAACCTTTCCATTTTACAGATAGAGAAACTGAGGCTTAGAGAGTTCAGTGACTTGCTCAAGGTTTCCCAGCTAGTTTAAGTATCAGAGGTGGATTTAAACCCAGGTGCTTCTGGCTTCAAGGCCAGCACTCCATTGCTGACCACACTGACTCTGTTTATGTTGTGGAACATTTGGCTAAGACAGGAACTTTGCCCATGGTGTCTTTTCTCACTCAAAGAAACAGCTTTCAGAGCTGTACTTTGACTTAACTTGTTATGTTTAAGGTGAGTTAAAGTGACAGGTGGTGGCTGAACCCTGTATTAAATAGTGTTGGTTTAAAAATGTGCCTGCCATATGTGTGTGTGTGTGTGTGTGTGTGTGTGTGTGTGTGTGACAGAGAGAGAGAGACAGAGAGACAGAGAGAGACAGAGACAGAGACAGAGACAGAGACAGAGAGACAGAGACAGAGACAGAGAGACAGAGAGAGAGGGGACAGAGAGACAGAGACAGAGACAGAGAGAGAGAGGGAGAGAGAGAGAGAGACGGAGACAGAGAGACAGAGACAGAGAGAGAGGAGAGAGACAGAGAAAGAGAAAGACAGACACACACTACAGAGAGAAGGGCAGTAGTAAATGAAGAGGGGAGAAAACACAATATAAGGTCATGTCTCTAGGCCTCAGTTTCTTCATCTGTAAGATGAAGGGGTTGGACTAAATGATTTTAAAGGTCCCTTTTAGCTCTCATATTCTGTGAGTCTGTAAGATAATGGGAAGCAAATGCTAAGACTTTCCTCTACTGGGCAACAGGCAGCCCCCTAAAACAGTCAGTCATCTGAGAGCAATGCCTCACTTTCAGCAGAAACACAGTGCCAGAGGATCAGATCTGTGAATAATAATAGGCATTACAAATGGCATACAAATCTTTAAGAATACTCAATATAAGAAGGATACACACCAAGTTGGAATGCTGGAATGTTTGAGCTAGAATGGATAATAGAGGTTATTTACTGAGTCCAAATCAAGCCTATGGAAAAGAGAAACTATTTTGTGAGGAGCCTCTAAAAATAGAGAATTTCCTTTTTGAGGACTCCCGTATCCCTTTCTACAGTGGGTGACAATTTTGTTCAGATCTCTTTTTTCTTTCTGGTCCAACTTCAGTCACACTAATATAACTGTGTGGCAATAACAGCTGTGTTCTCTTAGGGGATAGTAGTCTGCTCTCAGGGTATGAGCACACAAGTGAACTAAGTGGATTAGAATTTCTCTTTCCTCATCAATGAAAACCAAACTGGTTAGAGCAAAAATTTTGAGGATGGACGAACCTGGTGAATAAAAACTAATTAAAGATTAAAAGCCTTAATCTGATGCCATCTAATTTTATTCCTGAACCCCACAAGTAAAAAAATCCAATATAAAGCTACTCTAAAAAAATATGCCAAAACAATTGCTGACTCCTCTGGCAATTAAACTTTCCACTATTCAGATTATTGCCAAAAAAACCCCCCAAAACAAAAAAAGCCCTAGTGTTTCTTTTTCATGCCCAGATTGCAAATTTTTGAAATTGCTCACTGCTTTTGCTGAATCAGTAGGCTATATAGTCACTGTGTCCCCACACATTGGTTTATGTCCACTTCTCTCATGATCTCCCATATGATAGATTCATTGAAATGCAATTTCATTTCCCTTCCCTTCCCTCCCCTTCCCCTTCTCTTTTTCTGTCCTCTCCCCTTCTCCTTCCCCTTCTTCTTCTCCTTCCCCTTTTCCTTCCCCTTCCCCCTCCCTTCCCTTCTTCTTTCCCTCTTTCTCTCCTTCATTCCTTTGGATGGATTCCATTTTTTTAAAAACGTAAGTTTCCTTCTGCTTGTCAGAGAGGAGGAGACAGGTGGCTCTTAGCAGCAAAAAAGATGGTATACTGTCAATGCCATCTATTGACATAAAATAAAAATAAACCCATTGTGTTTCTCAACTGTAAATTATTGAAAGTTCAAAAGTACATACCTTTAGAACCACAGGAACTGTTAGAAAAGTATGTGGTGGGAAAAAAATACGCTGAGACAAGGGGGACTAAAACAAAACCAATGGACTGGACTTAATTCAGTCCAGAGAGCAGCTGCAGAACCACAATGGGAGAAACAAGCAGAAGAATCAGGTAAAAAGCCTGGGAGGGACCATGCCTGATGAGGGAAGATGTTGACGTACCTCGTGGTTTTATCCCTTAGCAAACTGGCTTAAAATACATATTGACATGTAAAGTCCATGTAGACCCATTCTAATTCTGAAGGAAAAGGGAAGCAGTACTAAGCAACTTGGCATAACTCTGTTTACCATCTCCTTGTTCTTTTTTTTAAATGTCCATTTTGCAAGATGTGTTGGTTAATTTTCACTGCAGTCTGTGGCTGTGCTCCAGTCAGTCACTCAGAAGGGCTGCCCACATCTGTGCCTTTACCCAAATCTCAGGCAACAGAATATAGGAAGTGGTTGCCAGTTTCTGTTTGGATTTATTTCCTGTTGATATCCCTGGGATGATTCCCAGGGAAGGACTGTAAGGAGGCCTAGTATCCATCACTGCATATGATGTTAGTTGCTTAATAATTTAATCACCTTTCTCTATTATTTAGGGTTAATCATTTTGGGGTAGGGATCCATAAAGTGTTGTGTGAATATAGCAGGAGACTTAGAAACCTTCTAGTTAGTGTATGTGCATAATTGGTTACACATAGTTTCCCTCAATGAGGGCAGGGACTGTGTCTTTAACAATTTATTTATTTATTTTTAATTTATGAAATAAAACAAGCATTTACATAACAATAGAATTAAAAAAGATGACTGCAAATCCTTTATGTACAACTTGCTATTCCTTTTAAACATATAATTACATGAAGTTATCATGTAATTTTTTCCCCCTTTTTTCCCTCCCCTCTGACCTCTCCCTGCCCTAGAGATAGCAACCGTAAGACATATACTCGTGTGTGTGTGTGTGTGTGTGTGTGTGTGTATGTACAATCATTTTATACATACTTCTATTTATTAGTTCTTCCTTTGGATGCAGATAGCATCTCTCTTCATATGTCCTTTGTAGTTAATTTGGGTATTTGTAATAGACAAAATGACTTACTGCTCAAAGTTGTTCTTAAAACAACATTGTTATTACTGTATACAATGTTCTCTTACTTCTGCTCATTTTGTTCTTCATTATTTTGTGCAAATCTATCCATGCTTTTCTAAGATAAATGAGTTCATCATTTCTTATAGCACAGTAGTATTCCATCAAAATCATGTACTATAGTATAGACTTGTTCAGCCATTCCCTGGTTGACAGACGTTCTTGCAGTTTCTAGTTCTTGGCTACCACAAAGAGAGCTGCTATAAATATTTTAAAACATATAGATTCTTTTCTTTTTATCTAATCATCTTTGGAAGTAGACCTAGTAATGGTATTGCTGGGTCAAAGGGTATAGTTTTATGAACTCTTTGGGCATAATTCCAGATAGCTGTTTGAAATGATTGGATCAGTTTACAATTTCACCAACAATGAATTATCGAGGGACTGTGTTTTTGCTTTTCTTTGTTATCCCCAGGCTTTACTTAGTTCAGTTCCTGGAGCATAGTAAATGCTTACTAAATTGACTATTGACAGTTGTGAGTAGGATGGGGTATTGGAGTAGGCAAGGAAGGCTGTTGTTCGGAGTAGGGTCTTAGAAGCCCTTGGACTACAGAATGTACCCCAGAACTCCATAAAATATTTCCTGTCAGAAACATGGCAAACATTATACAGGTTTTCATCTCACTTGTCTTGGATAAAACATGGTACCTTCAATATTCCTTTTTATAAAATGAAGAATCCAATTAAAATGCATATTAGGTACTTATTTTGTGCAAACCCTTATTCTAGGCAGGTGTGGTGGTAGTGTATAGTGGGAATCCTTGGCTGACTGTGACGTAGCTCCTGCCCTCAAGGAGCTTACATATATTTGGGTAGAAAACAAATGCTATAATCCAAATTAGAAAGCTAAATGCATAGGATGGGCACACCTAAAGTCATTTGAAAACCCTAAAGAGAGAGAACGATCTTCTGATTGGGAAGAGGAAAATGTAGAATATTACATGAAAACAAACAAAAAATGTAATGTGGTAATTAAGAGAGGCATAGTATCTAGGATGCAGGTGGTGATAGGTAGTTAGGTAGTAGACTGCTGGACTTGGAGTCAAGGAGATGTAAATACAAATCCTACCTCAGACATTAACTTGTTTTGTGACTTTGGGCAAGTCACAAAACTGGTTGCCTCAGTTTCCCTGACTGTAGAATGGGAAAAATAATAGTACCTATCTCCCAGGATCATTGTGAGGATCAAATGAGATAATAATTGTAAAGCATTTAGCACTGTGCCTGGCACGAAATAAGTACCATTTAAATATTATTGGTATTATTGTTATTGCTATAGATATACCATATTCTTCCATCATCAGGAAAAAAAAAGCTCCACCATGATCAGATCACATCTGGTATACTGAATTAAGCCCTGGTACCATATTTTACCACGTAAATTGACAATCTAGATTTCAGCTTGCCAATTTGGGGCAGCTGGGTGGCACAGTGGTTAGAGTGGCAGGTCTAGAGACAGAAAGATTCATCTTCCTGAGTTTAAATCTGGCCTCAGACACTTACTAGCTGTGTGACTGTGGGCAAGTCACTTAACCCTGTTGACCTCAGTTTCCTCATCTGGAGAAGGAAATGTCAAACAACTCCAGAATCTTTGCCAAGAAAACTCCAACTAGGGTCTCCCACAAAGAGTCAGACACGACTGAAAAATGATTGAACAACAAAGTGCAGAGGTGCTGAAGAGCCTCCATACTATGACATGTAAGGATCAACTGAAGGAATTGGGAATGTTTAGCCTAGAGAAGAGGAGACTCAGGGAAGATGTAACTGTCATCAAATGTTTGAAAGGTTGTCGCATGGAAGAAAGATTTGCTTTGTTATGCTTAGCTTTATTTCTTATTTTTACTGATGAAAATGTTTTCTTTTTTAAAAAATTAATTAATTTTTAGTTTTCAACATTCACATCAATAAGATTCTGAGTTCTAAATTTTCTCCCTCTGCTTTCCCTTCCCCCTCCCCAAGATGGTGTGTAATCTTATAAAGGCTCTACATATACATTAATATTAAATACATTTTCACATTAGTCACGTTGTAAAGGAGAATTAGAACCAATGGGAGAAACCAAGAGAAAGAAGAAACAAAACAAGAGAACAAAGAGTATGCTTCAATCTGCATTCAGACTCCATAGTTCTTTTTTTCTGATTGTGGATATCTGCTTAGCTTTAGAGGACAGAACTAACAGTTACAGGGGGACAGATTTTGGCTCATTGCAAAGAAAAATTTCCTAACAATTTAAGCTGTCCCAAATTGGAATCAGTTTCCTTGAGAGGTAGTGGGTTTCCCAACCATTAGAGATTTTCCAATGAAGGTTACATGACTACTCATCAAAGAACTATAGAAGGGATTCATTCATATATATATATATATATATGTGTGTGTGTGTGTGTGTGTGTGTGTGTGTGTGTGTGTGTGTGTGTGTGTGTGTGAAAATGACTCACAAAACTGATTAAGTTTTCAGTGAGAGCATTTATCTCTGAAACTGGCAAAAACTACAAATCAGAGCTATATTTCTTGTTTATTGATTGTGTAGACTTAAGATATTGATGGACAAAATGTTAATAATGCAATTTAAACTTAAAATTTTTGTATATATTTTGTTTTTTCTGGAGAGTCAATTGTAAACATCTATTAGGACATTTCTGGTAGTAACCCTTCATCAGACTCATTGAAAGAGTGAAGAGGTTTAGGTTAACAGGTCTTTGCAATAAAAACTTTTTGTGGAAAAACAAACAAACATCAACCACTACAAAACTTGATCTGTGTTCTTATTTGTTATAGCTAAATGAATGATAATGTAATGTAATCATTAATATTATATCATATAATTTTACAGTATAATAATAATAATAATCCCTTTGACAAAAAAGCATTCCTATCTGTCTCCAAGAGTGAAGACTCAAATATTCAAAGGAATCTAAGATCTCATAAAGTGTACATCCCCTCCAACTGTGCCAATAGAAACTCATCCAGACCTGCCAATCCTGTGGCATTCTTGTCTATGTCTTTGTAAGTGCACCCCTGGGGCAGATGGTCCACTCATTTTGCTAGGGACCAAAGTATCTCAGATTTTTGAAAAAAAGAGTGTAATTGTTTTAATGTTAAAATGGAAAGAGTCTGAATCTGGTGCATGCTAAGAAAGACTGATTAGTGTTTTCAAAAAGTGTTAAATTAAAAACATTGTTTTGTATGCCAGGTTTCATTCCTGAGCAGTTTTTTATGGCCTACTAATAAACCCCTGGAAGATAGGTTTGTATAAAAAGTGCTGATGCATCTTTCCCTAGTGCTCTACAATTAGTTTAGCTGCAATTCTATTATAATCCCATAGTTATCACAAAAGAAATTGTCCTGTCAGACAGGCTCCATCTGTCCTTTATACTAAAAAAGTTCTTGGATATAACCTTTTACATTGTACACTCCTTGCTTGTTAAATCAAGCCTTCTTGATTTAAATTTTACTGCTGTTTCAAAGGATTGTGGAATTTGAAAGGAAAGAGTTCATGCTAATGAAGGTGAAGATTATATTTGACAAAGATAGATATGAAATTTTCCCTTCAAGAAATTATAACATCAACCAACCATCTAACTATCAGTCAATAAGAATTTATTAAATGCCTAATATATACCTGATATTGTGGTAGGCACTGGGGAAACGGGCAGAGAATACAAAGAATGAGATAATCCCTATTCTCAAGATGCATTGGCTCTATCAGGAGAGACAACCTGAGCATGCATGAGAATTTACAGAATAAATGTATGGAATGAATTGCAAATAATTACAAGATAGTTAAAAATGAGATGGTTAGGGGAGGGCACTAGCTATTGGGGAGGGGAATTGGGAAAGGAGTTTTGTAGAAGGTGGTGCTTTAACTGTACCTTAAAGGAAGATGGGCATTTTATGAGGCAGGAGTAGGGCATTCTAGGCATTGGGGATGGCCAATGAAAAGACACAGGTAGGAGATGAACTAGTATGTGTGATGTACAGAGCAGACCGTTTTGGCCAGACTACACAGTGTGGGAAGGGGTGTGGTGTATACTGAGGCTATAAATAAAGATAGATTGGGGATAAATTATGGGATATGTTTCTATTGAGACTGGCTGGGGTGCTTTATCCTGTAAGCAGCTACACTTTCCACTTAGAGGAAATTGGAAGGGATTTCTGAAGGAGGAGGATCCTTATCACTCAGGTTTCATGATCAATTAAATCCATTACAAGCCTTAGCCATGGTTCCAGAGTTCATAGTCATTAATATAGGAAATTGTAAATGAACACCTGCTAGGTGCAAGATCCCGTGTTAGACACTGTAAAGAACACTGAAATGGACATGGCACAGTCCTTGATCTTGAGGAACTTGGTCCTAAAAAGGAGATATTTTGGTCATTTTGTCAGCTGAATGGCATGTTGAATTGGTTGAGAAGCTTTAATTAAATTTCTGTTTTGACCTATTTATAACAATAATTCATAATTAAAATATAATAATATCAATACCATAATGTATAATTATTATATAATTATAAATAATAATTTATAATAACAGCAGTGCTTTAAGCTTTACAAAGTGCTTTACATTTTCTCATTTGCAGCTTTCTCTATGAGATAAAGGCCATATTCCTCATGAGGAAACTAAGATTTAGGGAGGTCATGTGACTTACCCATGACTATATGGTTAGTAAGTGTCACGGACAGAATTTGAACCCAATTCTTCCTAACCGTAAGTACAGTACACTTTCTATGATGCCATATTGCTTTTCCAATTTTGTGAAGTAGATAAAACAAAGTGAGGAACTATTCATTTTACAAACAGATAATGTTGAATTTTCTTATGCTTTCCTTTGAGTCCCTTGTCATGGATAAGTTTCTGTCAGTAATGGCTCTGCCTCACACAGCCTTCACACATTTGTATTATTATACGTCTCTAATCCTTGAGGGCAGGTAGTATTCTCAACTTTTGTCTTTACATCCCTTGTGCTAACCAACATGCCCTTCACTTGGTATCTAATAAAGGATTATTGAGTTGAGATGTGAAGTTTTACAGTCAGCAAATATTATAGTTATCTAGATTTTTAAACATTTATCCTACTGGACTATAAATGATTGGAAGGAATATAATTGGAAGAATATAATAATAATAACAATAATAGCTAGCATTTGTATAGTGTTATAAGTTTGCAAAATGCCCTACAAATAATATCTCATTTCATTCTTACAAACACACTGGGAAGTAAGCATTATTAAAATTCTCATTTTACAAATTAACTTCTTTCTGGAAACTGAGATAGACAGAGGTGAATTATTTCATGTTAAAGATGGGAATTAAAATGTGTTTTGCCCAAGGTCACATCTAATTAGAGGCAGAGTCAAAATTCAAACTCAGGTCCTATGATTCTAAATTCAATGCTTTTTTCACTATACCATACTGCCTCCCAAGAAAACAAATTACTCAATAAGCATTTAAGTACTTGGAACTGTGCTAAGATCTAAAGGCAAAAAACAAAACAAAAGCTACCACCATCAATACCGCTAAGAAACAGTTCCTGTGCTCAAGGAGTTCACCGTCTAGTGGAAAGAAAGAGTGGATCTTTCCAGATGTTTTCTTTTCAGTAGGACGGGACAGGTAGTATGAGATGTATGGTGTTTCCCTTAAGTCTTTGTTAGGGACCCTCTAGTATCATCACTGAAGGCCCTACTTTAGGGCTAATAGGTTGACAGAGAAACTCTGGGAATTTTAATACTATGCATTAAATAAAAGTCCTTAGAAACTCCTGCCCTCAGTACATGCATGGCCTAGTGAGAAGAAATAATTTCTTCAAATCTGGTTCTAAACAACTCATGTCCAAATATCGTGAAGTCCTTTTATTAGCTTCTGAAAGTCTTGACTGCTAGGGAAGGAATCTTAAAGGATTTATTCTTCTTGCAAATCATTCTTGGGTTTGTAATGCATATATCTATCTGTTTTTGGCAGATCCAGCTTTCTCAAAGAACGATAACAACATTGTGATTAGGTTATTCTGCAACCATTTAATTAAATAGGAGTAAGAGCAAGCACCCTAGCATACCCAGGATAACCTCCTAGCACAGGTTCTTTGATCTGCTGTTGAAGCAAAGACTGCCCAAAAAGTGGTTAACAATTCTACTTTTAATTACATTCACTAGTTCAGGGGAAAGGTTAGCACCCTGAACGGCAAAGGAAATATAGAGAAAATATAAGCAGAAAAATTATCACAGAGACCCACAGCAAGGCTCTGACTCCCTGAGTCAAAGCAATATTGCTATACGCTTTGCATATGCCACTGGATCAAGAGAGCCTTTACATCTGACCAGTCAGGGGTTCTGAACATACTCAGAATCTCAAGCAGGAAATCAAATGGTCTTTCTTATAAGCAAACCCCAAAGCAAAACACCAACTCAGAGAATATATACACTTCTCAGAACCAGAAGGCATCACAACCCTTGTGACTCAGTGCCTAATCAACTTAATACCCAAAAGTGTGGAAGTCTTCCTTCAAGCAAGCCTTCCCCTAAGCAAGCTCCTCCTTAGGCAAGTTCTTCCCCCAGTGGGCTCCACATGAGGCCTTTTTGTGGGCAGGGGAAGATCTTATTAGTCCATTAACATTACAACAGGGAATTTGAAGATGAGGCTAGAGCATCTTCAATAGGACATGTTTGTTGTTCAGTCATTGTGTCCAACACTTTGTGACCCCATGAACCATCGCACTATTCTCCACTATAAATACATGTGCTTTCAGTTATTTTCCCAGAAGTGTCTGTGGGTGGTTCTTAGTCTTTCTTTCTTGATTCCTCAATGTGACCAGTAACACTCATCTGGGAGAGAAATGGTAGGAGTTAAGAATATAGCCTTGGTCACTAGATAAAGCTTTTCTCTGTCTGAAGCTAATACATATAGAGATTGAATCTGTGACATTGACCTCACTAGCACCATGACTTAATTATCCAAGGACTCAACCTCAGCAGTATAGGACATACCAGAGATCCAGAAGAGTAGTATCACAGTTAATCAGCAAACTTTTCCCAACTATATCCCAACTAGACTTCAGAACCTGAGGTTCTAAATGATTTCTTCTCACTAGATTATATACCAGAGCAGCAATTTCAAAGAGATTTCATTTAAATGTATAGTATTAATATTCCAAATTATAGGCTACCTAGAGGTAAATTGACCAATGGTAATACCAATGCTTCCTCTTCTATTCCCTTCCCCTAATATGTAATCCTGTGCACATATCACCATAAACAGTCGACATAGTTAGGGAAGCACTGATTTCAAGTAAATTATAGTTTAGTGCTACAAATCTGCATTTTTATACATTTCAATGTGTGACAATATGGTACAATTAGTACTTTGGCATGAACTATCGAAATATATCTAAGTATCTACCTTTGCCAAGACAATAGATTTCAGAAAATAAATGGGTTTATTTTCAAGGTGGGATGATTAAGTTAAAGATGGGCAGGATCTTCCTGACTCTTTTAGACTTTGCCAGATTGCATGGTTTCACCAGTTCCAGTTTACTTTGGAATGAGGAAACTGCGATTGAACTATCCAAATATCTCTAAGTGTTTACCTTTGCCAAGATAATAGATCTGAGAAAATGGATTAACTTTCAAGGCAGGATGATTAGGTCATGGACACAGCTGTGTGGTTAAAGATGAGCAGTAGCTTCCTGCCTGCTTTAATTCTTGCCAGATTGTGTTGTTTCACCAATTCCAGTGTACCTTGGAATGAGGATGCTGTGATTTTGGCCTCAGTCTCCAAGCAGGAGCAATGAAGGAAGTTTCTGAAGCTTTAGAAATGGGAAGAGTATCCTCATTGGAATTTCCTATAAATAGGATATCAAAACTAAGTAGGACTAAGCAAAACGAGGCAAAAAACAGTCATAACACTACATATCAGTAAGAATGAACCAGACTTTTTTTTTCTGTAGTACCAAAGCAGCTGAAGGTCATTCTCTTACCAATTAGCTCCTTTTCTGTCAAGGTAATTTGTAGATAATTAGCAGGAATCTGACTCTCTTAAATGAGTATATTGTCAGAGGACTTAGTTGCTTTTCACTTCCCCTCCCTAACATTTTAATGATCCTCTTTTCTTTCTTTTTAAAAATCCTTAATGCTTACCAATAACTGCCTCTATCCTTGTCCATCACCCTCCTCTCCAACTAAGAAGTACAGCAAAGTAAAACAAAACAATATATTGATCATATTTGAAAATAAACTAATCAGGGGAGGCTAGGTGGCACAGTGAACAGAGCACTGGTCCTGGAGTCAGGAGTGCCTGAGTTTAAATTCAGCCTCAGACATTTAACACTTACTAGCTGTGTAACCTTGGGCAAGTCACTTAACCCCAATTGCCACTTCCCCACTCCAAAAAGCAAAACAACAAAAGAAAATAAACTCATCATTCCATAATTATAGTATACCACCTGTCTGCCAAGACACAGGATATCTATCTATGTCTATGACTATGTCTATGCCTATGTCTATGTCTATGTCTATGTCTATGTCTATATCTATATCTATCTCTATATCTATCTCTGTCTATCTGTCTTCTGAAATCACAGTTGGACAAAGGAACAATCAGAATTCTAAAATCTTTCAATGTTGTTTCCTTTTACATTATTGTGATCATCATGAAAATTGATCTACTCATTCTGCTTACTTTGTTCTGTATCAGTTCATATAAATCTTTCCAAAAGTGTCTGAATTCTTTAAATTCTTTATTTCTTACAGCTCAATAATATTCTATCACATGCTTATATCACCACTTGTGTAGTCATTCACCATTTAGTGGTCACCCACTTGCCTTTTGGTGCTTTTGTATTGCAAAAAATATCTGGTTGCTTCTTACTGATATGTAGTGTTATGACTGTTTTGCCTTGTTTTGCTTTTGGTTTTGGTAGCCCTACTTGTAGGAAATTCCAATGAGGATACTCTTCCCACTTGCTAAGGTTTCAGAAGCTTGCTTCATTGCTTCCACTTGGAATCTGAGGCCAAAATCACAGCATCCTCATTCCAAGGTACACTGAAATTGGTGGAACCATGCAATCTGGCAAAAGCTAAAACAGTCAGGATGATCCTACCCATCTTCAACTGTACAGCTGTGTCAATGACCTAATCATCTTGCCTTGAAAGTAAATCCATTTCCTGAGATCTATTATCTTGGCAAAGGTAGACACTTAGAGATATTTAGATAGTTTATTCTGAAGTATTACTTTTACCATATTGTCATGCACTGAAATGCAGAAAAATGCAAATTTCTAACAAAAACTGAAACATGTCCCTCCTCTCAAAGATCTTACATTCTATCAGAAACATATAGAGAGTAAACATATAGAAGATAAAAATAAAAAATGATCAACTAGTTAAATGAAAATTAAGGAGGTAGGGAACTAGCAGTTGATGGGGTGAGGAAGGTCAGAGCTGGGAAAGGGGGAAGGCATTCCAGGGATGGAAGATGGCTAGTGCAAAGGCATGGAGACAGGAAATGAAATACTCTTTGTGAGTAGCAGCAAGAGGGCCAGTTTGGTTGAGTTGTAGAATATAGGAAGAGGAGTTATGCATAACAGAAAGCTTAATAAGTCATAGATATTGGCAATCTGTTTGACAGTTCTAAACAGAGTAGGAAGGACTTTATCAGAATTTCATAGAATAGATGAAATTTGGGAGTGGCTGAAGAGGAGAAGACATTTCACACAGGAAGAATGACTTAAGGCAAAATATGAAGGATAAAGAATATTCAAAATGACAATGGGTAGACTGATTTTGGGATAGAGTGATGGGTTTAAGAAGTTCCCACAAGCACTTTTCCTGTATCCTTAATTAAAGGAATCTGCCTCATTTCCTCCTGGACATGTCTTCATGTGCCAGAAGTAAAAAGGGATGAGAAAGAAGAGTATGTTGAATACTTTTGTAATATTCTAGGCTGGCCAAAATGTTGAGGACCTGTAATTTTTTCAGTGTGGGAGTTCTGTCCACCAAGTCAGATAGCAAACCATCCATTTTAATCAAGTAATTTGGATGAATATAGGAGTGTATGAGCCCTCCCCATCACAAACAGCTTTTATTAACCCTGGTTTTTCAGAGCAATTATACAGCATGTTTTGGTGACAAGCTGTGCACTAATATTTTCTCCCCTAAGCAGTCGGGACTCAGATAATCAGGCTTGTCATTTTCAGAAGATAAATGGAGCTGATCCCTGGAGTATGGCTTGGAATGTAATGTACAGGAAAAATACCATCTTAGTATGATACTGTCATTTAAAGAATTTCCTTCTTGTTCCCTGGACAAACAGAGGAGGGAGACAAGCACCATGTTAACAAGAAAATGGAAATTTCTGCCAGAGAGTAATGAAAGAGTTGAAGAACACTGCCATTTCTGAAAATGATGCTCTGGGGTCAGAAATCAAATACTTGAAAAAAAATTGATGTATCTGACAAGTAATATGTTCAGCAAACTGAGATTCTGCTTCTGATATATCTGGAGAGCTTGGGGAATGACATTTAATTCCCAGGATCCCCAGTGAGATCACATATTATGTCATGGAGCTGGCCAAAGTGAAATGCTGGATTCCTAGCAACCTTAAGAAATGCAACATATGGGAGCTCATCCCTGGTTCCAGCTGCATGGAGAACCGAAATAACGGTATCTGGTATATTAACCCCCAGAAGAAGCATGGTTTCATGTGTACTCTTCTTGTTTTAGAGTCAGGAAGTTTCTGTTTCAGACACTTAAAAACTATGTAAAGCTGGGCTAATCACTTGACTTCTGAGATTGTTTTCTCAACCATATAATGGGGATAGTAACAATACTTCTTAGAATGATTGTGAAGGGGGCGGCTAGGTGGTGCAGTGAGTAAGAGCGCCGGCCTCGGAGTTGGGATGACCCGAGATCGAATCCGGCCTCAGAAAATGAGCACCCACGCATAAATAATGAATAGCCGTGTAACCTTGAGCAAGTTACTTAACCCCAGTTGCTTAAAAAAAAAAAAAAGAATGATTGTGAAGGTTAAATGAGATATTATATCTAAAGTACTGCGTAAAACCTTAAGCCTCCCCCCTCCCCTCTGCCTCTTAGTTTCTTTGGCTCCCCTTAAATCTTAGCTAAAATTCCATCTTCTGCAAGAAACCTCTCCCCATTCCACTTAATGCCAGTGCCTTTTATAAATCGTCTTCATTTTATCTTGTATATGTCTTGTTCATAAGTAGTGTTTTGCATGTTATCTCTCTCAGTAGACTGAACTTCTCCAGAGCAGGGGCTGTTTTTGCCTTTCTTTGTATCCCTAGTGATTAGCACAGTACCTGGTACACAGTAGGTGCTTAATAAATACATGTTGACTGACTGAGTGCAGGTTTGAAGGACTCGATGTGATAAACAGCAGCCTGTTCCCCCTCTCCAGATAATGGTCTTCCTAATAATTTCACAAGAGGCAGTATAGTACAGTGGAAAGTACCCTGGGTTCATAGTCGGAAGACTTGGGTTTATTCCTAACTCTACTATCTGACTTCGGACAAGTAACTTAACATCTCTGAGATTCACTTTCTTCGTCTATAAAATGGGGATAATAATACTCATTCTTCTTATATTGTAAGGTTTTTGTGGGTAACAAATGAAATTAATCAACCAACAAGCATTTATTAAATATTTGCTATGAGTCAGCTACTGTGCTATTTGCTGTAGATACAAAGACAAAAATGAAACTGTGGTTGCCTTCTAGGGGCTTAAATTCTATTCTACATGAAACAACATGTACCCATGTAAGCATATAGACAATATGTATGTATGTACCTACCTATCTTTATGTATCTATATATCTTTGCATCATCTTGTGTATCTATCTCTCTTGCTGCATGAATCTATGTATGCAAGTGTCTACCTATCTTGATGTATCTATATATCATATATGTATCTATGTATGCATCTTTATGTATGTATGTAGATAGGCAGATAAGTGGTGCAGTGGATAGAATGAATGCTCATCCTGGAGTCAAAGAACTGTGTTCAAATCCTTAGATACTTACTGACTGTGTGATTATGAGGAAGTCACTTAACCTTTACTTCAGCTTCCTTAACTGTAAAATGGGGATAATGACAGAACCTACAATGCAGAGCTGTTACGAGGAGGAAATGGGAAAATGTTTGTCAATTGTTTAGCACAACGCCTGGAACATAGTGGGTCCCATATAAGTACTTATTTCATGCCCTTCTCCACTTCCACCATATGTGAAAGAACTTTGAAAACTACAAAACTATGAAGTTTCATAGTTTACCTTATTCCTGCTTTCTGCACTTCAAATAAACTTAACGTTTTCAAAACAAAACTCATTATTCCCTTCCTCCAATCCCTAGACCTATCCCTCTTCTAAATTTCCCTTTCTCTTGAGGGCACCATCATCCGTCCAGTCACTCAGGGTGATATTTTGAAATCATCCTTAAATATTCATTCTCTTACCAGCCTGCCATATGCAATCAATTGCCACAAATCATCTATTCTATACTATCTCTCCTTTCTGTTCTTTTTTCTTACTCAAAATCACCTTTTCAATTTAGGCTTTCATGACCTTTCCCCTGTGCTATTATAATAAACTCTTAGTTTCCCTCCATCCAATCTCTTTCCTCTCTAATCTTCTGTCTGAAAACTTGGCAAATAATCTTTATAAAGAAGAGGTTCTTAACATTTTGTTTTTGTGTGTCTTAGGCCCTTTTGCCAAGTCTAGTGAAGCCTATGATTCTAAGCCTTCTTAGGATGATGTTTTTAAATGCATAAAATAAAATGAATGGGATTACAAAGGAAACCACTTATATTGAACTGTAGTTATTGTAATATTTTAAATTGAAGGACCTCCATCCTAAAGCACAGTTCTGCCTATGTCATTCTCTTGCTCAAGGAAGGACTTTAATTCTAGAATAAATACAAACTCCTTAGTTTGGCATATAAAGCTTTCCACAATTTGACTTGAGTTCACCTTTCCGGATTTTCAATATCACTCCCCTCTTCTCTATGTACATTTCATCCAAATTGGCCTATTTGCTATTTTTTAAAGCAGTCCTTCTTCTATCTCTGTTGCTTTGTACAGGCTGTTTCCTATGCCTGGAATGCATCTTCCCTCCCTTTTGTCTCTTAGAATCCTTAGCTTCTTTCAAGCCATGTGTCATTTCCTAAAGAAAACTTTTTCAGTCCAGTCTCCAAGCCTCCAAGTTGGTAATGATGTCTCTCACTTCCTTTGAATTTTCCACATTTGTTTATGTATTGTATCCTCCTGTAGAATAACATGTCCTCAGGGGTAGGCACTACTTTTCATTTTTGTTTTTCTGTCCCTTATCATGACCGGCTGATTAGAGAGAGCTTGCCTGAGAGTCAGGAATACTTTCTACCTTCCTGTGACACACACTGGCTGTGTGACCTTGGACAAGTCATTTAACTTCTTAGTCATCCAGGCAACTCTCTGAAGTTGAGGAGTAGGTGCTGATCTGCATTGATAGAAAGAGTATAATAATAAATCTCTGGTTGGGTCCAAAAGCAAATAAACAACAGCAACAAAAATCCCCTACTTGGCACAGTGTTGTGAATACAATAAAATGGTTGCTTAATACATATTTGTTTAAGTGAAAGGACTATTTAAATGCAAAGAGAGAAATACAAAATAATAGACAAAAGCCAAGCAGCAATAAGCCAGAATAATGACCTTGAAGGACTTGCCATGAGGAAGGAGAAGGGGAAGAAGAAGGGGAAGAGAACAAGCATTTATTAAGCTGCTAACATGTGCCAGGCACTGTACTAAGCACTATATAAGTATCTACTTTCTCCACACAACAACCTTGTGAGGTAGATGTTCTTATAATCCCAATTTTTTTGGAGGGGGGAGGGCAGGGCAATTGGGGTTAAGTCACTTGCCCAAGGTCACACAGCTGGTAAGTGTCGGGTGTCTGAGACTGTTTTGAACTCAGGTCCTCCTAACTCCAGGGCTGGTGCTCTATTCACTGCATCAACTAGCTGCCCCCATAATCCATCCCAATTACAGTTGGGGAAACTGAAGCAGACTAAGGTAAATGACTTGCTCAGGATTACATAGTTATTAAACATCTGAGGCTGGATTTGAACTCAGGCCTTTTTGACTTTCTGGTACAATACCATCTAGCTTCCTCTGTCTAAGTGAAGGAATCTGGCAGGGCTTTGGGGACATAAAGGAAAACCAGGACACCAGGATAGAGCTCAAAACAAATCACATACATTAAAGACCTATGATTTCATTGGTATAACAACTCCCTTCGCCAACACAGATGGCAATCTCTCTATAACTGATAGTCTCAGAAAGTCACTGAAGGCTGTTATTTGCCACTGGTCATACAGCTAAAAAGTATGAGGGGGCACTTGAACCCGGTCTTTCTATCTCTCATTCCGGCTTTCCTTCCACTCTATTGCGTTGTTCATTTGTTTCTCAGTTGGGTCCAACTCTTCTCGACCCATTTGGGGTTTCCTTGGCAATGATACTGGAGTGGTTTGCAATTTCCTTCTCTAGCTTATTTTATACATGAGGAAATTGAAGTAAACACAGTTAAGTGACTTGATTAGGTTCACCCATCTAGTAAATATCTATGGCCAAATTTGAACTCAGGTGTGGCCCTTTGACTGAATCCAAACCTCACAGAACAACTTAACTGCACTAACCCTTCTCATCCCCATCTCCTTACTCTCTACTTGGGGTCAGGGAGAGCTGACACATCTGCTTCACACACTTGTTAGTGTAGCGACCCCAGGCAAGTTGTTTAACTCCAGTGTGCCTTACTTTCCTAATATATTAAATGAGAGAGTTGGACTTATTGGTCTTTAGGTCCCTTCCAGTTTTAGATCTGTAGCTCTATGGAAAATGAGCATTTTTAAGAAAGAAAAGCTTAATAGTTATGCTTTTAAGTTTTTAAAAAATTTTTTTCTCACTGCTATCCTAATTTGGCATCTAGAGGGGTGATTATTAATTCCTCTACATTATAACATAGACCCTTCTAGCTGTCAAGTCTCTCTGAAAATCTTTGCCTGTCTTCTGAGCGTTAATTAGGCTATTTTACATCAAGTTTGTTAGTTATTGACTTTTTTTTGTTTTCTTACAATTTCTTTTGTACTTTAGTTTAATCCTATTTCATTTTCAGCTTGATCTGTACTATACAGATACTGTAATATCTTTAACAGTTATTGAAGTGTTCTCTTTTAAGAGCTACAATTTTTGCATGTTTCCTTGGAATAATATCCTTTCTTACAAAGACAAGAAAAAGAAAGCAACAAAACATGTGTACAGCATGGATTTCAATGATCAACTGCCTTTGGATTAACTAAAGGTGAGGAATCTAGTTTCATTTGGTCAGAGTTACTTATTCTAAGTCAGCCTAGTATTAGTAGAAGCAAGCATGCATAATCATTATTGTCACAAAATGAAATCATATAAAATTATTGATTCTCCCTGGCAATCTGCACATCACCTATTATAGTACATTAGTGCAGAACAGAATGCATGTAATTTATGAATAAGTAAATATACATATACTGGGTATCCATACTGAAAAAACTTTTTTTTAATGATAGGGGTGTTTAGATAACATTGCCTCAAACAAGTCAAAAAAAGGGCTGAGAAAGAGATTACTGCTCTTTAGCATTGACTGTCTTGTCTAATTCTGTGAAGCTTCTTTAGCCTCAGCAATAGACTCCTATAACCACCCAACTATTTTTTGTACATTCTTTGAGAAATAGAATTCAATGTTTTAGCACGTTGTGACATTTGCCTATTTCTTTTTCCCTCTGTGTCTTTAAAGGCTATGAGTGCCAAAATAAAAGCCCTGTTGATTAAGTATAAAACCTTTGAATGTGAAGGAAATCTCCTAAGTGAGTCTCTGTCTGGGATCTTTCAAACTTGAAATTTGTATGCAAAGAATGTGTCTAATGTGAGAATGGGTGATCTTCAGCGAACACTCTGAGAAGATTCATATTTTCTCTGAGCTGATTTGTCTAAGTAAATCCCCAGAAAATATCATTTGTCTAATTTTCCTTCAATCCTTTTGTCTGGGTTCTAGAGGAGACGTTTTAAAAATTCTCTTGATTTTGGTTATATAATAGTACAAAGCAATTGCCTTCCCCTGAACAAAAGTCTCGAATGAATAGGCATCAGCTGTAATCCCAGTAATTAACAGTTTTTCTCTGTAGTGCATGTCTGAAACTGCTCCTATTGATTTATTTTGACTCTATTCCATCATACATATAGGACTGTTTTCTGCTCTTCTGCAAACATATGCTTATCTCCTTTTGATTCTGACAGTCTGTGGTCTTGTCTTTGAAGCTGGCAACTCCTCAGGAAGGATCTGACAGCAGATGAATGAGGAATCCAGCATCTCTGGTCTGAGGCTTAGGGAGGCATCTTGAAATTTGTAAATGGACTGTGACCTTGAAGGATGACTTGTGAGTATGAGTGATGTGGACCTTCTCATTCTGAGTACTTAATCTTCTGTGCAGTCTTGTTGGTTTGCTATTGATTCCATGCTATGTAGTTTGTGAGTGGGATTGGGAAAGGAGGCAGAAAGGACAGTGAGACCATGGAAGTATTGGTTTGGCAAATTAAGTGGGTCAAAGAGTACAGTGGAAGGAGAAGTCACTGGTCACCAACTTGCTTGGTTTGGTTTTGAATACCACTAGCTGTTTCCCTGGCAAAAAGCACAAGGTAATTCCATTTTCTTTTCTTAAATAAAGAGGAAGTGAGAAGTCATGTAACCAACACTGGGTTGAGTTAATCTCTGCAGTCTCTGGAAGATTTATGGTGCCTTACCCTCTTGCTTCAGTCACCTTTAGGAGATACAGTGACTAGTGGGGATTCTGAGTATCTAAATGAATCCTGTTTTTTTTGTTTTGTCCACAGAGGGAAGGGTTAGAGAAAAGGAAGAAGATGAGTGCATGAATCCTTAGGCTCATGAGGGGTGACATGAAAATGAGAAAGATAAATATCTAGCTCAAAGCAGACAAGAGTGGAGCTGATAGAGTGGACAAGGCATGCAGCCAGTAACATTGGCTCTGCCCATTGACCTGCATTGACTAACAGCGGAATCATCCATCTGTTATCTCCATGGTTGGGAGGGAGGGGAAATAGGGTAGATGGGAAAAAATGTGGCAGATTCTTTTGGTTATGGTCAAAACTTTAGAAACAGGGTTTTAGAGATAGAAGGAGGAGGATCAAGATGCAAAGTAAGGCCCATGTATCTTCACACTTTGAATCAGTGAAAGAGGCAGGACTCCACCTTAGGTATACTAATTCATAGAATCACAAAACCATAGAGTTGGAAAAGATTACAGAGATCTACCTTGTAACTGAGCAGAAGCCCCATCTATAATATCCAGAAGAGCTGTTATTTAGCCTCTAAATGAAGACTTCCAAGGTGAATGGGTAACTCACTGTCACCCAGAATAGCTCATTCCATTTTTTGGACAACTTCAATTGTTGGTAAATTTTTTTCTTACATCAAGTCAAAATCGGCTTCTCTGAAATTTCTACCCATTGTTTCTAGTTATACTCTCTGTCGTCAAACAGAACAAATCCAACCCCCCTTCTATATTTGAACAGACCTTCAAAGAATTGAAAATGGTTATCCTGGATTCCCTTAAGTCTTTTCATCTTTGAGTAAACATTCCCATTTCTTGGATAACATTGCCTCAAACAAGTCAAAAAAAGGGCTGAGAAAGAGATTACTGCTCTTTAGCATTGGCTGCCTTGTCTAATTCCATGAAGCTTCTTTAGCCTTGGCTAATTTCCACTGGGCTCCAGATTGACAATATTTTTCCTAAAATGTATTTAAGTGGGGGATGAGCTTTCGGTTAGACAAAAATATCTGTGGCCATGTACTACCAATTCCATCTATCAAAATAGCCCCAGAAGGTGGTAGCCAAGAGCATTTATATGACCACAATACTACCAGGAGAGACAACCAAATGTAAAGCAGAGATATAACATCCAGTAGAAAAGGGAGATACAGTACCTGATGCCAAATGGAAGCAGTATGATGATGTATATAACCTAAGGATGCTGGAGGTCCTGTAGCATTGAAAGTGTGATTTGCCCTGGCCACTTGAATGCCCCGATCACATGTTCCTATACATTGTCATCCACATATGTGAACTGGCCACATGGATTCTCAATATGGGGCTCCTGATGCTTGCCCCCTGGCCACACACATTCTCTCTATATGTTCTACCCATGTCTGTTTTCCCTTTTAACACTTCTTATCTGTTAGATAGACAGACACAAACACATAGGCACACACACTCTCAGGCATACATAAGGTCAGGGAGGACTAGGGAAGACATCTTGAGGAAGGTGACTTTTTAGTTGAGACTTGAAAGAAGTTAAGGAAGCAAGGAGATGGAGATGAGAAGGGAGACAGCTCTAGGCATGGAGGAAAATTAGTGAAAATGTCCAGAGTCAAGAGACAGAGTGTCCTATGTGAGGAATAGCAAGGAGGCCAGTGTCCCTAAAATACAGTGTACATGGAAGGGAGCAAGGATTTCAGTGTATGTGGAAGGGTTGTTGTTTAGTTAAGTTGTGCCCAACTCTACACAACTGTATTTGGGATTTTCTTGGTAAAGATACTGAAGTGGTTTGCCATTTCCTTCTCCAGCTCATTTTACAGATGAGGAAACTGAAGCAAAAAGGGTTAAGTGACTTGCCCAGGGTCACATAGCTAATAAGTCTTTGAGGTCAGATTTGAACTCAGGAAGATGAATCTTCTTGACTCCGGGCATTCTATTCACTGTACCACCCAGTTGTTCTATATGTGGGAAGGAGTAAAGTTTAAATAAAAAGACTAGGAAGGCAAAAAAAAGGTCTGGGTTATGAAGTCAAAAAGAGAATTTTTGTATTTGATTTTGGAGACTATAGGAAAATATTGGAGTTTGTTGAATAGGGGAACACTATGGTTAGACTTGCAATTTAGGAAGATCAATTCCAGCTGATTAATGGTTCTAAACTGTGAAGAATCTTTTGAATCCCAGCTCCGTAATTAAATATGTAAGCTATTCCTGTGAACTTTGTGTCATTAAAATTTTGATAAGTCTAACATTAATGTTTTCATCCAAGTCACTATTGAATATTACAGGGTCAAGGATAGGTCCTCTCAGGATTTTCACTGTTCTCCAGGCCTGGAATTCTCTCCCTCCTTATCGCTTCCTCCTGACTTTGTTTCCAACTTTTCTCTAATATATCTTGCTTGTGCATAGTTTTTTCCGTGTTGTTTTCTCCATTAGAGTGTATTGTCTTTTGCCTTTCTTTATATCCCTAACACTTAGCAGTATGCCCGGTACATAGTAGTTGCTTAATAAATATCTATTGACTGGTAACTGGCTAGAGACTTCTTTTCATACTGACACTAATTCACTAAAGGCTACATTTTAGGTTCATTCTTTTAACAAGTTCCAAATCAATGCAATTGTACCATTACCTACCCTCTCTCTCTCCATCTCATCAACAAGGATATCCTAGGAGTTTTTGTTAAATGCTTTACTGAAATCTAGGTCTATTACTACTATATTTACAGCAGTTTCCTGATCTGATAGTTTAGTAATCCTGTCAAAAAAGGAAAGGAGATTAGTTTGTCATGGCTTGTTTTTGAAGACATCCTAGCTCTCAGTGATGATGACTGCCCTTTCTAAATGCACATAAAGCATCCCTTTTAATAAGTATTCTAAGTAGATAATAGGGAAAATATCTCTAGTGGAGGGATCTCTATGACAGAGAAAACAGAAGCAAAATAGGAATTGAATTATTTTTGCTTCCTCTCCCTGGTCTGTTATCATTCTACTATCTACCTAGAATGCTTTTTTGTTTCTCCACTTGCCTCCATCATAGCTACAGGAATACTTTTTTTGTTTTTCTTAGCATTCATGGCCGACTTCAGCTCACTCTGAACTTTATAACCACTGAGACTATTCTTATAAAACCATGTCACTATTTTGTATTCATTCTTAGTTACCTAGTCCCTTCTTCTATCTTCTAGATATATCTTTTAAAAAAAAATTAAAGTTGCTTGATGAGTTCATGGCATTCATGTCAGTCTCTTTAGAGTATTCTCTCTTTTCTTCATCATAATTGATTCTCCTTGTGTAATCAGAATTTTGTTCATTAGTTCTTTTCCATCCCTCTTAGGCAGATTTCTATAGAATTTTGGACCATAGAATCCTATTTATATTCATTCTGAGCTCTTTGCAATTTATTCTACCCATAGCTAGGGTATATGAAAGGCTATGCCCAATTTTCTTTTCCTCTCTCATAAACTCTTAAATCTCCCCCACCTTCCCTGAAGATTACTACCATTCTGTTTTAACAAAGAAGTTATTTCTAATTGGTCAGGACCTGGTCCTGAATAGACTTCCTTCCATAAAGTATTCTATTTTTTTGAAAAATGAGATGATGATTAAGACCAGTCAAAATTTGTCATATATTCTGCTTTTGGCAGAGAAAATAGTCGACAAACATTTATTAAATACCTACTATGTGCTAGGCACTGTGCTAAATTCTGGCAATATAAAGAAAGGCAAAATGCTGTCCTTGTTCTCAAGGAACTCACAGTCTAATGGGAGAGACAATATGTATACATCTATGTAATAAACAATCTAGAGACAGGATAAATAGGAAATAATTAAGACAGGGAAGGCACTCCAGCAGATGTACAGATAGGGGAAGATCCATATCATTAATATGTGAAGCCAAGTTTGGGTTCTATTTCTTTAACTCAAAATCAATTTCTTTCTTCTGACCACAATGTCCCTTCCAGACCTTTTCTATTTATCTTCATTCAAATGCTCTTTGCCATATCATCTGTCTCCAGTTTCTGATTTCCTTACAGGAGAGTATCTTTTTAATGTGTAATGTTGTTTTACTGCCTCTTTATTTAGTGTTTATTTGGATCATGTCTCTGCTTTCTGTTCCAAAGTCTAGTCATGTATTCTATGCCACCAAATCTCAGATATATCTGTAAGATTGCATTTAACTTTACCTATAAAGACCTTTAATTCCCTTTATTATCCACACTCTATAAAGGTACATATTCAAACTCTCTTTTTGGATATTGTTTGATATGAATTGTTGCTCCTATCCATTTGATATCCTTTTATCTATGTTCTTTTGCTTACCTGCAATTCTTTGCAGCATCTGGCTTGATGGTATATATAGACTAGGCAACTAAGTGGCATAATGGATAGAGTTTCTAGGCCTTGAATCACGAAGATCCAAATATAAGTGTTGTACCTCAGACACTAGTAGTGTGACTCTGGATAAGTCACTAAGCTCTAATTCACTTCCTCTTTATTTATGTCTGTTTTAATTTTTTATTAATTCATTTGTTTTTGGTTTTCAATATTTATTTCCACAAGATTTTGAGTTCCAAATTTTCTCCCCATCTCTCCCCTCCCTGCACCCCAAGACAGCATGCATTCTGATTACCCTTTCCCTCAGTCTGCCCTCTGTTCTATCATTCCTCCCCTCTTATCCCCTTACCCCCTACTTTCCTGTAGGGTAAGATAGATTTCCATACCCAACTGGATGTGTATATTATTCCCTCCTTAAGCCAAATTCAATGGGAATAAGACCCACTCCTTCCCTTTCACTTCCTCCCTCTTTCTCTTCATTGTAAAAGTTTGCCTTGCCTCTTTCTTGTGAAATTATTAACCCCATTTTCCCTCTCCCTTTCTCCTTCTCTCAGTACATTCAAGTATCATCATTCCATGTAGGAAAGTAACAAGTTCAACTTTAATAAGTCCCTTATTATTTCTCTTTCTTATTTACCTTTTCATGCTTCTTTTGATTCTTGTATTTGAAAGTCAAATTTCCTATTCAGCTCTGGTCTTTTCATCAAGAATGCTTGAAAGTCCTCCATTTCATTGAATGTTCATTTTCCCCCCTGAAGGATTATACTCAGTCTTGCTGGGCAGGTGATTCTTGGTTTTAATCCTACCTCCTTTGACCTCTGAAATATATTCCAACCCTTCTGATGCCCTAATGTAGAAGTTGCTAAATCTTGTGTTAGCTTGGTTGTGTTTCCACAATACTTGAATTGTTTCTTTCTAGCTGCTTGCAATATTTTCTCCTTGACCTGGGAAGTCTGGAATTTGGTTACAACATTCCTAGGAGTTTTCTTTTTGGATCTCTTTCAGGAGGTGATTTGTGTATTCTTTCAGTTTCTATTTTCCTCTCTGGTTCTAGAATATCAGTGCAGTTTTCCTTGATAATTTCCAGACATCAAGATGATGTCTGGACTCTTTTTTTTATCATGACTTTCAGGTAGTCCAATAATTTAAAAATTATTTCTTCTGGAGGCAGCTAGGTGGTGCAGTGAGTAGAGTGGCGGCCCTGGAGTCGGAAGGACCTGAGTTCGGATCCGGCCTCAGACACTTAATGCACACACAAATAAAAACCTAGCCATGTGACCTTGGGCAAGTTACTTAACCCCAATTGCCCTCCAAAAAGCAAAAAAAAAAAAAGATTTTTATCTCTTCTGGATCTATTTTCCAATGAGATATTTCCTATTGTCTTTTATTTTTCATCTTTTGGTTTTGTTTGATAATTTTTTGATTTCTCAGAGTCATTAGCTTCCATTTGCTCCATTCTAATTTTGAAGGAATTATTTTCTTCAGTGAGCTTTTGCACTTCCTTTTCCATTTGACCAATTTTTCTTTTTAAGGTATTCTTCTCCTCATTGGCTTTTTGGACCTCTTTTGCCATTTGGGTTAGTCTATTTTTTAAGGTGTTATTTTCTTCAGTATTTTTTGGGTCTCCTTTAGCAAGCTGTTGACTCATGTTTCATGATTTTCTGGCATCACTCTCATTTTTCTTCCCATTTTTTCCTTTACTTCTCTTACTTGATTTTCAAAAACCTTTTTGAGGTCTTCCCTGGCCTGAGACCAATTCATATTTTTCTTGGAGGCTTTGGATGTAAGAGCTTTGACTTTTTTGTATTCTTCTGGTTATATATTTTGATCTTCTTTGTCACCAAAGTAAGATTCTACAATCTGATTTTTTTCCCCACTGTTTGTTCATTTTCCCAGTCAATTACTTGACTTTTTAACTCTTTGTTAAAATTTGACTTTTCTTCTACTGTGGAGGGTGTACTGTCCCAAGCTTCAGGGGTTTTGTGCTGCTGTTTTCAGAGATACTTCTAGGGATCTGTAAACTTTCAGTTCTTCCAAAGTTGTGTGATCAAAGGAGAGGTGTTTCCTCCTCTCCTGGTCTATGCTCTGGTCTATGAGTGACCACAGGCACTCTTTTCTGCCTTGGGACTGTGAGGAGGATTCCCTTTCTACCACTGCCATAAGCTCTTCCATTCCAGTAGTCCTCTTCGCCCCAGGACTGCTACCCAGGACTGTGACCCAGGTCAAAGCATGGGCAAAACAAAAGAATCCTGCCTCAGTGCCAGCAAAGAGATCCCCACAATCCTTATTTGATCAGCTGCTTGATCCCCCCATAGTCTGTGGGCCAAGAACTCTGGAAGAAGCTACTGCCACTGCCACCCCAGGGCTGGGCCTGACCATACTCCTCTCTCACCCAGGTCCAACAGACCTTTCCTAATGGCCCTCTAAGTTGTCCTTGGTGTTTATGGCTTGAGAAGTCTGGAAACCATCACCATTGACAGTGATTCAATGCCCTGAGGCCTGCTCTGGGTTTGCTGGGGACCTGAGTCTATGCTAGGGTGACCAGCATTGGTCTGCACTCCTCTCCATCCTGGTGCAATAGACCTTTCTGTCAATCTTCCAGGTTGTCTTGGGCTGGAAATTTATTTCACTCTCATTTTGTAGGTTTTACTGCTTTAGAATTTGCTTAGGGTAATTTTTTACAGGTATTTGGAGGATGTTAGGGGAGATCTCAAGCAAGTCCCTGATTTTACTCTGCCATTTTGGCTCAGTCCCTTATTTTTCTCATCTGTAAATGGGAATAATAATAGTACCTCCCTTACAAGGTTGTGGTCAGGATCAAATTAGATAATATATGCAAATTGCTTTACAAACTTTCAAGTGCTGTATAAATGCTAGCTATTATTATTTTCTTCCTCTTGCATTTAAATTTAAAATTCTTTTGATTGACTATGTAAATCTCCTGATAAGTCTATTTTTCCTGTCCCTCATTAGATAGACTCTATCCATGGTCAAGAGTTTTTCTTTTTCTGTGTCTGAAACCCTGAAATCCAAATCACAATCTAAACCAAATTCCAGTTACCAAAAACTAGTGGAATATATTGACCTTTATATAGTACTACCTTATATTTGAAGCAGGCCTAATTGGGCTGATTGAAAGCTAA
This sequence comes from Gymnobelideus leadbeateri, assembly GCA_011680675.1. Taxonomy (NCBI): domain Eukaryota; kingdom Metazoa; phylum Chordata; class Mammalia; order Diprotodontia; family Petauridae; genus Gymnobelideus; species Gymnobelideus leadbeateri. Next base: position 79,018 of record WOXC01008185.1, on the reverse strand, counting down.
AAGAATAATCATTTCTTCGGTCCTTTGTGCTTTCTTCTTCCCTGCTCATGTGTTCCATTGTCCTAGTGTAATAACACATTGTCCTCTGTATGAGGTATGTGCACAGGGTACTCTCATCCTGACAGATTTAGATTCCCAAATGTATATCCCCATCACATTGTTACACTCAAACTGTCTCAAAGTATTAGAGGATCACTTTGTTGAGGGAAAACATCCTTCCCTTATTCTCTATTCTAATTTTTGAGCCCCTACTAATGCATTGATATTTACACAATCAGCTACTAACAATAATGAAACTTTTAGATCTTAAAAATAACCATTGACCTGCTAATAAGGCAAAAGAAATAATATCGTGGATACTTATATATTAAAATAAGTGCATAAGTGATTGAACACATTACAATCCACACATTAAACTTGGTAATGTTGTCATATTAGTGCATTCAGAATCTGTGAATGTGGGGAGTGGGCACACATTTATGGGAACCTGGCACTGAAGTATGTGAGGGCAGAAAATCCTTGTGCTTGGGTTAACTCACAAATCTGGACTGTAGCCTTCCCTTGGGAAAAACCATACCATACAAAATGGCTTCCCTGTTCACATCTTATCTATTGATCCTTACTGCTTTTCAGCTGGATATACTATCTTCTCTTTTGTACTCAGACTTGGCATTTAAAAGCTCTATTAACTCACAATTACTCTTAAAGTTGTTTACAAAGTGTTATCTCTTAATGTGAATATCAGTTCCCTTTAAACCAGAAAACATCAAAGCTTATCATCCTGGTCACTGTGCTGTATAGACCAGCCTAGAGTAATTTAATCACCTGGATTCTGTATTGCTTAACCAGAACAGAACTCACAGCAGCACAGTGCAGGGTGACACTTTAATTGAAGCAGCAACCTAGGCAGTTCATGAGGATATAAAGCGGAGGCAAAGTGTGTCTTCCCCTCAGCTTTTATTTCTCTAGAGGTGGCACCAGAGAGCAAAATGCACTTATGAATTTTCACCTCTCTCTAACTTTTAGGTTGCTGGGAAAGCAATATCTGTTACTGAACTTACTCAGGAGAGGAAAAGAGCTTCATGAACCAGTGAAGGAAATGAGGAGTCGTCAGACATGTAGGAGGAAAATCAGAAATGAGCAGAAGTCAAGGTAAATGAGAGTATCCCAGAAGAAGGTGCTGGTCAATATTGCAGAATTGCAATAAGGATGAAATTTCATCAGTTTTTGAAATAAAGAGATTGATGTTAATCTTTGAAAGAGAAGTATCAGTAGCATGGTGGGTTTGGAAGCCAGTTTGCAAAGGATCAGGAGTGAAAGGGTGATGAGAAATTAGATGTAGAAAGTATAGGCTACTTTTCATAAGAGTTTTAGCAATGAAAGGAAGGAAAGGTAGAGAATGGAGGAAAGACTGTGAGGAAATGGTATTGTATTAGGGAAAATTCTAGGTCTTTTAATATTACTTACCTAGGGGATACCTAAGGGAGATGTAGAGAAGTGGGAGTTGATACATTGGCTTTGGGAAACCACCAGCAGTACAGTTTGGTTAACATGTAGAGTATAAGGGGATATGATGTAAAAGAATCTTGGAAAGATTGTTTGGAATCATCGAGGCTATTAAATAATGGAATGAGGGAAGAGTCAATAGATTGGGAGAATTGAGATGAAAGAATAAGAGGCAATATGATTGATGGGTCAAATTATGAGGAGAGATAGAAGAGGATGTGAACAAAGGTACATGGAGAGAGATGAACATTTCTTGGTTTATGCTCTAAAAATGGAACAAAGGAAGAAAATATGGGTGAAGGTGTAGATGGGTTTTGAGATATATTTGAGGGGGAGGTAGGGTATGTTCTTAGCAAATGACCTCAACCTTTGTAGAGATATAGGCAGTGAATTACCACTGAGATAGTGAATATATGGGTAGAGTTGGGGGATTGAGAAGAGAGGAAGAGTTTGGAACAACTGTAAATAGGAGTATATTAGTGATGAACAGAAGGATTGTTGTGCAAGGATGGGCCATTTGAGGTTTAAGGCAAATACAGTCTGCTTTTCTTCACTCATATTACCACTACCCTAGTTCATGTTTTCATCATCCCTTGCTTGAACTATTTTCTATAGCATTCTTATTACACTCATGGTATCCTTTCTCTCCTCTCTCCAATTGATTCTCTTTTTATAAAAAACCTTCTTCTCAGGGCGGCTAGGTGGCACAGTGAGTAAGAGGAGTAAGAGCGCTGGCCTGGCCCCAGAGTCAGGAGTCAGGAGGACCCAGGATCGGTTCAGGCCTCAGATACTTAACACCCACACAAAAATAACTGGCTGTGTAACCTTGGGCAAGTTACTTAACCCCAATTACTTTAAAAAAAAAAAAACAATCTTTTTCTCAATTACATGTAAAGATAATTTTTAACATTTGCTTTTTAAAAAATTTGAGTTACAGGGGTTGTTAGGTGGCACAGTGAATAGGGAACCAGCCCTGGAGTCAGGAGGACCTGAGTTCAAATCCGGCCTCAGACACTTAACACTTACTAGCTAAGTAACCTTGGGCAAGTCACTTAACTCCAATTGCCCTGCCTTCCTCCCTCCGAAAAAAAAAAAAACAACAAAAAAATTGAGTTACAAATTTTCTTTTTTCCTCCCTTCCTTCCCCTCTCCATGAGAAGTCAAGCAATTTGCTATAGATTATACATGTAAGTCAGGCAAAACATATTTCCATATTAGCCACATTGCAAAAGAGAACAGACAAAAACCCTCCAAGAAAAATAAAGTTAAAAAAGTATCTCCAATTGATTTTTCAACAAAGCAGCCAGAATAATCTTCTTAAAGCACAAGCCTGACCAAATCATTCTCTGGCTCAAGAATTTTCAATGGCTTCCTACTGCATTTGGATAGGTACGTAGAACTTTCATGATCTGATTTCAGATGACCTTTTTAACCTTAATGCACATTACTTAATTTTATATCTTATGTTTTAATCATAATTTAATTTAATAATAATTTATCATAATAATTTAATCAAATAATCTTACTTTTAGTTCTCTGAGCTTAGCATTCCATTTCTCAACATCACACCTTTGCCAAGGCTATTCTTTCCATGCCTGGAATGTATTCCCCACCTCACCTCTACCTTTAAAACTTTCTATTTTCCTTCAAAGTTTGGCTCACATACCACTTCTTACAGGAAGCCTTTCCCCATCCCCTTAGTTGTTAATATCTTCTTTTCCCTCAAGTGTTCATGTATGCATGCATGCATGTAATTATTTTGTAGGTGATATCCTCACTGAGGGTGATATGTTCCCCAGGGGAAGTGACTTTTTTTTTTGAGTTAAAATTTAATTTTAATTGAATAATACACAAATAACAAATATAGCCATGTTCACTGATGCATAATAAAAACACAAAGGATACAAGGAGACGTGTATTTTTTGGTCCATCTCAATGCCACCTATTGGATGACTGTTTTTATGGCACTGAAAATGAGACTACACAAATAAATGCACCCACAAGGGTGTCTTTATTTATTCAAAAAATAATTAAACTACTAAATGGCCTGAAGATCTTGTTTGTATTTCTTTTTTTTTCAGTTTTATTTTATTTTTTTAATTAAACAAATGCTTTATTAACTTGTGGTTCACATCATTCATTTCCACCAGATTATGAGTTACAATTTCCCCCCATTTTTCCCCTACCCACCACCCCAGAATAGCAGTCCCACTAGAAATCCCCTCATCCAATCTGCTCTCTCCCTTATCTTCTCCCATACCCCCTTCGACTTTGCCATTAGGGCAAGGTGAATCTCTGAGCCCCAATGCCTGGACATCTTATGAAACATTTAATTTTAAAACTTCGATTTTCAGATCCATTCCTTTCCTCCCTTGTCACCCACTCCCTCTGAGAAGATAAGCAATTCAGTATGTGTTGTACATGTATAGCTATGCAAAACATTACCATAGTAGATATATTGTAAAAGACTGCTTATATTTCCCTCCCACCCATCTCACCTCCCACCTGGTCCATTCCCTACTTTGATCCTGTCCCTCTTTGATAGTGGGAATTTCCAACCTCCCCTCCCCCCAAGAATGCCCTCCCCTCCATCATCCTCCCTCTCATCCCCCTCCTCTACTCAGGAGAGTGAGTGAGGGTAAGATATTCCATTTAGTATGCATGTGATTCTCTCCTTGAGCCAACTTCAATGAGAATATTCTTTTGCCTTTTTGCCTTCCTGTTCTTCCCCTCCCCTGCAACTACTTCCTCTTTCCTCTTCTACATGAGATAGTTTACTCTACCCTGTCTCTCTCCATCTCCTCTTGCCACTTTCCTCTCTCACGCTTGACTTCACTGCTTAAGAATCATCCCTTCCTTGGGGAGGCTAGGTGGCTCAGCGAGCAGAACACCGGCCCTGGAGCCAGAAGGACCCGAGCTTGGATCCAGCCCCAGACACCCAACACACAAACAAAAACCCAGCCGTATGACCCTAGGCAAGTCACCCAACCCCAACTGCCCTCCAAAAAAAAAAAGAATCATTCTGTCCCATCAAATTCAACCTGTGCCCTCTATCCATGTATACCTGTGAACATATGCCATGTACCCCTCTTCAATTATTTTCATAATGAGAAAGGTTTCATCAAACACAGTTATTGTATTTCCATGTAGGAATGTAAATAGTCCAACTTTGATAAGTTCCTTTTGATTTCTTTTCCTTGATTACCTTCTCAAGCATCTCTTGCTTCTTATGTCTGAATGTCAAATTTTTTATTCAACTCTGGTTTTTTCATCAAGAATGCTTGAAAGTCCTCTATTCCACTGAATGACCATATTTTCCCCTGAAACAAGATACTGAGTTTTGCTGGGTAGGTGACCCTTGGCTTCAATCCCAGCTCTTTTGCCCTCTGGAATATCATATTCCATGCTCTTCGATCCCTCAGGGTAGAAGCTGCCAGGTCCTGGGCTATTCTGATTGTGTTTCCACAATATCGAAATTGTTTCTTCCTGGCTGCTTGTAGTATTTTCTCCTTGATCTGGGAGTTCTGGAGCCTGGCTATAATATTCCTAGGAGTTTTCTTTTTGGGATCTTTTTCAGGAGGTGAGCTCTTGATTCTTTCAACCTCTATTTTGCCCTCTGGTTCTAAAACATCAGGGCAATTTTCCTTGAGAATTTCTTGAAGTGTGACTTCTAGGTTCTTTCTTTGATCATAGCTTTCAGGTAGTCCAATAATTTTTAAATGATCTCTCCTGGATCTATTTTCCAGGTCAATGGTTTTTCCCATGAGATATTTCACATTGCCTTCTATTCTTTCATTTGTTTGGATCTGTTTAATAGTATCTTGATTTCTCATAAAGTCACTAGCTTCCATTTGCTCCAGTCTAACTCTGAAAGAATGAATCTCCTCAGTAAGCTTTTGAGATTCTTTTTCCATCTGGCAAATTCAACTTTTTAAGGCATTCTTCTCCTCATTGCCTTTCTGAGCCTCTTTTGCCATTTGAGTTAGTCTATTTTTAAGGTGTTATTTTCCTCAGTCAGGCTGTTGACTGTCATTTCATACTTTTCTTGCATCTTTTTCATTTCTCTTCCCAAATTTCCCCCCACTTCTTTTATTTGCTTCTTAACGTCCTCTATGGCCTGTAGCCAGCTTGTATTTTCATTTGGGGCTTTTGGTACAGTAGTTCTGACCTCATAGTCCTCCTCCATGCTTTGAGCCTCTTTGCCCCTAAAATAGGAGTCCAATGTTGAACTTTTCAGTTTATTTTGTTTTGTTTGCCTAGGCATGTTGCCACTTAATTACTTGATTTTTGGGCTTGTTGCCACAGTAGGACTCTGCCACCAGACAGGGGAGCTTCCACCCAAATGTGGGGTCTTCACAACTTCTGCCAGTTGGGTGGCCTCTGTAAAGCTTCCACCCACTCTGGCAAATTGGATACCCACCCCAAACTTCCCCCCCAGACCACAATCCAGATCCAGGCAGTTTAAAGCAAGAGCGATTAACCCCCAGACTGATTGCTGGATCTCCCTACAGTTCGGAGACCAGGAGCTAGAGCCACTACTGACACTGCAAAATGGCTTCTGTGCAGCTGTTTCTTCAGCAGCTTATTGCCCCCAGGGGAGGAAGCCACGTGTTCCCCAAATACTGGTCCCAAAGTCCATAGGGCACTAACTGCTCACTTTGTCCTAGGCATATCTGTGCTGATAATTCTGGAATCGCCACAATTGCTGGTGTTCTGGGGTCCTTCAAGCTGGCTGAAGGCCCGGCTGCCCTGGGGCTAAAACCGCGGACCTGGGCTCAGCTCTGTGAGCTGTGCTGTCGGTTCCCAGCATGCTGTGCTGCCTGCTCTCAGAGCGCTGTGCTGGCTGCTCTCAGAGCGCTGTGCTGGCTGCTCCCTGCAGGGCTGCTGGGCTGTCCTCAGCAGCAGGTTAGCTTCTCTGTGCCGTTCTGTGGGTGCTGTGGCTCCAGAAGTTGTTCAGAGTCCCCTTTCACATTGTTTGAAATTTGTGTGGGGCAGAGCACATTGGAAATGCTGTTTCTACGGAAGCGACTTTTTCTTGTTTGTCTTTGTAGCTTCAGCACCCAGTACAGTGAATGCTTATTGGATTAGATTGGATTGCTTGGATAGAATGGATGACCCAAATTGGAGAGGGTGGTAAGGGGTATTTTGGGATATTTTGTATTTAGGAGGAAGCTATATTTCAATGAATGTCAAAATATGGAGAGAATGTGAGAGAAAGAGATCTGGAATATATATGTTTGCTTAACAATAGAACAGGTTGTCTTCTAAAGGTCATAATCCAAAGAGGGCAGAAAGTGACTGGAGGTAGATAAAGAGAAACTGCATTTAACATAAATTGCAGTTTGGAAAAAGATAGCACAGGGCAGAGGTTTTAATTAAGACAGATGGTGGTTCTAAATGACAGAAATTAGAGAAACAGTTGTAAGAATTTGCTACCTGTAGGTCAGGGGGGAATACCCAGTATAGAGAAGCTTGTAGACAAATCAGGCCGAAGTCTTCATTGGAAAGTTAGTGGGAAGGTGCTTTTGTTGATAATATCTCCTATGTGAAGCCTCCACAGTTTATTGAATGAAGGCAGAGAAAGCCTCTAGGAGGTTCCTGAGGTGAGAGATGCCTCTGCTGATTCTATGTGCCAAGTGGACCCCCTCATTTGCTTGTAGGAGGGAATAGGAGAGCTGCCACAGAATCAGCTATTTTCTAGTATATAACTGGGGTCTCTTACAAAACCATGTATTTGCTTCTGAAAATAATTTTCATTTTTCACTGCTATGTCTCCAGACACCAAACTTCTCTTGATAACATTTTTTGATTTAGTGGTTCTTTGTAGATAATGCACATAGGAGGGGGATGTATATTTAGGCAGAGCACCATCTTCTTCATATTAATCCCTTGTGTTTGTATATCACAATTCAGAAAGCATACACACACATACATCTGTGTGTGTGCGCATAATTTAATAGAACCTCCCAAAGTCGATAGGTCAAGGATTGTACCCATTTGACAGATGAGAAAACTGGAGTCAGGGAGATTCAGTGATTTATCCAAGATGTCACAGATATTTAGGTGACTAGCTACTAATTTGGTAGTCTTTCTGGTTCACAAATCCGTCATTTAGAGTCAGACTTTGGGGCATAGTGACAGAGGAGAAACAAAATGGTTGCTGTTGTTGCTGAAAGTGGGGAGGCAGAGAGTATCGCAGTGAGGATTCCCATCCTCAGAGTTTTATGTAATGTAACATAACTGGATTTTAACATCTGTCTCAGACTCAGCAGCTGGTGGTTAAGGAATGTCAGCATGGTTATGATCATAGGATTGCAGAATTTAGGATATCAGAGTCAGAGCTTTAGAGGTCATCTAGCCCAACTCCCTCATTTTACAGATGAGGAAACTGAGTCCTACAGAGGTGCATGGCCTTGCCCAGGGTCACTCAGTATATGACACAGGTGAGGTTTGAACTCAGTTCCTTTGACTACACATCCAGTGCTATTTTTGTTGCTTCAAGTCAATACTCGCTCCTTTCCTGTCCTGTTCCCACACCTCCACCCCCCCCTCCCCCCGAAGAAGCCCTGAGGCTGCTACCTCAGAAGAATCAGTAACCCTGGGCCTCTGTCCTGCTTTCTCTCTTCGACTCGATTTTGGGATCTCTTCAAATCCTTCTAGGTCGACCCTGGTTATTTGGCTCCCCTAGCCTTGCTCCTTATTTGGCTGACAATTATCTTTATTCTGGGCCCCTTATAGTACTTCCCCAAGAATACTGGCACTGAGGATGCATGTTAAATGCTCATAATTAGAAGCTACATTTCGGTTGTTTTCCTTTTGGGAAAATTTCTGCCTTGCTGTATCTGATATCCCCATGGTGACAAGGGGGAAAATTCATATCTGGTAGCAGGCTGTGGTATCAGACATAATGGCTTGAGGCAGAGGGAAAATGTAATCAATATTTACCTGCTGAGAGGTCTCATGATGGGATAGAAATTGACTCTCTTCCCCACTGTATGTATCCCATTTCTAGGCTGGGCTTTCTTTGTGTGTTCAGCAGAGAGAAAAACGCTTAATCTCTGTTTTTCAAGGGAAAAAATATCTTCAGCCTGTGTGGAGCAATCCATTACCAAAGGAAAGGATATTTAAAATATCTGAGCAGGTTCCCTGATCATTAGCTTGGCTTCTATTTATTGGTGTACATTTCAGTAAAGCCAAGGAAATTAAGCAATCTCTACCCCCATCCCCTAACCCAGAACTCCCTCCCCTCTCCATCTTCTGCCTAGGACAAGGAGCAATTTATACCACTCATTTGATTATCAGTATTACCTGCCTGAGGGAGGGTGCCTGGGAAAGAAAGTTTCTAGGTATACAGTAAAGTTGGAGATGTTGATATGTGTGTAGTATCCAACACCCCCCAATTTAAGACCTTCTGCATGTTCTTGATAGTATAACTGTGTGTATTTGAATAAAGTGAGTTCTTCCTGAATGTAAATGATGTCATTGTCAAAAGCAGGGCCTCCTAATAATCATTCATTTTCAGTGCGGTGAGAAGGGGAGTTCCCTGTACGCTTCATCGCCACGTTCAGCATCCCCTCCCCAACCCTTTTCTTCTCCCAGAAGCTGACATTTCCCAGCCAGTATCATTTGACCTCTGTCTAAATCCAAAGTGAGATGTAGTAGTAGCATCAGCGAGCCGAGGACCTGTCACGGTTATGGATGGACTCTTCTCTTCCCATTAACGTAAGGGAGGGAGGGAAAGGGATTGTTCACTTGATAACTTCTTGGGGAAAATGTCACGGGCCTGAGATTTTGTGCTTCTCACTGTGCCTCTGCAATTTATTTGAGTCTTAACAAACAGAGCCTTTTAACTTGCCTACACACCACGCTTCCAGAGCCAAGGGAGAAATGGCAGACAGTAGCACTGTCCCAGGATAACCTCTTTGGGGATCAAGAAGGGCAGGGGCAGGCACAGGAGTGTGGCTGTGTTTGCTAGTGAGGCCAGTGCTAAAGCATTGTCATTCAACAGATCCGAGATCTTCCCACCATAGGTGTTCCCTCACTTCTCAGTTTTCTCATCCTAAAATTGAGGAAGTTGGATTAAATAGCCTCTGAGGTTTTTCCAGCTCAACGTCTGTGACTATAATGATAAATCCTTTTTTTCATGGTTTAATATTGATTTAAATTTTTTATTCTTATTAGATGAGGACTATGCACAATGAGTAACTAAGAATAAGAGGTAGCATTTATATAGGGCTTCAAGGTTTGCAAAGCATTTTTTGAACATCTCATTTTATTCTCAAAATAACTCTAAGAGGTAGATGCTATTATTATCTCCATTTTATAGGTGAGGAAACTGAGGCAGGCAGAGGTTAATTGATTTGCCAGGGTCAGAGTAAACTAACAAGTGCCTGAGGTCATATTTGAACTTAGGAAGACCCCTAACTCCAGGTCCAACACTTTACTGAGCTACCAGGCTGTTTGCTTGTTTCTCAACTTGGAGCCATATTTATTTCTTTGTTTCTTTGTTTGTTTCTTTCTTTTTTTTGGAGAGCAATTGGGGTTAAGTGACTTGCCCAAGGTCACAGGCTAGTTTTTGTGTTAAGTGTCTGAGGACGGATTTGAACTCAGGACCTCCTGACTCCAGGGCCACTGCTCTATTCACTGTGCCACCTAGCCCCCGCTCTAGACAATTCTTTAAATCTTCCTTAAAGAAATCTTTGTTTCTTCATCCGTAAAATAAGTGAGGTAGATTATATGGTCTTCTAAGGTCTCTTTCAGCTATAGATGTATAAGTCTATGTCTTGGTGGGAGGTGGGGCTAGCCCTGTTGAAGCCAACTACACCAATTCCTTTGTTTGCCTCTCCACAGAGAATCTGTGAGTCATCCTTTTATTTGGAAGCATTTTTTTCATCTTCTGGTTTCATTCATCAATGTCAATATTGATATTGTTCAGTTTTTCCAAAAGTATATGAATTCATGGGTCATGTGAACCTAAGATCTTACATTTAGAAAATCAAAGGTTAATTGATTATTTTGAGATTATCTAAAAAGTATGGGGTGGGCCTTCTTTGTTTGGCCACTCTACCATACTTACTGTGTAAGTGGGAGTGGGCCATAGGTGATTAAAGATCGTTTCATATTTCTCTTTGTTTTCTGACTCTCTGTGGTCATATCATTCATAACTTAGAGTTCAGCCTACAGCAGTAAGCAAGCCTCTCTGCACTTAACTAGGTAGATCTTCAGAGAACAGACATAGTAGTCAATACTCAAAGCCTTTTCAGTCGGGTTGAATCTGCAGGAATTGAAAATCTACTAGCATAGCCTTGGAGAAGCCAGCTCATCTTCCTATTGGAATAGGGACTTTGGGGAGGTCTAAGAAGTTTATTCAGGAAACTCCTAGGGAAGAATTAACCACATTTTCAATGGGAAATAGGGGATTGAATTTATAGGAAGGAGGAGATCAGTATGGATGCTTTCAAGAATAGTACAGACCAAGTATGGTGGCACATCCCTGATGGCTGGGGAGGGAAGCTGGTGGTTCACTTGAATTTAGGGATTCTGAGTTACATTATGGCTAAAGCTAGTTGGGTGTCAGCTCTAAGTCTGGGACCAATATGGGGAACCTTGGGAATGAGGAGGGGGTGGTGGGAGTAGCAGACTACTCAAGAAAGAGTGAACTAGCTCAGGTCAGAAATGGAGCAAGCCAAAGTTTTCATACTGATTAGCAGTAGTATTAGGCCTCTGTTTACTGTGCTTCCAGCCTGGGTGAGATAAGGAGATCCAATCTTTTCCCTCAAAAAAAAAGCCTACATATAAATCACAGAGAGACATTTTCACATCTGGACTTTTGGAAAATATGACATTTCCTTGTTTGGAATAGTGCCAATCAAGCATGAACTGCCTTTTTTTTTTGCAGCTGTAGCAATCACAGCAACCAGACTATCACTAGGGGTATGGCTGCTATGGGGTCAGTGACATAGGGTGGGATGGAGAAGTATTTTTGGTCCTTCATTGTCCTCATACTTATTTGAAACTTCAAAATGTGACTGAATAATAATTATATCTCACATTAAAAAAAATCTGTTCAAGGCTTGCAAGTGAAGCATTATGGTTTAGTTGATTGAGATCTGACTCTGGAGTAAGGGAAATTTGGATTTAAGTTATACCTTCATCATATACTATCTGTGGGGACCCTGGTCAAGTAATTTAATTTTCCAGGACCTCAGACCTTTGAAAACTCTTTGATACTATAATAAGATATTTGCCAGTCTTCCTTGGTAGGAGGGAATTTTCTTTATTTTTCTTTATTTTTATTTTTTTGCCTTTTTGGAGGGGGGAGGGCAGGGCAATTGGGGTCAAGTGACTTGCCCAAGGTCACATGGCTAGTTTTTTGTGTTAAGTGTCTGAGGCCGGATTTGAACTCAGGTCCTCCTGACTCCAGGGCCAGTGCTCTATGTACTGTGCCACCTAGCCGCCCTTTCAAAGATTTTTTTTTTTGGATGGGAAGGGTAGGGCAGTTGGGCTTAAGTGACTTGCCCAAGGTCACATGGCTATTTGTGTGTGTGTGTGTGTGTGTGTGTGTGTGTGTGTGTGTGTGTGTTAAGTGTCAAATTTGAACTTAGGTCCTTCTGACTCCAGGCTGGTGCTTTATTCACTGTGCCACCTGGGAATTTTCCTAATAGTAGTTCCCAACACTGTTGCAGTTATGGGTTCAATGTGGGGTGGGGAAGGGTTATAAAACACTTGGCTCCTGTAATAAGGGTAATTCAAGTAATCGTTAACTCTATTTAATGGATGAGGAAACTGAGGCTTAGAGGTTGAAATTACTTTTTATACTTATACAGCTGGAAAGTAGAAGAATCAGGATTTGACCCCAGTTAGACTCCAGGGCTCTTTCTAGTATGCCATACTGCCATTTATGACTGATGCCATAAAAAGATTGACATCCTGGCAAGAGTGTTGTTTAATGAGAAAAATCACGAATCCATCCCTGGTGTGACACATGTCAGGCAATTTTAGGTGAAGTGATTTGAAACTACAGCTTTTTTCTTTCCACCCACCCTCAAAGTATCAGGACAGATGTAGCAGCCACTGTCCCAGATGTAGCAGCCACTGTCCCAGCCCTTGTCTCATTTTAAGAGATGGTTCTATCTTCACAGTGGGAAGTGAACCTCATCAGTTTAAAAGGGGCATAAGAAGCAGGCATTGTGAGTATAGACTGTCCCAGGTTTCTACTGTTGATTGGATTAATAATCATAAATATGAATAATCATGAAAGTTCAGTTGTATCCGGCTATCACAGCATAGATATACTTATGAAAAACCATGAACAATTTAGAGTGTATTCCCATTGACATACACCCTATGAGTTTTGGAGATTATGTTCTTTGATAATTTATAGACAATAGGCAGTGGACTTTTAAATTTCACCATCCCAACAATGGCCCCAATCAATCAATCAATCCTCTGTAAATAAGCACTTAAATGCTTTGGCGATAACTATTTAAAATCATATAAATACTTTCTTAAATTAAAAAAAAAACAGGTTTTTTTGTTTTTGCTTTTTGGATGGCAATTAGGGTGAAATGACTTGCTCAAGGTCACATGACTAACTTTTGTGTTAAGTATCCGAGGCCGGATTTGAACTCAGGTCCTCCTGAGTGTGCTGGTGTGCTTTATTCACTGTGCCACCTAGCCACCCCCCAAAAAAACTTCTTTAGAAATATAAATCCTGATTATTTGAATTCTGTGTTTTGTGTGAGTTTGGATTTTCTTTTTTTGGATGTTTTAAAAACTGGATGCCCCAAGGTATCTCTAAATCTTCCTTCAGTCATATTTACTACCATCTTTAGCCTGGCTTTGATTAAGGGTATGATTCAGCATTCTGTTGTATTGAGAGAACTGTTTAGCTTGACTCTTTTTGCCTTAGGAGCTTTTGATATTAGGTGGGCAAGAGGTGCACTATTAGACTAGATCAAGGCCCAGCAATCATTGAAAGAAAATCTGACACATGCCATCTATCCTCATACTATTGCAGTTGGATAAAATTTCTAGAAAGAACAGAAGGACAGGGGTTAGAAAATGTTTTAAAAAAACATGAATTCATTGAGAGTCTGAGAGGCTGCTTGGTAGGGCAAAGGCATAATGGTGATAGGGTTGGCCTTAGAGTTGAGTACCTGGATTCAAGCCTCTGACACACACTGGATGAATGATACTAAGCAAATCCCTTAGCCTCTCAGACACCCCAGGTAACTTGATGAACTGAGGTTTGCCTATATTGTTAGAATAAGTTTCCTCACTGGGAGATCCTGACTCAATAGAAATAACAGGTCCACATCCAACAGAGAAGTCACACACACACACACACACACACACACACACACACACACACACACACACACCCCTGGAAAGTCCAGGGGTTTCCTTTCTTTTCCCTTTATCACAGTTGTCTAGGCCCAAACTCATGAATAAATAGATTCCCTTTTTCCTTCCTCCTCTCCAAATATCTTCTCCATGACTCTGCCATGAGGTCTGAGATTTTCATATTACTTTGGTCACTCCTTTCAGTTTAAGGTGTGGAAGACCCCAAATGAAATGTAAATGTCATGCAGGAAAGGTCACATTGTAAACCTTTATCTGTTCTTAATATCTTAGTTCAGATAAATTCATTAAATTCAGTTCACAGATATTTATTAAGCGTTTACTAAGTATAAGGTACTATTATAGGTTGGGTAGTTTTGGATCAGACCTACTAAGAGTATAGGGAGGAAATTCCCTCTATCAGTGTAAAGGGGCACTTTCTTTGCATAGTAATGAGTCATCACCTGGGTTACTCAGAAGCTGATATGTATCAAAAGTAGGACTTTATCCCAGATCCTCCTTACTGAGACCAGCTCTTCATATTTTTCATTCTATGCCTGCTTCTCATCATTTGACTGGGCTCATAAAGACAAATCATCTTTGTCACCTAAGAGGGTCTCTGGTATTGTGGGGGTGGGAGTGGGGTTGGTAGGGCTACAACACACAAAGTGATTTCTATTTTTGTCCAAATCAATCAAAAAGCAACTAAGTACTTACTAAATACTCTATCAGAAATACTTCTTTGCTAGTCTTTTAAAAACTACTCAGTACAAAGTAATTTCAATAATAGCATTAGATAGCATTTACATAGTGTCTTAATATTTGTAAAACTTCATAGGTATCTCATTAGACCTTCACAAACCTGTGAGAAAGGTGCTTTTATTATCTCTATTTTATAGATGAGGATTCGGAGTCACAGAGCTTATTAGCATAATAATATTAGTATAATAAATACCCAAGGCAGGATTTAAACTCAGAAAACCCTCGCTAGAAGTCCTACGCTCTATCTGCTGAGTGCTGACAATGAGGTGGTAGTGATCTTGGTAGTGGGGTTGGTGGTGGAGAATCAGGAAATACTTGGTTTTGAGTAAATAGCTGCCTGGGCAGCCAATCACTCAGCAATACTGGAGGTAATGGACATAGGATAGGTAAGCTTCAATGTGAGGAAAGACAGAACATACCAGAAGTCCGATTCTGTGGGAGTTCTGGGTAGCTATGGGTTAGTGAGCTTACCTGGTGGAGAGTGGCCAAGACAAAGCAAAGCAGGCTGCTGAAGACAGATTTCACCTATTTTGCCAAGGGACAGCCCAGCTGTTAAGCTCCCTTGTGAGAGAGAATCTGACCCAGAGTCAGAATCCTATTACTTCTCTTTATCATGGGAAATGAAAAAGACTGTTTCATCCAGTCACCCAGCCTACCTTACTAGGCAAAGTAGCTTGGGTCCTATTGCTAGCAGTTGGAACTGAATAGCACTTCTTGCTTCCCTGGACCTCATTTCTGACTTCAGAATAACACTTTGTAGGCCCAGATGACTCTCAGGGATTCATAGCATACTCGGAGAGAAACATGTCCCTCTGATGAGTTGATGTTACATTTTGAGGAATTTTTGGCAAAATGCTGGGTGGCCAGCTGTTATAGCACCCTCCTGCAGGGAGTACATTTCCCACAGGGATTGGAGTCTGAGGGGATTGTTGACTTCCCTACTCTGAGGGTAAAGATTTACCCAGAGGGAGGCCCATTGCTATATAGATTTCATGGGGTTTCTGGAGATGAATTGGAGAAGCAGTTAGCTCTCTAGGACAGATGCTTCTATAGTTTTAATGGGTGTTATTAGCCCTACTAATCAGACATTTGGAGATTTGGTGAAAAACAAAGATCTAGGGAATGGAGAGAACATTTAGCAAATCAGAAACAATAAAGACCTGGAATGAGATCCTTGGGAATAACAGGACGAGTAAAAGCAAAATAAATAGTGTGAGGAAAAAAATATGAAAAACAGCAAAATTTGAGACTGAAGACTCAAAGAAAATGACATATCCTTAGAATGAAACAAGCATAAAGTGTAAGCCTAATGCTGTGCATAAAAATGGGAGAGGAGACAAATACTGAAATAAGAGGACTAATAGCAAGGAGAAGGGCCAAATGAATAATGTGACAAGCTCTTTAGTGAAAATGAAAGATTCAAGTAATGAGAATCTCAAATAAGGCAATACTAGAAATGAAAGCAATTTTAAAGTAAGACTAATGGACCCAATGCAACCAATAGAAAATGAGGTAATAGTTGGGGATAAAGACCATGAATGAAACAAATTCAGAGAGAAAGAAAATATATCTGCTGCTATGGTTGTCAGATGACTGTGACAGGAGAGCTGAAGATGGACAATAAGAGAATAAGGCAGAAGAAAAAAAAATCTCTCAGCCCCAAGTCATGTTACATTACAGGGATTACTCAATGATGCATGACATCGACTCCAGGCTGTATGTAATGACCATTTTGGGAGCTAAGGGGATCTTAATTTAGGCAAGAGAACAGGTGCCATGTATCTCTTCCATCCTTTCTTCCTTCCTTTCTTTCTTCCTTCCTTCCAAATAGAGATCATTCTGCCAATGGCTATAGTTTGGTAGCCTGTCTCTTAAATGCTTCATTGCAATGATTTTACTACTTCAAGGTAACATATGTTGTTCCTTCTTTGAGTAATCAAATTCATCACGTCAAAAAAAAAAAGAACTCATTTGTCTTCCACCAAACTGCTCCTCTTCCTAGAATTCTGCTTCCTGTTATTCCCTAGCCAATCAGGCACAAATGCAGCGAATTCTACATCCTCAGTATCTCTTGCATCTGTTCCTGGACCCACTACCCTTGCTCTTGCCCTTATTACCCTTCACTTGTACAATTAAAGTAGTTTTCTATCTATCTCCAGTTCATCCTAAACAATGATGCTAGTTTAATCTTCCTAATGTACACACCATTGATTGCATCACTCCTCTCCTCAAAAGTCTTCAGTAGCTTTCCATTATGTATGGGAAAAAATTCTGAACTCAGGTTTACCTTCAAGGTCCTCCTCTAACCTTTTCCAAATTTATTTCCCACCACTCCCTTATATATATTCTAGTGCAGGCAAACTATTACTTATTATTCTGTACTTTCATGTCTTCATGCTTTTGCCTATATGACTTCCTATCCCTAGAAGCTACTTCCAATGTCATCTCTTCTTTCTGAGTCTGTTTTGAAAGACCCAGATCAAATGCCACATTCCCTTGAATATTTTCCCTGTTTACTGTCCTTCCTCTAAGTCAAAAGTGACTGATCTCTCTTAGTAACTCTCATGGTGCATTTGGTATTTCTCTTAAGCACTTATCAGATTATAATTTTTAATATTTTTTGCATGTCTTATCTTTCCTGGTAGACTATAAGCTTCTTGAAAGTTTTAACTTTTATTTTTCTTATTTACCTTTTAATTCCCTTCAACCCCCCAAAATACCTGGCACATAGAAGGTACTAAATAAATTTTGATTTGAATAGATATTGCACCTTTTAGGGAAAAAACAACAACCCTTCAACAGTAGTCATAGATGTCATCCTCTTGCTACTTTCTTTTTTGAACAACCTTAATTGTAGACAATCACTTACTATGTGATTGTATTTCTCTAATCTTCTTAAAATATTATCTTAATATTTTAATAGTTTTTGATGCAAATATTTCACATAATTCAAAATTTAGTATGTGACAGAGTAGAGGTGATATAGTATGCATGAAAATAGCCAATCTATGTGATTGAGGAAAAATGATGGAACATTAGAAAACAGTAAAAAGAGTTTTGGAATTAGATTTGGAAGGGCTCATAGACACAGAAGACAAGAAGTATGAGAAAATTTTTCTGAATAGAGAGACAACTAAGATGAAAGGTAGAAAGAAACTGGCTCCAGTTAAAGGCATAGGATGTTTGTAGATGAGTCTGCCAAATCTGAGGTCCATTTTCCTTGAGTTGGCCAAATGTTGGTCAAAATGGATTGTTAAATTATTATTATTATTTTTAAATCAATGAGCATTTATTAAAGGCCTCTGTATGTGGCATTGGCTAGGTGTTATAAAAAGGAAAGAATCTGTGATCGTCACCTGACCTGACGTAGTTTGCAAAGAAAAAGAAAAAAAAGTGACCGAGAAATTCCTTGCTTTCATTATAGCCCTGTGTTTACTCTCCTGTATGGAGAGTCTTTGATATCTGATGAAGGCTGATGTACCTGAAAGCTTTTCCACATTCCTTACATTTATAAGCTTTCTCTCTAGTATGAGTTCTCTGATGTTGAGTAAATATGATGAGCTCTGATTGAAACCTTTTCCACATTCATTACATTCATAGGGTTTCTCTCCCGTGTGAAGGACATGATGTCTAATAAGGGCTGAGCTATCACTGAAGGCTTTCCCATATTAATTACATGCATAAGGTTTCTCTCCAGTATGAATTTTCTGATGGATTATGAGGTTTGTACTCTGACTGAAGTCTTTTCCACACTCATTACATCTACATTGTTTCTTTCCAGTATGCATTCTCTGATGGATTGTGAGATTTGCATTCTGACTGAAGGCTTTCTCACATTCATTACATTTATAGGATTTCTCTCTAGCATGAATTCTCTGATGCTGAATAAAATCTGCACAATATACAAAGGTTTTTCTACCTGAATACATTTATAGGGTTTTTCTCCAGCATTAGTTCTTTGATGGTTTGTGAAAATTGCATTGTGGTGGAAGGCTTTTCCACATTCATTGCATTCATAAGGTTTTTCTCCAGTATGAATTCTCTGATGTTGAATAAGGGCTGAGCAGTCACTGAAGGCTCTCCCACATTCATTACATTTATAGAGTTTCTCTCTAGTATGAATTCTCTGATGCTGAGAAAGGGATGAACAGTAACTGAAGCCTTTTCCACAATCATTACAAGTGTATGGTTTTTCTATAGCATGTATCTTATGATGTTTGACTAGGTCTGATTTCTTTCTATGTGTACTACATTTAAGGAGGCTTTTCCCCATATGAACTCTATTGTGTAACAAGGACTGATCTCAGACCAAAGTTCCTTCCAACTTCAGTACCTTCATGCCCTTTCCCTCCAGGGAAGGTTTCTTGTGAGTGATTTTTACTTGCCTTAAATCTCTCTCTTGGTTTTCCCAATGCCTCTCTAGTCTGCTATCACATTCCCAGGTCTCTTGAAATGTGGGGTCCTCTGGACCAATTCTTGGTAGTGTTTTCATTACTGCTTCTTTGGGTGCAGTTGAGTTATCTTCTAAACAGTCAGGATTTGGAGGTGATTCTCTGGACTTAGGTACTGTCTCCTAGGCTGAACAGGTGCTTCCTGGATCTTCTTTCCTGGGTATTCATGAGTCTTCTCCTTGCTCCAACTCAGAGTTCACATCAGGCTTAGAAACTGGAAGCCCCAGTAAAATCAGGTTACTGTACTTATCCAACATCAGGTCCTTGTACAGGTCTTTCTGAGGAAGGTCTAGATGTTTCCACTCCTTCTGAGTGAAGTCCATGACCACATATTTAAATACCACAGAGTCATGGGACTTGGCTGACAAGACCACACCAGCCATTCCCCCATCTCTTAGTTTCCCTTCTTCAGAATGGACAAAGTCCTGAGAATACCTATCTCCTTCTTCCATCGTTGGGGTAGGATGCTCTGGATCACTGCCCCTGGACAGCCCCTGGATGGAGGGGAGATGGGTGGCTTTTCTTTTTTTTTTTTTTAAAGCAATTGGGGTTAAGTAACTTGCTCAAGGTTACACGGCTAGTCATTATTATTTATGCGTGGGTGCTCATTTTCTGAGGCCGGATCTGATCTCGGGTCATCCCAACTCCAAGGCCGATGCTCTTACTCACTACGCCTCCTAGCCGCCCCTTTAGGGCAACTGGGGTTAAGTAACTTGCCCAAGGTTACACGGCTAGGTTTTTTGTTTGTATGGATTAAGTGTCGGAGGCCGGCTCCGAACTCAGGTCCTTCTGATTCCAGGGCCGGCGCTCTATTCACTGCGCCACCTAGCCGCCCCGGTGGCTTTTCTTAAGCCCTGACTTCTCAGGGTAGGAGGTTTAGCAGCGAAGTCAGAAGATGGCTTTTTTGAAGAACCTATATTTAGGTAGGTGGGTCCTTGGTCATCTGAGGCCACCAGGTAAGTGAAGTCTTTCTAGCTTGAGAGAATCTGCCAAAACTTGACTTCCACTAGCAAAGCCTTTGAGTATCCATACCATACTGAAATATTGGAGTATGACTTTAGTGGGAGGTGTTGAATACACTAATATGCCACAATTTTATCCCTAGTCTTCTGAAAGGATGCTTGTGTAACTCAAAGGAAATGACTTTGGAAGGGTTAATCCTGTGGTGCTAAGTGGTTTCTATGGTACCATGGATAGCACTATGCTCCAAATCTTTATTTCGTAGTTTCTTTGTTTTGTTTTGTTGCATTCCTCCCCCTTTTTGTCCTTTGTAACCTGACCTATATTCAGTTTTCTTCTTATACTTATCTCTAGTGTGATTTCATAGAAAGAGTGGCCTCATCATCTCTTTTTGGTCAGGAACTATCTCCAATGGTTAGCCTGGTATTTGTCATGTGGTAAACACCTGAATGATATTCATTCATTCTTCCTGAAAAACTACATGAACCAAATAATTATAGCACCTACCCCATAGGGTTGCTATAAGGATTCAGTGTCATAATATAAACCAATCACTTTGCAAACCTAAAAGCAATAAACAACAGCAACAATTCTATTTGCTTTTTCTGGCAAATGTACTCTCTTTTATTATTCTTGTTTCCCTGGCTTTATTGATGGCAGTGGCCTTATTTGAGTGTCTCTCTTTCCTCTTCCTCCCCCTTTGGGAGGCAACTTCATATCAGAGCTGTGTGTCTTTTGAGCTGCTAGATCTGTACTTGGGGATTGTTTGATGTTTACATAGAGTCGGGTTGATTAGCAGATGGAGGAATGAAAAGCTACTAGCGTTAGTAGATGAATCATGGGACCTGAATCTTTATACTGGGCAGGCTAAGGACACAGTCCCTTCTGCATTAGTACAAATGCCACTTTTCATTCTGAGATCTTCTGGGCCTATGGTGGGTGACAGCTTTGGTCATGGCCCATCTTTATCATATCAGCCTCTCGGCACTTGTATTGCTGCCACCGCTGGTAATGGCCTTGAAATGCTAAACACAATTAAAAGTTTTGTCTTTAAGTCTAGATGACAGTTCACATCTGGTTGAAAGCACTTTCCACCCTGAAAAGCTTCAGATTATAACATTCAAAGAAACTAGTGCTACTTTCTATGCATGAGTACACATCTTATAAGCATTTCCTGATCCCAAAGTTAATGGGGTTACCATCATATCAAAATTACTTTAAAATGTAATGCTTTTAGGAGTCAGTGTGGTGTAGTGGAAAGAATATTAGACGAAATTAGGATGCATGGGTTCTAGTTTCAACTTTACTATCATCTAGCTGTATGGCTTTGATAAAAATTATTTTACCTTTCTGGGGCTCGGTGCTCTTCATAAAATTAAGAAGTTAGATTAAATGATCTTGAAGATTCCTTCTAATTTTGTATCTTATGATACTATAGATGATGTTAATTAACAAAATTAATTAAATGTGTGGTTAATTACTTAAATTTTATTTTTTTCAACTAACAAATATTTATTTTCTTTCCCTCCCACTTCCTCATCACTGGGGAAAAAACAAAAAATGAACCAAACCAAACAAAGCCATCATAACAAGTATACAAAACAAATCCCCACATTGGTCATGTCCAAAAAATATGTTTCTTTGAATAGCATATTATTGACCTCCCTTGTGATGTGAGTTATTTCTCTAGTAGCAGTAATGGATTTGTTTGGGTCCAGAGGGAGGCAATATGCTAAGTAGAAAAAACATTTACTCTGGATAAAAACAAAAAAAAAACCAACAAAAAAAACAAAACTTGGGTTCAGATCTGCCTTCTGAGACTTGCTATCTGTATGATAATTGGTGAGTCCTTTAATCTTCCTAGGTCTCAGTTTCCTCCTCTGTAAAATGGAGTTGGATAAGATGGTTTCTGAGGTCCCATCTAGCTCAAGCTCTGATATCCAAATCTATTCATAGGCAGCTTCATGCAGCAGTGGATAGAGTGCAGAAAGACCTAAGTTAAAATCCAGCCTCAGACACTTACTAGTTATGTGATCTGGGTAAGTCACTTTCTTTATTTGTCTCAGTTTCCTCAACTATAAAATGAGGTTAATAATAGCACCTACCTCCCAGGGTTGTTATGAGGATCAGATGAGATAACATTTGTAAAGCAGTTAGCACAGTGCCTGTCACACAGCAGGTACTATAGAAATGCTTTTTTCCCTTCTCTTCCCCATGCAATAGGTAGTAGTTTTGATTAATGGGTGGAATCTTGGAGTTAGGATAACCCAGGTTCTATTCCTGTCTATGGCATATGAACATGAGACAATCACTTAACCTTACAGTGCCTCCAATAAGTTCTCTAAAAGTAAGTTACAGATGACTTTCTGACTGAGCAGTGGAAGGAATTCTAATACTGGGAGTTCACTAACAAATTTGAATTGGACCAAAAATCCATACACTCATGGCTGGCTCCACCTAATGGCTATTGATGAGATGGCTGGTCAGGGTCAGAGGTAGGGCGTACAGAGAGTGGAATAAAACTCTTTTGTACCTGATAAAAATTGAAATCATTATCTTGGCATTATTAAAATGGGTATATATTTCCAGTTGAATTAACCAGGTATAGACAAACCTCTGACTATCAACTAAATTCATCATATGCTTAGACAGAGAGAAGAAAGGTGAGGGAAAGGAATAAACATTTATATAGTTCCTACTATGTGCTGGTCATGTGCTAAGTGTGTCAAAAATAGCACCTCATGATATCGTCATAACAACCTTGCAAGGTAGGTGCATTTTATTCACTTAATTGGTTGAAGAAACTGAAGCAAACAGGAAGTGACTTGCCCAGGGTCACATAGCTAGTAAGTGTCTAAAGCCAGATTTGAACTCAAATTTTCCTGACTCCAGGACCAGTACTCTCTCCATTGTGCCACTAGCTACTTAGATCTAACTCTGTAAGAACAGTATGAGAAACATCTTTTCAGAGAGGTGTCATTTTCACTTTACAAAATATCTCACTGGGGAAGAAGAGGAGGTCACTGAATCAAAGATCAAGTAATTCCCTTTTCCTAAGAGAGGTGATGCTTATGCCTAGGGAGTTCATTGGAATGATTTCATTTAGCTGATATTTCACACATAGGCATCTTGAGGCCATCAAAGCTGTAATTCATTGAATGATTTCTTTCAATAGGATATGCAGTTTGTCTGGAGAGAGATGAAATCTTTGTCCTGGGAGAGAATTATGAAGACAAAGGCACTGATGATGTATCTTGTTTCAATTATTCAGGATTCCCAAAGCTATTTTGTACTCTCATTCTCAAAATGGTGTTTATCTTTTGGTCTTTGGGGAGATCAAATGACTTTATCTTTTCTTTGGGATAGATGAAGACTGGTGTCTTAAGAACACAAAAGTAAAATAAAACCATCATCTCAATCTTGGTTCAATGTGATGCAGCCTTTTTGAAATACCTATGACTTTTTAAAGATGGGAGGTCTATGCATATTTGCAGGGACAGTTCCCCCTGCAATTCTCTGCCCTCAATGAGCATTAAAAACTATAAATTGTTTAAATAAACCAGTGACAGCAATTGATAAATGATTGATAGTTGGTCTGAGCATCATAGGTCATGGAAATGGTAAAAGAGAGAAGAAATAAAAGGGGCTATGGGTATACATGCTCTTGCAGGTTGACATTTTTGGTACAAAACCAAACTGAAGTCACTTTGCTATGTATGTCTATTCCATAATAATATGGAATATTAAATCAAATTAATTATTAAATAATTAATCAGTCAATAATTATTAGTTAAAATAATCAACAATAATTAGCATATTAAATTAATTATTACACAATAATATGGAATATTAGATTAAAATTAAATATATCATTAAATATATAGAATATAAAATTCCATATTAAATAATATGGAATATTAAACACAGGTCACATTTACTTAGCACTTTACAGTTTACAGATCACTTTCTAACAGCCCTGGGAGATAGGTGATAGTATGTATTATCCTTACTTTATAGATAGGCAACCCTTCTGAGACGCAGAAGAGCAATTAAGGGGCAAGAGATAGGATTGTAACCCAAGTCTTTTTACTATAGGTCTTGTATTGTTTTTGGTCTACACTACTAGGACCAGACCAGTAATCCAAATGCAGAACAAGATCACTAAAAGTGAGGTATGCAAAGTTTAATCCATAGCCTAGTCACCAACATCAAATGGCACACTGTATAATTATAATGGCCAAGTTTGGCCTCAGAGAAGGGACCATCAATCTAGAGATAAAAGAGATATTAGAAACTATCTCATCTAACCCCCTCATTTTAAATGAAGAAATAGAGACCTAAGGAAGTTGAATGGACTTTCACAGTATAGAAAAAGCAGCAAGCATCAAATGTAAAGTTTCAACCCAAGTCCTCTGATTCAAGAACCAGTTCTCTTTCCATGAAGAAGGAGGTATATGTGGCTATGGAATATTCTTAAGCTGCAATACAAGTCTATACTTGGAGTGGTTTTGCTCAACTGTTTAAAACAAACAAAAACCCTCTTTGTTATAAGAGAAGGCTCAATGGGCAGTGGAGAAGATGTAAAACCAAGGGTATATACAGAAATGAGTTTCATATGAAAGCAAAAGACTTCAATAAAACTTTAAAAAATTGCTTAACCCCTTAATCATCCTCTTCTTTGAACCAGCCATGAGCAGACTCTGCTGCAAAGTCTGCACAGCCTGTTTTGTGGACAGCTCTATTAGCTTCCTTTATGAAACAATGGCTGAGGGGCTCTGTTCTTTTTCAGGGAAGATGATACGATTTAAATTTAATTATAGGTGTCACATAAGCTGTGTCATTAGTATTTTCATATCATTAGTGAGAATTTTAAATGTGCTCACACTAGTTTTAGCAGACACTATTCACTCAGGCTAAGGTGAGATGATTGGCTGTCTCTATGATTGACATGCAGTGATAGTTAGATTTTAATGGGCCAAAATTTACATGCATATTGATGTGCATATATAATTCCCTCATTTGCCTGCACAAATTGGGCACTTAGGTACACAATTACCCAATTATCTGGTGTCAGTTTCTAATTGTAGGGGCAAATTTGATAATTGGACCCTCAAATGGTATTACATACACCGTTCCTGCTTCCATTTAAAAAAGGGTGGCACTTTCCAATTTCTTGTTAGTGCCCTGACAGCAAAGGTTCCCTTCCCAAAGAGGATGATGGCATTGTTCCAACCCTGTTGGAGCCAAGCAATGCAGACACAGTAGCAAAGTATAAAATGGTGACTAGAGCAGACATATCTAATATTGCCACACAGGATCTGTAGAGACTCAGATACAAATCATGTTGAGATTGTTGGTCCTGTGATGTGCAGATAAAATGTGATGAAGCTTAGATCTTCCTTATAGACATTTTAGACATATAGCCATATATTCTATCTGGACACATCTCTTCCTTTGCTAAAGCAAAGTTTACAAATCACTTTCTTTCCAATGACTTTAGGAGGTAGGTAGTGTGTATTATATTGACTTTACAGATAAGTTGGACTGTATGTAACAGGTGTCTAATGCAGATAGAATTTACCCTTTTAAATTTGATGTTGCTTTTATGGGGGTATTGCTGCCTAGTTATTTTTATCAGAGTACACATAGAGGACCTTTTTTATACATTAGAGAAATTAATGCTCTATTGGGATCAATGGATAGAGAGATTTGCATGCCAGTTTAAAGAATTTGGACTTAATCTGATAGGCTGTGGGGAGCAACAATAGGTCTTTGAATGGATGGGGAATGTTATGTGATGAAACTGTTATTTTAGGAACTTTGATATGTTAGAGGATGTTCAGGATATGTCAGAGGAGGAAGAGACTAGAAGCACTGAGATAGTTTAGCAGGTTGTTACAGTAATCTGGGTTGTACTCATGAGTATCTATATAGTAGCATTGGCAGTGAGAATGGAGACAATCTAAAAGACATTTCAAAGGAATAACTGATAGAATTTTGTGACTGACTGGATATGGCTTGCCATGTGTTCCACTGTTTGGAGATGTGGATACCCAGATAGCAATTTTGCCAGTAGAAACAGAAGTGCAGTGTTATTCTATTCAGAGAAGTTCACCATGAGAATGCCTGAGCTCATACATCATGACAAAGAAGCAACTTATAATCACTATAGTTAAAGATGGCATGGTGTGGTAGAAAGAACGCTGGACTGGAGGCAGAATTCTAACTTTACTATTAGTTAGCTGTCTGATATTGGGCAAGTCAGCTCCCCTCTCTAAAACTCAGGACTCATAGCTTTAAAATGAATGGATTTAACTTCTCTGATCTTTGGCAAATCACTCAACCCCAATTTCTTCATTTGTAAAATTAGGGAGTTGTACTCTAATTCTTTTCAATTTAAAAACGTATGATTCCAAGATCCTGATCATACCTTATCAGGTCTGTCATGGTATATGGGTGAGAATCCTTGACTTGAAAAACTGGGCTCAGTTCATGCTTTAGTCATTTACTAGCTGTATGATTTTGGGCAAGTCATATAACATCTCTGGACATCAAGGTTCTTCATCTGGATGGGTTGGACTCCATGACCTTTAATGTCCATTTAAATTTATAATCTTCCTAGCTCAAAAATTTCATGATTCTAAAGGTACCTACAAGGCTTTAATTCTGGGTGACCTAGAGAAGAGTGGGGTCACTGGTATAAATAGGGGAATTGGCAAACAAGAACAGCTGGGAATTGAAGAAAATAAGTTGGATTTTTACATGTGCTGAGCTTGAGGTGATGATGGTATATCTAAGTGGCAATCAATTGTCAGTCATAGACTAGAAGCTATAGCTAGGGATGTAGATTTGGGATCTATCACCATGGAGGTGACCATTAAAGTCTTGAGGGTAGATAAGCAGAGGGCCTAAGGCCCAGGCTAACTCAGAGGAAGAGAATACAGTCAAAAAAACCCGAGAAAGCATAGTCAGAGGTATCATAAAAGACAACTCATGCCGAAAGACAAGGAAAACAGGGGTTTCAAAAGTCATGAGGCTAAAGTCTCACATGATGCAGAATGACTGAGGAGGACAAAGACTGAGAAAAGTCACTGGATTTGCTAGGTGGGCCCTGGTGATCTTAAATGATAATGAAATATTAGGAATGTAGAAGGGAAGAATCAGAGGCAGCAATTCAATATTCATTGGATTAAGACTATGAAAGAAAAAAGAAGCAATTGCATGGGGCTATGGATTTAAGAAAAGGGTTTTTTGGTTATTTTGTTTTTTAGTCATGCCTCATTTTCTTTTGTGCATGTTTGAAGATAGAATGGAAGAGGACAGTGAAAAGAGACTGAAGATATTGCAGAGCAAAAGCATTTATGAGAAATCATACTTAAGGAAATGGGAAAGCATGGGATTCAGGATACATGGTAGAGGAATAAATTTTGAAAGCAAAACGTAGGGTGAGGGAATGTATATAGAGTGAGAGATGAATTGAAGGTGAGAAGTATAACTCTGGATAATTTTGTTCTAAAAGAAGTGTGAGATTAATGTCTTCAGCTGTGAGGGGCAGACAAGTCGGTTTGACAATCTAGAAAAGCTGCTGAGGAGAAGGAGCCAGGAAGTCAGTGAGGTGATTATTGAGCTAAGGCAAAAACAAAAGTTAACCACTTAATTTGTAGTGGGCTAGTCTGCAGAGAAATGCTCTGGATGGCAGAATTGATTCAGGGAGGATGATTGTGGAAAGAGCATTTCATTGGTGGAACCAAACCCCATCTGTCATTTGCTACTTGAATGACCATGGGCAGAGCCAAGATGGCGGAGTAGAAACAGTGCGTCCAAGGCACTCTCCCCCCATATCACCACCAAACTATGTAAAAGGGGACTCTGAACAACTTCTGGAGCCCCAGCATGCACAGAACGACACAGAGAGGCTAACCTCCCGCTGAGGACAGCCCAGCAGGCCTGCAGGAAGGACCAGGGCAGTGCTTTGGGAGCCAGCAGCGCAGCCCGCAGTGCGTGGGGAGCCGAGCACAGGTCCGCCTGAGCCGAGGTTTTAGCCCCAGGGCAGTGGGGCCAGCAGCCAGCTGGAGGGACCCCAGAACACCAGCAGCTGTGGCGATTTCAGAAATATCAACATAGACATGCCTAGGACAAAGTGAGAGGTTAGTGCCCTATGGACTTTGGGACCAGTATTTAGGGAACATGTCGGATTCCTCCCCTGGGGGCTAGAAGCCACTGAGGCAACACGCCATTTTGTAGTTTTCAGTGGCAGCTCCAGGTCCTGGCCTGCGAACTGTAGGGAGATCCAGCGATCAGTCTTGGGGGGTAATTACTCTTGCTTTAACCTCCCTGGATCTGGATTATGATCTGGGGGGGAGGTCTGGGGTGGGTATCCAGCTTGCCAGAAAGCTGTGAAGACCCCAACGTTCCAGACGGAAATTCCCCTGTCTGGTGGCAGAGTCCTACTGTGGCAACAAGCCCAAAAGTCAAGTAATTAAGTGGCAACATGCCAAGGCAAAGGAAACAAAATAAACAGAAAAATGCAACCTTAGACTCCTATTTTGGGGGCAAAGAGGATATAAGCAGGGAACAGGAGGAGGACTGTGAGGTCAGAAATCCTGCTCCAAAAGCCCCAAAGGAAAATATGAGCGGGTTACAGGCCATAGAGGACCTTAAGAAGTACTTTAAAAATTAAATAAGAGAAGTGGAAGAAAAATTGGGAAGAGAAATGAGAAGGATGCAGGAAAAGTATGAAATGAAGTTCAACAGCCTGACTGAGGAAAACACCACCTTAAAAATAGACTAACTCAAATGGCAAAGGAGACCCAAAAGGGCAATGAGGAGAAGAATGCCTTAAAAAGTCGAATTTGCCAGATGGAGAAAAGAATCTCAAAAGCTCACTGAGGAGATTCATTCCTTCAGAGTTAGACTAGAGCAAATGGAAGCTAATAACTTTATGAGAAATCAAGATGCTGTTAAGCAGATCCAAACAAATGAAAGATTAGAAGGCAATGTGAAATATCTCATGGGAAAAACCACTGACCTGGAAAATAGATCCAGGAGAGACAATTTAAAAATTATTGGACTACCTGAAAGCCATGATCAAAGAAAGAACCTAGAAATCACACTGTAAGAAATTCTTAAGGAAAATTGCCTTGATGTTTTAGACCCAGAGGGCAAAGTAGAGGTTGAAAGAATCCACCAATCACCTCCTGAAAAAGATCCCAAAAAGAAAACTCCCAGGAATATTATAGTCAGGTTCCAGAATCCCCAGACCAAGGAGAAAATACTACAAGCAGCCAGGAAGAAACAATTTCAATATTGTGGAAACACAATCAGAATAGCCCAGGACCTGGCAGCTTCTACACTGAGGGATGGAAGGGCATGGAATATGATATTCCAGAGGGCAAAAGAGCTGGGAATGAACCCAAGGGTCACCTACCCAGCAAAACTGAGTATTTTGTTTCAGGGGAAAATATGGTCATTCAGTGGAATAGAGGACTTTCAAGCATTCTTGAGGAAAAAACCAGAGTTGAATAGAAAATTTGACATCCAGACACAAGAAGCAAGAGATGCCTGAGAAGGTAATCAGGGAAAACAAATCAAAAGGAACTTATCAAAATCGACCTATTTACATTCCTACATGGAAAAACAATAACAGTGACTGATGAAACCTTTCTCAGTATGAAAATAATGGAAGAAGGGTGTATGGTCATATGAGTACATATATGAATGCATGTATATATGTTTACAGTTATACATGGGGAGAGGGCATAGGTTGAATTTGTTGGGAAGGAATGATACTTAAGGGTGAAATTAAGAGGTGAGAGAGGAAAGTGGTAAGAGGAGATGGGGAGAGACAGGGTAGGCTAAACTATCTCATGTAGAAGAAGCAAGGGGAAGTAGTTGCATGGGAGGGAAAGAATAGGAAGGCAAAAAGGCAAAACCACATTCTCATTGAATTTGGTTCAGGGAGAGAATGACATACATACTAAATGGGATATCTTAACCTGCAGCAGAATAGGGGGAAGGGGGATGAGAGGAGGGTTGATGGATGGGAGGGCATTCTTGGGGGGAGGGGAGGTTGGAAGTACCCACTATAGGAGAGGGACAGGATCAAGTAGGGAATGGACCAGGTGGGGGGGTGGGATGGGTGGGAGGGAATTATAAGCAGCCTTGTCCAATATATCTACTATGGTAATATTTTGCATAGCTAGACATGTACAACACATACTGAATTACTTATCTTCCCAGAGGGAATGGGTGGCAAGGGAGGAAGGGAATGGATCTGAAATTCGAGGTCTTAAAATTAAATGTTTCAAATATATAAAAATACTATTATCAATACTCTTTTGCATGTAATTGGGAGATAAGATGTGCGGGCATTGGGGCACAGAGATTCACCTTGCTCTAATGGAAAAGTCGAAGGGGGTATAGGAGAAGATATGGGGGAGAGCAGATTGGAGGAAGGGATATCTTGTGGGACTGCTATTCTGGGATGGTGGGTAGGGGAAAAATGGGGAAAAATTGTAACTCAAAATCTGACAGAAATGAATGATGTAAACCAGAAGTTATTAAAGCATTTGTTTAATTGAATGACCATGGATAAAATCACTTAAAATTTATAAGCCTCAGTTTTCTTAGCTGAAAAATAGAGATAACAATGTCCCTATTATTTACTTCGAAGCTTGGTTGTTGGGATCAAATGAGAGAATGTAAATGGTATAGAAATGTTAGCTATTATTAAATTGCTGGAAAGGTTAAAATGGATGTAGTTGTTCCAGCACTTAGCACCATGCCTTACACATAGTGGGTACATTATAAAGACTAGTTGGTTAACTGTATTGCATAGTGGGGAAGAGTCCTGTGTAATCAATTAAGTTCAACCCCAGAAACGTTTTAACAGGTTCCTCCTGAGATTAATGCACTGTGTTAAGCACTGGGATATAATAATGAAAACCTCCATCTGACTCTACACTTTCAAAAAGTTGGTTAAGTGTGAGATATAACGTGCACAAATGGAAGATGGTGCCCCTAAAATTTCTGAGGACTCTGCTTCTGACTCTAGTTATTGTTTTTCTGATTTAAGATGGTTCTTTAGAATAATGCATTATGTTAGTAATGGACCAAGCCCTGAGCTACTATCCCATTACATGCAAGAATCATAAATTCAATAGCTAAAGCATTTAATTAAGATATCAATTATGAAGTAGCGTACAGACTATAAGAGCATATCTTTAGAAGCAGAAGGATCTTACGGGCTATCAAGTTCAATCACTCATTTTTCACATGTTGAAATAGAGGCCTAGAATGGTTCAATGGTCAAATGGTTTGCCCAGGGTCATACAACTAGTGTTTGAGGAAAAATTTGAATGTTGGTGTTCCTGACTCCAGTTTGGATCATTCACTGCTCTATACACAAATGGGTACAATCTCTGGCACTTCCCTAGAGGAAAAATGAGATAGAAACCTTCCAGAAAAAAGTGGCAATAGCATAAGGCAAATGTTCTTAAATTAGTTGGCAGATAAAATATATTTTCGGGTAGCCCCTTGTTGCTTCTCCATGTCCACCTTGGAGATGTGCTAATCTATTTGCTGGAATCTATTGAAGCTTTTTTTATTGGCTTTGCTGGATTTTACAGGGATTTCCTGACTTTGGGAAGATTTTGGCAACCCTATTCCATGTGTTCCCACCTCTTCCATTTCTGTGATCTAACATAGACTGCAGTTTGCCTATCTCACAATAGCTAAGGAATATTCTCAAGTTTTCCAGGACATCTCTTCAGGCATCTCCCCATCTCTGATTTCCTTCTCTTCTGACCTTCTACTCCCAATTTTCTGGTGGCTTTTTCTCTCCCTATTATTTTCCAAGTTCATGACTCTTGACACCTCCTCCATTCTGGTCCAAGTGTCCTAGGATTCTCACATCCTAGGACACACACTTTCTTTAATGAGTAGCAGCTCCATTGGCTTATCATTTGTGATTTTGTATATACACTTGAGAGTTGTCATTAAGGATAGCCTATTCCCAATTGTATCTTTTCCCTTCTAAAAATTATTGTTCCTTCAAATTACACATAGTGTACGTGTCATCTGTAAATACACATCACAAACATTTATGAATTGGCATACAACATAGCCACATGCATTGTATGTATAAAAATTAGTAGCATGTAGTATCCACATTAGAGAGATTTAAAGCCAACCAGACATAAAGCTCATATACAATATGTGACATCACATTTTGAGATTGCATTATATATGTTCAATTAGCAGTTGTTGTTTGGATATTTGTATAATCTCTTCTCCCATTTTCCCTAAATCCTTGATATGTCATCCCGGTCACTTGCTAGATACTTCTGTAGTGATCTACAGAATCTAAGAATGCAGTGGCTTCTGCATCCTTAGATCCACTGGTCTACAATCTTAATCCTGAGCCCTTTCATAGTTTAGTCTCCATTGTGGTCTCCAAATGGGGCTATATAGGTAGTCTCCATGTAGATTATACTTTAGGGAAAGAAGGTAAAGAGCTTAGACTTGAATATGCTGAATGTGAGGTATTGTTAGAACTTCTAGGTAGAGAAGTGTTTATCAAGTAGTTAGAAATGCTAGAACTGAAACACTAAGAAGTCCCAGTATTGACCAGGAGAGGGCTTCTGATCTGAATGTGAAATAGGAGGGCTTGAATGATATCAACTTATGGAGAGGGTATAGAGTAGGAAAGACAGCAGGTACAGAGATTGTGGTCAGAGAAAGGGAATACTAAACAAGATTAAAGAAGTGTGGTGTAATAAAATAGAGGTTTGGATCTGAAGTTCATAGACCTGAATTTGATTTTGAATTCTATTACCTGTATGTCCTTGGACAAGTCATTTATACTCTGTTTCTTAATTTCCTAAGCTATAAAATGATGATTCTGATGTTTTCTCCAGCTCTAAATTTGTGATCCAAGTAAAGTCGAGCCTTGTAATGATCAAGTAACAACTTGTGATCAAGTGTAATGAAATTTGTGACTGATGAGCCTTGGAGGTTAGAAGAAGATGAAGAGGGGGGCAGAGCCAAGATGGGGGAGTAGAAACAGCTCATCCAAGCCACTCTGCCCCCAGATTCTCCCCAAACTATGTAAAAGGGGACTCTGAACAACTTCTGGAGCCCCAGCACCCACAGAACGACACAGAGAAGCTAACCTCCCGCTGAGGACAGCCCAGCAGCCCTGCAGGAAGGACCAGCACAGCGGTCTGGGAGCCGGCAGCACACGAGGCAGAGTGCAGGAAGTGGAGCCGAGTGGAGCCCAGGTCTGCGTGAGCCGAGGTTTTAGCCCCAGGGCGGCAGGGCCAGCAGCCGGCTAGAGGAACCCCAGAACACCAGCAGCTGTGGCGACTCCAGAATTATCAACATAGACATGCCTAGGACAAAGTAAGAGGTTAGTGTCCTATGGACTTTGGGACCTGTTTTGGGGGGAATGCGTCTGCTCCCTCCCCTGGGGGCTAGAAGTCACTGAGGAGACACGCCATTTTGTAGTTTTCAGAGGCAGCTCCAGCTCTTGGCCTGCAATTAATTGTAGGGAGATCCAGCGATCAGTCTTGGGGGGTAATCGCTCTTGCTTTAACCTCCCTGGATCTAGATTGTGATCTAGGGTGGAAGTCGTGGGTGGGTTTAGCTTGCCAGAAACGGAAGTTGCCCCCCACACGTTCGGGACGAAAATTCCTCTATCTGGCCTTAAAGCCATAGTGTGGCAACAAGCCCAAAAGTCAGGTAATCAAGTGGCAACATGCCAAGGCAAAGGAAACAGAAAAATGCAACCCTAGACTCCTATTTTGGGGGCATAGAGCAGGAAAAGGACTGTGAGGTCAGAAGTCCTGCTCCAAAAGCCCCAGGGGAAAACATGAGTGGGTTGCAGGCCATAGAGGACCTTAAGAGGGACTTTAAAAATCAAATAAGAGAAGTGGAGGAAAAATTGGAAAGAGAAATGAGAAGGATGCAGGAAAAGTATGAAATGAGGGTCAATAGCCTGACTGAGGAAAACAACACCTTAAAAAATAGACTAACTCAAATGGCAAAGGAGGCCCAAAAGGGCAATGAGGAGAAGAATGCCTTAAAAAGTCGAATTTGCCAGATGGAAAAAGAATCTCAAAAGTTCACTGAGGAGATTCATTCCTTCAGAGTTAGACTGGAGCAAATGGAAGCTAGTGACTCTATGAGAAATCAAGATGCTGTTAAGCAGATCCAAACAAATGAAAGATTAGAAGGCAATGTGAAATATCTCATGGGAAAAACCACTGACCTGGAAAATAGATCCAGGAGAGACAATTTAAAAATTATTGGACTACCTGAAAGCCATGATCAAAGAAAGAACCTAGAAATCACCCTTCAAGAAATTCTCAAGGAAAATTGCCCTGATGTTTTAGACCCAGAAGGCAAAATAGAGGTTGAAAGAATCCACCGATCACCTCCTGAAAAAGATCCCAAAAGAAAACTCCCAGGAATATTATAGCCAGGTTCCAGAATCCCCAGATCAAGGAGAAAATACTCCAAGCAGCCAGGAAGAAACAATTTCAATATTGTGGAAACACAATCAGAATAGCCCAGGACCTGGCAGCTTCTACACTGAGGGATCGAAGGGCATGGAATATGATATTCCAGAGGGCAAAAGAACTGGGAATGAACCCAAGGGTCACCTACACAGCAAAACTGAGTATTTTGTTTCAGGGGAAAATATGGTCATTCAGTGGAATAGAAGACTTTTAAGCATTCTTGAGGAAAAAACCAGAATTGAATAGAAAATTTGACATCCAGACACAAGAAGCAAGAGATGCCTGAGAAGGTGATCAGGGAAAAGAAATCAAAAGGAACTTATCAAAGTTGAACTATTTACATTCCTATATGGAAAAGCAATAACTGTGAGTGATGATATCTTTCTCACTATGAAAATAATGTAAGAAGGGGGTGTGGTCATATGAATACATATGTGAATGTGTGTGTATATGGTTGTTTTGGATAGAGGGCATAGGTTGAATTTGTTGGGAAGGGAGAATACTCAAGGGATGAAATTATGAGGTGAGAGAGGAAAGTGGCAAGAGGAGATGGGGAAAGACAGGGTAGGCTAAACTATCTCATGTAGAAGAAGCAAGGGGAAGTGGTTGTAAGGGAGGGGGAGAATAGGAAGGGAAAAAAAAAAGCAAATCCACATTCTCATTGAATTTGGTTCAGGGAGAGAATGACATACATACTGAATGGGATATCTGAACCTGCAGCAGAATAGGGGGAAGGGGGATGAGAGGAGGAATGATGGATGGGAGGGCATCCTTGGGGGGAGGGGAGGTTGGAAGTACCCACTATAGACGAGGGACAGGATCATGTAGGGAATGGACCAGGTGGGGGGTGGGATGAGTGGGAGGGAATTATAAGCAGCCTTGTACAATATATCTACTATGATAATGTTTTGCATAGCTAGACATGTACAACATATACTGAATTACTTATCTCCCCAGAGGGAATGGGTGACAAGGGAGGAAGGAGATGGATCTGAAATTCGAGGTCTTAACATTAAATGTTTCAAATATATATAAATACTATTATTAATACTCTTTTGTTATAATTGGGAGATAAGATGTGCAGGCACTGGGACACAAAGATGCATCTTCCTCTAATGGAAAAGTCGATGGGGGTATGGGAGAAGGTATGGGAGAGAGCAGATTGGAGGAAGCGATATCTTGTGGGACTGCTATTCTGGGAGGTTGGGTAAGGGAATAACGGGGGGAAAATGATTGTAACACAAAATCTGGTGGAAATGAATGATGTAAAACAGAAGTTAATAAAGCATTTGTTTAAAAAAAAGAAGATGAAGAACCACAAGATCAAGGTGTCTGATGTTTCATCGACATAGCATTGACATAGCTAGAGGAAACTGGCAAGAGACAAGCTGGAAAAAATGAGAGGTGCTAGAGTTGTTGAAAGAAGGGCATAGAGTCTTGGGTAGATTGTGGAGGTGGGGACAAAAGGACTGATTTGAAGTAGGTTGCAATATGTTGGTGACAAAAACATAGACAGAACTAATATTAGCCTGTTGTCTTCCAGTCTCAAAAGAATTTTTTTTTGCTCTTCAAGCATCCCTCAACTAATATCAGTCTCTTTATTACATCAACTTTGGTCATGCTGTGCATTTCTTCATTTGGAGGTGCAGACACCGAGACAGCAGTAGAGATAGAAGGGCAAGTCTGACCGAAATAGGCTCACCC
Organism: Gymnobelideus leadbeateri; assembly: GCA_011680675.1. NCBI lineage: Eukaryota > Metazoa > Chordata > Mammalia > Diprotodontia > Petauridae > Gymnobelideus > Gymnobelideus leadbeateri. The sequence continues at coordinate 42,774 of WOXC01008185.1, read as the reverse complement.
TGAGAATCTTTGAGTTCATAAATCATTATGGAGAAGTAGTTCATCATCACAAAAACAAACAGGAAAGGTGGCCAGAATCTAGCTTTCTCAAAAAAAAACTCCTTATATGATAGAATAAAGAGCAAAGGAATAAAGAATAACACATTTGAAACCAACAGAGAGCAGAAACCTTTCTTAAATGAAATCTTGCTACTGATAATGCTTATTTCCCCCCTCTTTTCCCTCTCTTGCAGTTTTCTCCCCCACAATACAAAACAACAAATAAATTTGCTTCTGGGCAATGATACTCCATTTCAGAGTGGAACAATAGGATTTTTCCCTCACCTGATGTTTGGAAGCCCTGAAATTTAGTCCTTGGCAGGCAATGATTCTTGCGCTGTGTCTGACAAACACAGTGATGCCCCCTGATGCTTATGGGGTATGCATTTGGGTCCATGCTGCTCTGCATTCTGTAGCACTGGAGCACATCCTGGACAAATAGAACTTGTTTCATCTGCAGTCATTTACACTCATTAGGAAAGCCACTGAGATGGCATGAAATATTAAATGACAAGGGTTAATTTCATTCTCCATGAAGAGAACTTGTCTAATTTCCCCTAAGATTTTACAACATGTCAAGATGCCACACTGGAAATGATGGCCTGCCCTCCTCCTCTTTCACCAGGAACACTTACATGAAAGACATGTTGATGAAGTTGATTTTGCAGGGAAAGCAAATCTGACTTTTGCCATAGGGTTGAGGAATCCTTGGCATTAGCATTGGGAAGTTATGCTGCCATGTTTCTGGGAATTTGCCTGTTATGACTGTTGCTTTTGTGTTTTTAACTGGCAATTCTGTAAATAAGTGGGCTCATTATAGCCACGTTTGGAGATGGGGGATAAGTCTCACCTTTATTTTTCCCCACTTATCTTCAGGTACTTGGAATATGGATATGTGCTTGCTCTAAGTGAATGGGCTGTCACTTCAAATTACATCGACACATTATTAATAAGTAAATGATCATGACTCTAGATGTATTCACTTATTATAGGGCATCATACACTGCATTAGTAATGAATGGAAGCACTTAAAGACTGGCCTATAAATCTGTTGTTTAAAAAAGTCATTGTTTATTTATAAGGTCTGGGGAAGGAACTATAGACAGTGGACCTTACAAACAATCCTGTTCTGAAAACATTATAAAACATTGATTATATGTTTGTGTTAAGTTTATGTTCTTGCTACCTCATGTCCCTGATCCATTATTCATCTTTCTTAAGGGTTAAACTTTTGAAAGACTTTGTGAATGAAAAAGTGGTAAGCTTTTCCTGCGCTACACGATAAGGTCAACAGAAGTAGTGGTGTGGTGTTGTTTCTATTGTTAGGAAGAAGGTGCCTAGAATTAAATTCAGCAAATGTTTATTAAGCTTGTACCTACCATCTTTCAGAGTGGGCACTAGGGACTGGGGATACAAAGACAAAAGCCAAATAACCCCTGCCCTTAAGTATTTTATAGACTGTTGGGGGTGATACCATATGGACCCAGATATGTAATTATATGGTAATTTGAGGAGGGTGAGAACACTAACAGGTGCGGAGATTTGGAAATAATTTAGGTAGATATTGGCAGCACAGGGTTATAAGAGGCAGATGTGCGTAGGGAATGAATTGGAATCATAGGAGACAAAATGCAAAGGCAAGGAGATAGGTTATGGCATGTTGAGGTTGGAAAACAGCTACGAAGCCATTTGTTTGAGATGTAGAGCCAGTAAAGGGAAGCAATATGAAATAAATCTGGAAAGGTTGGTGGGAGGTAGATGTGGAGGGTTTTAAATTTTAGATGGATGAATTTGAATAAATTTCCAGTAGCTTGTACCAGCTAATAATTTTTCTTGGATGATTTACTGGGAGTTTTTTTTTTTTTTCATTGCCTAAGACCTACCAATGGCATGCCCATGCCCTTTCTTTTCTTTCCTTTCCTTTCCTTCTCTTCTCTGCTTTTTTTTTCTTTCTCTGCTAACCAAGGCATCAGATAACTTAATGACTGCTGGGGTAAAACAAAAAACCTACATAGAATAAAAAACAAAGCAAACAATGTCTAAGTCTTTCATGGCCCATGCTGGCTACTTAAAGATGCATGAGGCAGTTACATTCTGTTGCATCAGTCCTGAATAATCCTTAATGTAGTGGATCCCAGAGAGATCAAGTCAGTTTTGGAGTTGACCAGGATGCCAGGATCTGTTTCCAACTGGGCCTCAGAAGCCTTCCAAATTACAAATAAAAATATTTCTGGTAGCCTTTTTTGTAGTATCAAAGAATTAGAATCTAAGGAAGCGATGAATAATTGGGGAATAGCTGAGCAAATCATGGTACATAATGTAATGGGATACTGTTGAACCTTAAGAAGTCATGAAAGGGAGTTTCAATGAAACCTATGAAGACTTGTGTGAACTAATGAAAAGTGGAGTAAGCAGAACTAGGAGGATGGTTTATATAATAGGAACAACATTATAACAACAACTTTGAAAGACTTAAGAATTCTGATCAACATACTGATCAATGTCCTGATTCTAGAGGACTAATGATGAAGCATGCTACATACCTTCTGGCAGAGAGGTGATGGATTGAGGTTGGAGAAAGAAACATTCTTTTAGGGCATGGCCAATGGCAGAATTTGTTTTGCCTGACAATGCATATTTGCTACAAAGTTTTTCTTTTTTGCTTTTTTTAGAGGGAGGAGGGCAAGGCAACTGGAGTTAAGTGACTTGCTCAAGGTCACACGGCTATTAAGTCTTAAATGTCTGAGGCCACCTTTGAACTCAGGTCCTTCTGACTCAAGGGTGGGTACTCTATTCACTGCTCCACCTAGCTGCCCCAAAGTTTTTCTTTTTCTTTTCTTTCAATGAGTGTGTGGAAGAGAGAAGAAATAATTTTTTAATAAGAAAAAAAGATTTCCTAGTCTTGGATTTGGCCCATCTGCCCCATTATACTCACCTTGACTAGGACTATACATCCTCCAAAAGTGTTGTTTGGGACATTGTGTATCATTTGTCACACAAGGATTTTATCAGTACATTCCTAGTGGTGAAAGCTAGCCACCATCTGTTTTCTGCACGTGGGTCAACTATTTTTATCAGAGCCATAACTAGTAACTTTGAGGCAGGTGGTGTGAAACATACAAAATTATTGAGTCATAGGCTTGGGGTTGGAAGAGACCTCAGAAGTCATTCAGCCCAACTCTCCCAGTTTATGAATGAGGGAACAGCAGCTCAGGGAGATAAAGTGACTTGTGCAAAGTCACACAGGTAGGAAGTGGCAGAGCTGGGATTTGATCCCAGGACCTCTGACTCCAGGTACAACATACTTCTCACTGAACCAACTTCAAAAATAATTTATTTTTAGTTTGCAACATTAACATACATAAGTTTTAAATTTTCTCTGCTTCCCTCCTCCTCCCTCCCCCCTCCCAAACACAGCATACAGTCAAGATATAGGCACTACACATACATTCCTATTAAACATATTTTCTCATTAGTCATGTTGTATAGAAGAATTAGAATGAATTGGAGGAACCACGAGAAATAAAAACCAGAACAAAACAAAGAGCAAATAGTCTGCTTTGATCTGCATCCAGACTCCATATTTCTTTCTCTGGATGTGGATGGAATTTTTCATCATGAGTCTTTTGGAGTTGTTTAGGTCCTCACATTGCTGAGAAGAGCTAAGTCTATCAAAGCCAGTCATTGCACAATATGACTGTTACTGTGTACAATGTTCTCCTGGTTCTGCTCACTTCATTCCATATCAGTCCACGTAAGTCTTTCCAGGTTTTTCTGCGTCTGTCTGCTCATTATATAGCACAATAGTATTTTAATACATTCAAATACTATAACTTTTAAAGACAAATCTGGTTGTGTGGTAACTTTCATAGGGTAAGATTTTGGCACCCTGCAAAGCTACACTCCAGGGGCCACCATCTTAGAGGGGGTACATAATAAAAAAGCTTATGTGGGGCATGTTAACTGGGGCGGGGGAAGCTTCTTATTTTAACTAATTAATCTTTCTAACTAGATGTTAAGCTCACTTGTTCTTATGCTGCTAAAAGCCAATGAATACTGTTAATGCCCATGAAATTTTGGTACTCTGAATAAAGAGCCAGGTGCTCCAAAAGATTTGGCTTTTTCCTATTGTCTGATATATTTCTGAAATACTTCCATCTTTGGTCAGTTAATATGTTTTTATTAGACAGAGTTTGCTTTGAATATTGCCAGCCTGCTCATTCTGTGCTACCTTCCCTCCTTGGTGTTTCCCTTTTCTCCTCCTCAGGTACTTCATGTCCTTATGTTCTCTTTGTTTTACTTTAAAGATCTGCTCTGAGATCTTTCACTGGTACTAAAGTCCAGGTGACTAATAGATGGGAATGCTGTCACTTGGGGGCTATTTGCATGCAAACTGGGAGCAATTTGAAAAGAATAAAACTTTAAGGGTAGAGGTATGGATATCAGCAAGCAGAATGACAAGAATTTTTTTTGGGGGGGATGTCAGACTTTTCCAGGGCTCCTGAAATTGCATTAAGGGTCACCTGCTCTACTGACGTAGAATGTTGACTTTGTCCTATGTATCTCTCTTTTGTGTATTTTTACTTCAAGTCAATGTAGCAGCTGCATTATCTCTTACACAATGTATTGCATTCATAGAAAATGTAGTATCTGTTAGCTCTTCCCACCCTCTAGAAGCAGCTTTTATACTGTCCAGATCTGTATTGCCATTTTAAGTCAGGTGTACAATAGAGAGTTTGGGTAACAACTTGAAGGGTCAGAACAAAGAAGTTAGTTACCCTAGTTCAGGTTGAATGAGAAATAAGAAAAGAAAGAGAGAGACTGGAATTGGGTTAACCCAAGGTACTCCAAGTGATGATCACTGTGCGACACATACAGGGGATGTAATGAAATGAGTTTTATAGATACCACTGAATTCCCTAGGCAGAGTGGAGGGAAATTCTTTAGCACAGAGATGTTCATTTATTTCCATGTAAAAGGACATGATATAGTTTCACCCTGGGATTTTTTCCAACCTTACATAAGGCTTGGTAGAGAATACAAATCAAGAAATCTGAAACATTTCTATTCTTCATGTGATTCCAGGAGAAAGGATTATGATGATCCTCAGTAAATGACCTGGCCATTGAGTTATGAAGAATAGGGATGGTGTTAAAAGCTCTGATTTTCTTTGGATAGAGAGAATATTTTTTTAGAAGTCTAATAGTTGAGATTTGTTGGGAGGGGTCAGGGAATAAAAAAAAATCACTAAGCTACATTCTTTTTAGTGCCTTGAATTAGAAAGTTTTCTCCTGGTGACATAACAATCATTGCGTGTGTGTGTGTGTGTGTGTGTGTGTGTGTGTGTGTGTGTGTGCGTGCTTGAAGGACAATATTCATAGAGCTGCCTTCTAAGATATTTTATTTGTTTTACCTTCCCCTGTCAGGATTCATAAAATTATGTTTAGAACTGAAAAAGACTTTAGGTATCACGTAGTCCAACCTTCTCATTTCTCAGATAAGGAAACTGAGACTCAGAGGTTAAGGAACTTCCCCAAGGTCACAAAGGTAGGGAGAGACAAAGTTAGGACTTGAACAGAAGTTTGAAATCATTTTAAGAAACAGAAGACATTGAACATATGTATATTCACAACTGTCAATGATTCTTCGCTGGAGCCAGCAAGGAGAAGGCTAACTCTCATTAGTGACAGCTTTGATCTGGTGTAATGCTTATGCTCATTTAGACAAGTTCTTATTTCAGTTTCCTTACTCTGGTCTCTAACTCCTATGGATTTGTCCTAGTCTGTACTTCCTATACTCCTGACACTACTGTATTTCTTGGTATGGTTAGTTAATCATTAGATTTTGGTTTTGAGCTTGGGCTTCAGATGACACCCATTGCTTTGTTTCTCTCTGCTTTTGCTCCTGTTACTTGGCAGCCCTTTCTCTTTCCTCAGTTCTTTTCTGACGATGTTTCAGTTGTTGAAATCAGTTGTCTGGTTACCTCAGTTGGCCATGACAGTTGTTATTCATTGGACAGCAGAAAGTGGTTCTGATTCAAGGCCCTTGGCCTTCAGTGACATAAAATCAGAATTATAGGATATATCACAGAGTCATGGTAGAATCTGGTAAGCTTTCTATTTAGTCTTTAGGTGTCTAGGACATGTCTTGTACATAGTAGACATTCAATTAATTCTTGTCGTATTGTATTATATTAGATGGAATGTAAGACCTGGAAGGGACCTTAAAGATATAGTTCAACTCCCTTATTTTACAGATGAAGTAACTGAGGCTCAGAGTGATAGGGGAAGTGATTAGGTCTCAGTATATTAGATGCCATTCTTATTAGGCAAACAATAATCTTAATGTAATCTGTGCTCATTCTACTTGTTTACAAATACCACTCTATTTCTCCATTCTAGAAGTTTTAAAATGATGATACATTACAATGTATTTTATTTTTCAAAGTGCTTCCTCCCTCCATTATTTCATTTGATTCTCATGATCACCTTAAGTCAGAGCAACTATTGTCCAAATGCAGCATTGCATGAGCCCTTGTTTCAGCTACCCTTGGGCTGGATCCCAAAGACTGCTCTTTTTTTGTTCCTCAAGGAATTGATACTGAACTGGATGGAAAATCAGCCTAGGTTCCAGCCCTGGATTCCCGGGTCTTGCATTGATTTCTCTTCTGACTTTTGGAAACTCACAAGGTCATACTATCCAATCTATTTCACCTCAAATAAGAGAATAAATGCTGAGGCAAAGAGTATCCATTGGCTGTATGTTGGCGTCCGATGGGGAGGGTTCCAGGCCTCTGCATTGTCTTTTATAGCATTGCTTCTTTTCTCTCACCAAAACACTGCTAGACAGGAAGAAGTCAGCCAAAGAGAAGCATTACATGGCTTTTCAAAGAAAGTATAGCTCCCTGAGAAAGAGCCCACTGTGATCCTATGATTTTTTCTTTGTTGTCTATGTCAAGATTGGTAGCATACCTTGTGGCCAAGAGCAGGAATCCAGGCTTGAGCAGGCCTATGGCTTTCAATCTAGATAAAAGACTGCTGTAGCCCCAAAGAACTTCTTTGATTGGACTTTCAAGTCCTGGAAAGCCCCTTCTAGCTCATTTGATAGAAGCATGGAGAGGTTTTACCCTAGGCAAAATCTCGAAACAGCGTTGTCAGGGGTATGAAGTGTATTGTGACTGGTTCCCAATTCTCTTTATTAATAAAACTCAGAATATGCACTTTGTCAATCAAATGACAGAGGTAGTAAGGTGTAATGGAAATGAAGGCCCAGAAGACCTGTGTTCAAGTATTAGCTCTGCTATTTACTACCTGTGTGTGACTTTGGGCAAGTTGCTTAACCTCTTTGGGCCTCAGTTTCCTCACCTGTAACATAAAAGAGTTGATTTAGAAGACCTTTGGAGTCCTTTCCAGGTCTAAGTCTATAATCCTGTATTCATTCCATTTTTCATATGTACCTCTCAACACTAGAGAGTATGCTAGAGGTGTCTGCCCAGATCCTCATGCCTCAGGGTCTCTGAGGACTAGCTTCCACTTTCCCGTAGCCAAGTCCCAGCCCTAGCCCCTTTGTGGGTCTTATTCAAGATTCTTATAGTTATCAGGGATCCTTAACCCATCCAAGCTCCATGAACTTGCTTTTTAAAATGAAAATTAAAAAAAATGTTGAAAAGGGGAATTGTATGTTAACTAAAACTAAACTAATAAATTAATAAAAAAAAGAAAAGAAAAGAAAAGGGGAATTGTAAGGGACCTTTTAGACTTTACCCGAATTCTGAGAACTCATGGAGAACTCAGGCAAATGACAGCATAACTCAGGCTGGGTCCAAGAGGCACCTGAGGCATATGTTCTGCCCCATGAACCACGTCCTGTTATACAGGTTCAAGGATTGAGGGGTATTGAGCACACACTGCCAACAGGAGAGCACTCCCCTCCTGTGAGGAGCCTGTTGCTGAGGCACATGAAGGGGCAGAGCCGGAAAAGGAGATAAAGGGGCAGGGAAGGAGGGAGAGGGAGGTGAGGCGAGGTAAATGGAGAGGATGTGAATGAGGAGAGTAAAGATGGGCAGTACACTCCACCTTGGTGTCTGTCTCCTTTGTCGGATCTGGAAAGGTTCTGAAGGTTCTGGAGGCGACCAGGGTCATGGAGGCGACCAGAAAGGTATGTTTAAGCACTAGCCCTGTACAGCAGGATCGTACATGGAATGGCCTAACAAGTTGTGGTATATGATTGTGATGGAATACTACTGTGCTATAAGAAATGATGAACTTAATGATCTTAGAAAAACATGGTTAGACTTGCACGGGGTAATGAAGAGTAAAATGAGCAGAACCAAGTGAATGTTGTATACAGTAACAGTAATGTTCTTTTAAGGACAGTTTTGAGTAGATAAGTCATTTTGACTAATATAAATACCCAAATTAACCACAAAGGACATATAAAGGAAGACTCTATCTGCATCCAGAGAAAGAAGTGATAAATAGAAGTACATATGTAATGACTTTACATATATATATATATTAAAAAATATATATATATCCGCACACATTTGTGTCTAATGGTAGCCATGGCGGGGGGAAGGAAAAAAGGAAAAAATAAATAAATAAGATAATTTTATTATATTTAAAAGAAATAGCAGCATGGAATTGAATCTTTTAAACTAAAAATAAACAAACAAATTAATAAAAAAAAGGAATAGCAGCAAGTTGTACCTAACAGATTTGCAGTTTCATGTGCAATCATCTTTTCTTTATTATGCTATGTTATGGAATTACTTGTTTTATTCCATAAAAGCAAAATAAATAAAACATAAAAGTTAACTTTTTGATAATGACATTTAATATGAAGTTATTTTCTTTATAATCCTATGAGTTTTATTTTCTGTATTAAAGAAAATTTTTGAGAAGTAGTTCATAGGCTTCACCAGACTGTCAGAGGGGTCTATCACCCCCAAGAGGTTAAGAACACTTTCTCAAGGGTTTTATTTTATTTATCAATCAGATCATGAGTTGGAGTGCCATTCCTACTAGGAACATGTCTCCTTCCCTAACTACACTATTAGCAGTCACCTACAAAATGTATTGCATATACCTTAAAAAAATTCAATAAACAACTATCTATTTTCTATCCTTCTTCCATTAGACAAAAAGAGAAACACAAAACCCTTGTAACAAATGTGCATAGTTAAGTAAAACAGAACTCACATGGCCCACATCCAAAACTCTGTGTTATAAAAATTTAATTAGAATATTAGCACTATATTAGAACAAGATAGCATCAATGTACTTACCAATGTACTTTGCATGATTCTCTCCAGACCAAGGACCAATCCCCCAGTGACTGGTTGGCCCCAAACACTATGTGATCAATTTTCCCAAAAGGAAGCTGGCAAGGATGATTAACAAAGGTTTTTTCTACTCAGAGCTAAAGCTCTGTAGTAGGTCAGTGTCTCATTTGTTTTAGTGACTCAGGAATTTGGCAAAAGCCAGGTAAATCCCAGAGGATGGTTTGGGCTGTGCAGATTACACCCAGTGCTAGTCTTACAAGGAATGGCCATCATTTCTGCTTCCTAATCCCCAGCACTTTTCAAGCATACTGATTGAACTTGTACCCTGAGCTTGTAGCACTAGGTACACTGCCAGGCTATCACAGTCTGTGTCAGGTATCCAGGCTCCCCTAGAAGGATGCCAGTGCCTTAATCTTTCCTCTCCCATTCAGCTTAACCCCTCTTTTAAATCTCTGGTCCAGATATCCTTCTCAATCATCATCATCATCAAGTCATTATTCTGTGTTTACTATGTGCCTGGCACTGTGTTAAACACTGGAAATTGAAAGAAACTAAAAAAACAAACAAAAAACCAAAACCCAAAAATGTCCTTGAGGAAATTACATTCTAATGGGGAGACAGCATGCAAACAACTATGTACATACAAGATTAGATTGTAAGCTCCCTAAAGGGACGTGGACTGCCCTTTGCCTCTTTTTGTAGCATAGTATCTGGTACACAGGCAGTACTTAATAAATGTTTATTGATTGATGATATAAATAGTATAAATGAGAGGCAAATCATTGCTTGATTGAATAGGCTCTTTGGTCAGACTTACACAGTAGTTATAGGGGCAGCAGCGGAGGCTATTAGCTAGCTTGACTTTTGTCTTTTGTCTCACCTTTTCTATACCTTTATCCCTTTGTCGATGTACTGTCCCTATTTTCCGCTCTTATAAATATAATGTATTCTCATGTTTTGGGTTTTCTAGGTCTCTCTCTGCCCCTGTAATTCTTGACCATCATTTCTGTTTCTAAAGAGCGCTATATCCCATCAGTTTCTCTGTTTTTCTTCCTCAAACTCATCATCAGTACTTACCAGACTTGAGTCTAGTCTCCTTGTGGTTCTCACCCAACCATTTTATGATTATAGGGTCAAAAGAATAAAATCCTGTGACATGACACCTTCTCAGCCAAATCAGAATATATTTAAGTTCCTTAAGGAGCTACATGGAAAATATGGAAATCTTGATACAATGCTAGACTAGTACAGGGGGATTATTTTTGGCAGAAAGGGGCTTTAGTTTTCCGTTTGTACACATGCAAATGGCATCTGACCCTAAAGACTGGTTGTGACCATAGACGCAGGAAGGTTAGCCCCTAGCATAGGCTGGGTTTGTGTTTGTGTGTGTGTGTGTGTGTGTGTGTGTGTGTGCGCGCGCGCGCGCGCGCGCGCTCATCAGTGATCTAGCATGACCCATGGAGTTCTCCTATCCTGATTGATTATCTTCTTCACAATAAACATGAAGGGAAATCATTACAGCACAAGCACTTTTATCATTCCAGATGCTGCTGCTTGTGATAGATGTTCCCCATTTGTAGAGTCATCAGTGGGAAACCTGCAAGGAAATGATTGCTGTCTGGTTTTAACCTACCTTGAGTTCATCATTACACAACTCCCATCCTTCCAGAGGCTGAACATCCATCTTTCTCTTCCTTGCTTTGCTGAGTAAGAACAGGATTTCAGTTTCAAGTCTGGGGAAATTGCTGCTTAACTGCTCTGTTGTTCAGGGACTGTGTTGAAGGAAATGTGTCAGAGAGATTGTCATCAAATTGTTAGCTGCCTAAAGATTATCTATAAAGAATGAGGGACTAACTGTTGCCATGGGGTATCCGAATTAGAGCTAAACACTGAGATTCTCATGCAGCACTCACATGGAATATCCTCACTTGATAAATCAATTTATTGGTTACCATTTATTAGGAACTTTATCAGAGTAATTATATAGGTATTAGTCATATGTCACAAACCAGTGACATAGAAGGATTCTTTTATATTTGCTCTTCTCATCAAAGTCACATACTTCCTTGGTCAGGGTGATATAATGGGTAGAGTGATTGGCTTATAGCCGGGAAGAACTGAGATAAAATATAACCTCTGACACTTATTAACTGTGTGACCCTGAGCAAATAATTTAACTGCTATGTGCTTCAGACAACTGCTGCCTAGGATGTATCTACTAAGTCATAGATAGTTATGATGGTCAAATTCCCATACCCTGGTACTGGAAGCTCCCCTTAGGTATTTGAGTAGTTTGTGGGATGATAAACACTGTCTCCATCTTTAGAAGTGGAGGTAGAAATGGTAAAAGCAGGAATGGTCTGTGTGTCTCTGGCAGTATTATTTTTTTTTTGTTTTTTTGTTTTTTGGAGGGCAACTGGGGTCTGGTATTATTTTTAATGGTCCAACATCATAGGAATTGACTGAGAGGATTTCAGGGACTTGCCCCACTCTACATCCTTGGTGTAAAGTGCTAATATTTAGAGCTGATCTTAGGGTTGGTGGAATTTTCAGTAACATGTAATTTGAACAACCTCATCTTTCCTATTCCAGAAATCTCTCTTGCCTGGCACCTAAAATTTTACCATCCCATCATTATAAGGGTAAAGAGTAGCCCTCTTCAAGATTTCCTAATACAAAGAACTCACGGAAGAGTGATATAACACTCCTAATACATTCCCTATGTCACTCCCTTACAATAGCTATTTCACACTTTGCTTATCTCCTCAAGCTTCCCATATCACCCTTCCCCATTTCCTCATAGTTGAGAACATCACTTCTTACTTTCCTAAGAAAAGTGAGGTTTTTGCAATGCGTTCTTTCTTTCCCCCTCATCCATACATTAAAACTCCCCAACATCATGCCCCATCCTTTGCTCCAGTTTCTGATGAAGAGGTAATGTCTTACTGAGGTCATCCCCATTGCACATACCTTTTGATCTCTTCCCTGCTCTTTTAGTTGATTGCTTCCAGAATCATACCTTTCCCCTCTCTAATTTTCAATCTCTACCTATCTATGGTTCCTTCCTATTTGTCTACAAATGCTTCCAGGTCTTCTCCATCCTCAAAAAACTCTCACCATGTCCTATCATCCCATAAAACTATTGACCTAAATCTCCTCCCCAATTCAACACCAAACCAATAAGAAAAAAAAAAAGTATTTTCTCTTTCTCCCCATTTTTCTTCTATCATTTACTTTTCAGCACTTAACAATCTGGCCCCCAATCTCATAATTTATATGAATCTATTCTCTCCCCAGAGTTATCAATGGTCTTTTAATGGTCAAATTGGATAGCCTTTTTTCAATTCTTATCTTTCTCTACCACCTCATTAGTATTCATTACTGGCTCTTTTCTCGAGGTTCTTTTCTCTCTGGTTCTTGTGACTTTACTCTTTTTTTTGGGCTTTTTTGCTACCTCTCTGACTGTGCCTCAGTTTCCTTTCCTGGATTGATATCTATGTCATGCCCCAAAACTATGAGAATATTCCTCCAGTTTATGCCTTCGGCTCTCTTCTCTTCTCAATCTACACACTCTCTCAGTGATCTCCTCAACTCCCATCTATGCAGATGACTCCCAGATCCATATATCAATCCCTACTCTCTTTCTCTAGCTCAAGTACCTAATAATCAACTGCCTATTGGACATTTAAAAAATTGATATCCTATAGGCATCTGAAACTCAACAAGGTCCTCAGAGAATTAATCTTTTCCTCAAATCCATTTCTCTTCTAAACTTCCCTATTTCTTTTGAGGGTACCAATATCTTCCCAGTCATACAGACGGTTGAGACATCTTCAAGTCCTCCTTCTATATATCAAATCAGTTGCCACAATTTGTCCTTTCTACCTCCACAATACCTCACATCTGGTTCCTTCTCTTCATTAACACAGTTCCACCCTTGCGTAGCCCTTCATCACATCTCACTTGAGTTATTCCAGTAACCTATTAATTGGTCTCCCTGATTCAAGTCACTTTAGTCTCTAATCCATCCTTCACACAGCTGCTGCCAAAATTATTTTCCTAAAGCATATGTTTGGCTGTGTCACTCCATTAGTCAGTAAACTCTAGTGGCTCTGGTATTGCCTCTAGGATACAATATAAACTTCTGTTAGGCACTTAAGGCTCTTTCTCTCCAAACACTAATCTACCTTCCCAGCCTTTTTATATATGGTTCACTATCCTGTAATCTATGGGAGAGTCAGACTGGTTTTCTTGAAGCTACTCACATGGAACACTCTACTTTCCCATCTTTGTACCTTTGAACCAACTGTCCCTAATCCCTGGAATGAGCTTTACATCCATTTCTTAGAATCTCTGGTTTCTATCAGAACTCAGCTCAAGAATTGTCTTCTATGTGAAGCCTTTTCTGCCCTGCTCCCTCCCCCTTTGCTCCCCTCTGGGTACTAGTGCCTCCTTCCCTCCCCCCAAGTACCATGCCTTTCTGTGTTTGTTTTGTGTATGCTTATATATGTCAGAATGTAGAATTGTTAGAAGTTAAACTTAGTGAAGGCAGGGATTGTTTCATTCTGTTTTTTGTATCTTCAGTGAATAAATGCTTTCATTTTTTCAGTGCCTAGCACATGGGGTGACATATAGCAGATAATTAATGAATACTTACAGATTCATTGAATCCTAAGCAAAACTATAATCAGGGCAGGGAAACTGGGGCTTTTAGCAGGGCATTGGCAGTTAGAGATTATCAATAGCGCTATCCCAAAGTGTATTTCCTTCATCCCTCCCCTTTAGCTACACTCTATTCCCCATGCCACACCCTGCTGCCTTCACAGCAGGGGTCAATTCTTTATTTTCTACCAACTTCAACTCAGTTGAACCCCCCACACTCTTTCCTAAGGTCCTATACCCTACCACTCTTGGACCAGGTGCAAAAATTCCTACTCATGGTACAGGTGTTAAATTGATTTATTATATCATTTCTTCCTGTGCTGGAGGTGGGTTGGGTTAGGAAGGGGGAGGAGAAGATGCCCAAAGGTGAAAAGGCACAGAAAGTTGAAAGAGCAACTTTTCCTGCCATACTGATTCACTGAATTTAAGAGTTGGAAGGGGTCTCAGTGATCATCTAGTCTAATCCATTGACAAAAGGAATTCCACCATAACATACTAGAAAAAGGGTTATCCATCCTCTGCTTGAGGGCTTCTATGGAAGGAGCATTCATCACCTCTCAAACCATTTCACTTTGGGTAGCTTTGTTAGGTCTTAGTCTAAACCCAATATATCAATGTCAGCCCTACCAGAAATTTCCAAGGGGCAGGAAAAGCTTCATGTACCCCAAGTTGCAGAATCTCTTCTAAACTTCCCTATTTTTGAGGGTACCAATATCTTTCCAGTCATACAGAGGGTTGCAACTCTTGAGACATCTTCAAGTCCTCCTTCTATATATCAAATCAGTTGCCAAGGCCTGTCGTTTCCACCTCCACAATATCTCACATCTGCTTCCTTCTCTTCATTGTCTTCATATGTTTATTTTCACTGCCCCTAAATACCAACACAGGTATGTTGGCTGTATCTGGGTCAACTGTTTTCCTTCCTTCTCCAAGCTCTCCTTCCATATTTCTCAGTTTATAGTCACTCTGAGTACTCTAATTTGAAAGTCCCAAAACACCACAAAGCAATATCATTTTATACAGGCTCTAGCAAGCTAGCTTTTAGTGGGATTATTCACACAGAATAGAGAAAAAAAGACATTTTGTTATACTTTTTCATCTCTGTCTTCCTCTCACTCTCTCTGTCTCCCAGAGCCAAGACTGAATCACCTCTCACTAAGTGATCTGTCCTAGCTGGAATGAAAATTGAATAGATTTTTAGCCTAGACTGTAGTATCATTATTTACGAAAGCTGTGTGTTACGCAGCTCATTTTAATCCTAACAGTTCTTTCTGTGTTATGTGGCAAAATCCTTTTCAAAGAGACTAGCAGAGGAACAACTGGTTCTGATCATACTATTCTGGGAATAGGAAGTCAACTTCCCAGGAGATGAGAATTGAGTCTCAGATGAATTCAAGAGATGTGTAATAAGAGTCAGTGTTGATAGAGATCCAGTCTCAGAATCAAGGTGCCCCTGGTTCAAGTTCCACCTTGATATATCCTGTTTGTGTGATCCTGGACGAGTCACATATCCTCCCACTGACTCCAGGGCACTTGACTTTGCCAGTTATATGACAGCTGCTGATCTACATCAGTAAAAAGAGTTATTTCCACTTGGAGCTTCCTACATTGATGAAATCACAGGTTCCTGACATTCCCTCTCCCATAACCCCCCTCCCCCACAAAAGACCTAAGTGTCTTCTATGTGCAGGGTACTAGGGATACAAAAATGAAAAAAAAATGACAATGTTCTACCTTATGACTATGTTTCTCTTTGCAAAGGGAAAACCCTTTTATCTTGCAAATGTTTAGAGGAGTAGAGTTAATAGTCAATATTTATAAGGTATTCTAAGGTTCACAAATATAAATTAAGTGAAGTCTATGGTAAATTTAATGTTTTTAGTAGTTAGGCTTATATTGTTCTTGTCTCACTAGGAGTTCTTGGTCTTTAGGGATATATCTTCC
Organism: Gymnobelideus leadbeateri; assembly: GCA_011680675.1. Classification (NCBI taxonomy): domain Eukaryota; kingdom Metazoa; phylum Chordata; class Mammalia; order Diprotodontia; family Petauridae; genus Gymnobelideus; species Gymnobelideus leadbeateri. The sequence goes on along the minus strand of WOXC01008185.1, from coordinate 26,846 downwards.
CCAACACTTTTAGAATTTTTCTGTTTGTGTGTGGGATTTAAAATACAAATTTGTGAAAATTATACACAAACACGTGTGGGATTTGCAATACAAATATGCACAAAAATACACAAACACATGAAACCAAAGTCCAGAATATTGTGGCCATATTAATAGTACATACACAGAAGAAAAGGGAATAAAAACGAGTGATCCTTGCTGCAGTCACTGAATGAGTCTGTTGCCCCTTGAACTCTAAAAGGAAAAAAAAGGTGAAATGGAGGGCAAAATCAATTTCCAATCCAGTCCCTCTGCCATCCTCACTTACCTCCAAAAAAAAAAAAAATGCTGTATGAGCCCTGACACAGTTCCAGACCACAGAGAGCTTGTGCTGCAGCAAATACATTTAATAAGATGCTTTTTATTACACTCTTCCCTTGATGGCCTGTTGATAGCACCCTGATATGGTACAAATAAAACCAGAAACCACCCAGGGGTTGGCTCTTGCGGCTTGCTCCTGACCTCCCACTGGGCTGCTGCCCTCTGGTGTTACCATGAAAGGCTCATTATCAAATAAGCAATCAAATTTACATTGCTAATTTAAGAAGAAAGTTACAGTAAGCATTAAAGTGAGAGTTATTGGGTAATATTGAGGAAAAACTCCCTGAAAAGCCCGTGGGGCATCAGCATCCAGTATCACAACTACTGTGCAGGCCTTTTGCTAATAAAAGGAAAAAAGGCTTGAAAATGTGTGCTAAGAATTAACATGGGAACTCCTGAGGCCCAAGATGAGTGTTTCTGATGTGGGATTTGATACATTTCTTTGGAATGAACCATTTGGATGCAGACTTGGTCAGGGATCCAAATGAGCTTTATTATTTAGATGGGTTCTTCTAGGAACAAATCTATGGACTCTCAAAACAGCTAGTTTATCCAATTTGCAAAGTGACCTAATTAAATTAGAAAAAGAAATGCAACATATTTCTTTTCAACAGAGGGGATACCTTCTTGCTTTGGTCTGACATTCATGTTTGGTTTTCCTTTAACCTAAAAATAGGAATTCCAAACCTTTTTTTTTTTTTGTTCTAGATATCTCTGGCAATCTGGTGAAACTGATGGACAATGTTTTTAAATGCATAAAATAAAATACATAGAATTACAAAGGGAACCAATTATATCAAAATACCATTATTAAAATATTAAAAAAAAACTTCATGGACTCAGTTCAATTAGTCTGTAAAGGATATAGGAGAAAAGAGTGCCAGACAGTCAGGAGATCAGAATTCCAGTCCCATCTTTGCTATAAAACTTGTTCTTAGGACAGTACCCTGGCCCTTAGTCATGCCCTCTAAATGTAGATGTCCCACAATGAGGTGATATTTGTAAGAAAGGGCTTAGTACTGTGCCTGACATGGAGCAGGTGCTATATAAATTCTTATTCCCATTCCCCACAGGGTTCTGTCCTGTCCCCTCTTCTCTTCTCCCTCTATACTAAGTCTTCACTTGGTGGTCTCGTAAACTTCCATAGATTTAAATATGATTTCTCTGTTGATGACTCTCAAATGTATGTATCCCTCCCTAATCTCTCTGCTGACCTCTGGTCTCACATTGCCAACTGTCTTTCAGCTATCTTAAACTGGATATTCAGTAGACGTCTTAAACTCAATGTGTCCAAAGCTGCACACATTCCCTTTCTCCCCAAACCCACCCCCTGCCAAACTTCCATATTGCTGAGGAGGACACTACCATTCTCCTGGCTCCTGAAGCTCACAATCTAGGAGTCAGCCTCTATTCCTCATTATTTATCCTCCATCACAGCCATTCTGTTGCCAAGATCTGTGGATTTCACCTTTGTAACATCTCTCAAATAGAAATGCCCCCTTTTCTTCTCTGATACTGTCAGTACTCTAATGCGGGCCCTCATAGCCTCAAGTTTGGGCCACTGCAATAGCTTGTTGGTGGCTATGTGCTTCGAGATGTTTGAAAGAAATGTGAGACTACCTGTCAGCAGAGAGAGTCAGGCAGATCTGCCCATGTTAAGTCTGGTACCATTCCAAGCCATCCTCCATTCAGTCACCAAAGTGTACTTGTCTGGCAATGTCACCTTCCTATATATGGTTTCCCATCACTTTGAGGATCAAATACAAACTTCTCTGGTGTTTAAAGCTCTTCATACTCCGAGACCCCACCTTCACCTTTCTAGTCTACTTACACTTTATTCCCTGTCATGTATACTTTGATCTAGTGACACAGGCCTCCTGGTTCTTCCACAAATGAGAAATTTCATTTTTTGGCTGTAAGCATCTCCACTGGCTATTCTTTATGCCTGGAATTCTCTTGCTCCTCATCTTCACTTCCTGATTTCAAGTCCAGCAAAAGGCCTATATTCTACATTAATTCTTTCCCAACCCCTCTTAATTCTAGTGCTTTCCTTTGCTTATTTCCTATATGTTATCACATATATGATTACTCTATATGTGTACATACTTGTTTCCTAATATATATATGTGTGTGTGTGTGTGTGTGTGTGTGTGTGTGTGTGTGTGTGTGTGTGTGTATGAGTATATGTTGTTTGTACATATTTGTTTGATTTTTCTTCCCCATTAGATTGTGAGTTCCTTGATGGCATAGGTGTCTTTTACTTTTTTGTATTCTCAGCACATAGTAGGTACCATAATATCTTAATAAATGCTTATTGACTGACTGATTAGTTTCCTTATCTAAAAATAAGGAGATTGTATTAAATAATCTTCAAGGTCTCTTCCAATCTGTCATTCTGTCACTGACTCAGTCTCATGCAGTTACAGAGACAACCACAGATTCCAAAAAAGGACAAAGCAAAAGCCAAAGCTAAAGGGAAAACAAACAAAGAGAAGATATGACCAGATGAGAGTCCCTGCCTGTTTGGACTGCATGACAGGGTAAGTTCTTGAGGAGTCCTGCAGAGCATCTGGTACAATGCCTTGAATATAAAGACATTTGAAAAATATTTTCAACAAGGACTAAAGAAGTCAGAGTCACAGGATCTCAGAGAGGGGAAATTCTATCTTCCAAATCAGGTCTCCATGTTCAGTGAAGAACAGAGGGGATGGATGAGATGGAAGTTTTCCTTTCTCTAAAAAAAGGTGATTGAATTAGGTTAATTATTTAAATCTAAACTGTAGAACAACGTATTTGGCTTTCCATTCCTGAAGCCAGGGAAAGCTGCTTTATTCCTCCTTTCTCTCCAGCCCTCCCCTCCTACAAGGAATAAATTGCCTATTTATGTCTGAATGAGACTGTCAGGCCAGCATTAACTCTGGCCTGAGGGCAAACAAGGTGAAAAGCAAAGAGAAAAGCTCTATTCAGAGATGAAATATGTTTCTCTCTGGGCAAGTGAGTATAAGTAGGGTTCACAGCAGAATTCTTGGCATTCTCACATTCCAGATTGGTACTCACCAGCAACACTGGTATCCTGAGAACCTGCCAACAAACAAACATAGTTAGAGATCACAAGTATATTAAAAGTCAACCAGTTCTACCTAATGGAGGAAAGATTCCATGTTTATGAGATAGTCACATTCTTGAAGTCAAATTCATATAAGCAATAGGAAGAAAGATGTGATTTACATGGTTGCTAAGCATACCTATGGCTCTGGCTAGCAGGAACACGTCTCACTTCACTTAAGAAGTGTTCAGAATGGAAGACATATATAGATTACTGCTGTGTTGGAAACAGCTACTCACCTATTTACTTATGGCAATTATTAATCTTTGCCATGTAAATAGAAAATATAGTTGGCTTTAATTTTTTTACTATCAGTATAACTTCTATAGTATGGTAAATTATGAGTCTAGCCTGTTAATTTTTAACACTTGTTTATAAGACTGGTTCAATATACCTTGACCCAGTTGGATGCAGTTGTTTCCCTGGCAGTGGTGGCCGTATTGAAAGCAACAAATCATGATTCTCCCAAATCCTTCACTGTATTTGGCTCAATGAAAGTTGAGTTACTTCACTTTCATAGTATAATTAATTCATCATAGCTAGGTCATGGAATATGGAAATCAGTCCAAATCGGAAAGTACAAATTTTATTAACAAACTCACTTCAGTATAGGATAGTAGAATAAAAGTATAATGAATCAAGAGTATGACCATGTTACGCTAGAGGCCTAATCTATTTCCCTAAATGGAAATGAAGAAAAATGGAAACAACTCAGTACTATTGACAATGTTAACATTATAAACGATGCCACAATCCAAGGAAAAGTAGGTAGATATGTGCCTTTTAAATAATGAATGAGAATATTGTCAACAAAGATTTTGGTGGGGAGAAAGAAATGTTGTAATGGATGAAGGGTGGAATGTAATAAAATATAGGTAATGAATTAGTTATTTAAGGAAATTTGATTGTCGGTCTTAGATTAGGCATTTTGGGAGATGAGAAAAGCCATATTGACTTAGGAAAGGACAAACCAGAGAAACAACAAATGTAGACTCTAACATTTTCCAAAAGGGTAAAATAATTGGAATCTTATCTACTTAGGTAGGATATGATATATGCCACTCAGCAGCATGGAAATATTGTCAGTTGGTTTAAACCTCAGTGTATTTGAAAGGTTATCTTTTATGAAGAATAAATAATGAAGATTGTTTCATGGGGCTACTTCTTTCAATAGATGATTTCTAAACAGAAGAGCCCAGTAGAACTTTCACTGTTTTGATGAAAATAACTGTGTGCTCCTAGGTTAACATTAGCTCTGATGAGTCTTTAGGATGTTGGCTATTTGATTATTCCAAAGATTTCTTGCCTAAATAACCTCACACTCACGCCATTTTAGTATTCTCTTAAATATACTACAACACTGTCAACTTATAGTCGCTTGAATCACTAAATTTGTTGGATAACATCTTATCCTTTAGCTGATTTGGTGTTTTGGTCAACTTTCTCATACTGATTATCCAGATGACCTTTGTCCTAATTTTGCTCCTTTTATTATGTGTCATAGTTTGTTTTCTTTATTTTGGAGTCAGTTTCCCAAATATATTATGGTTCCCTACACAAGTTTCCTTACAACTGCATAATTTATTCTCATGTTAGAAGGAATAAACTTAACTCTAGAAAAATTGGCTTGAAGCAAGTGTATACTCTATAAAAATGTCAGAAATGCTATAATTATATTTTATCAGGTGTAGCTTAACATTTTAATAGGTAGTATCTAGGGCTGATCTGACAGCATGTTTTCAGAGGGTGAAATGAATGCTCAAAATAAGAAAACATACCACTCAGAATATAAATGAATCTTTCCTCCCAGAGAAGTATTTATGAAAAGTAAGATCAGAGTTTATCCTGAAGTGGTTGTATAATTTTCTGAAGTACTGTCGTGTCCTAATATATGTTCATTAAATGTGATTTGGAAGGTTGGGAAAATCATCCCTATGTGACTTGTTAATCATTAGAGAAGAGGAGTGAACATTTGGCTAAATTCCAAGAGAAGTCCTTAGCCTGTAACTTAGCTCATATTTCTGTGTGTAATTCAATGAATTCACTTCTATTATGTATTTAAGCACCTTCAGTGGCTTGACAACTCCATGAATCCCTTTGTGTGTCAAGCTCCGAAATCAGCTGAACAGGACTAATCTATACATTATACCAATGCTGTTTATTACTATTATTTCTTTTTGAAGATGAATTTAATTTACTTTGATTATTCTGCCAAGTTTTTTTTTTTTAACTGAGGAAAGCCATAAATCCCTTGGATTAAGAAAGGCACTTGAATGGAAGCCTAATTTTTATGCATAAGCTAGTAAATCAACAGCAGAGCAGTTTACATGAGAGACCAGCATGGCCAATGTTCCAATCCTTTCCATAAAATGTTGATTTTTACCTCTAAGAAATCTTGTTGTTGAGGAAAACTCTGCTTTTATGAGAAAATCATCTATTTTCTGTTTCTCTTGTTAGTTGGTTGATGCCCAATTGAGAATTTGAAGTGAAAAAAGTGAAATATTGCATTGGTGGCATTAACATCTTGATTTGTTCTAGGGTCAGACCATTGGGGTCAGGGAGTAGGGAGAAGGAAATGAAGAATGACCCAAGTGACCATTAAGCTTGAGCCTCAAATGTGACAAATAAAAAATAAAATTATTCCCATTTTAGCAGGAGACAAGGGTTTTTGCATGGTTTTATTATATTTAATATCAACTGCAACACTGGGTGAAAATTGGGCTTTTCTTCAATACTTAGTTAATATAAGAGGAGACACAGCATAGTGGATAGAGAGCTGACCTTGGATTTAGGAGACTCAGGGTTCAAGTCTTGCTTTTGACACATATTGACAAGAATTAATACATCAGTATGTAAAGTATTTGTACAAGCTTATGTCACATAATATTGACTGGGCTCTCACTGTGGCAAGGCAATCTTTATTCATCTCTCTAATTAATTATTCACCTCCCACTAATTATTTTACTACCCAACTAATCATAGCAACTGTTTCAATCCTTTTCAGTGCTCCTTAAACCTCCCACTGCTCCTCCTCCCTCCATCTTTTTAGTTGAGAACCTTGTCTCATATTTTAATGAGAAAAATTGAGACAATTCTTCAAGAGTTCCTTCTCCCATCTTTCTCATCTTATATACCTCAGATGCTTTATGCCACTATATCTTTTGTCCTCCTTGTCTCTTGTGAAAAAGTGGCTCTTGTCCTCACCAAGGCTAACTCCTTTACATATTCAAGTGCTCTCTCTATCATCCTCACTCTCTCACTAATCTTTAATATCTCTGATTGCTTCCTTACTGTCCATATCTACCTAATCCTTAAAAAGATATCTTCCTACTAGCTAGCATGCCTTTCCCTTTTTTGCTTTCATGGCTATACCCCTGGAGAAGGCCTATAACTAGTGTATCTGTTTCCTTTTTCTTATTCTCTTCTTAACTCTCTGTAGTCTGGTTTCTGACCTCATTATTCAACTCAATACTCTCCAAAGTTACGAATAATTTCTTTTTTTTTGAAATTTTATTTGTATTTATTTGGTAATTAATTTTCCCTCAGTTACATGTATAAACAATTTTTTAACATTTGTTTTTAAAACTTTGATTTCCAAATTTCTCCCTTTCTCCCTCCCCAAATTCCTCATTAAGAAGGCAAGCAATTCCATATAGTTTATATGTGTGCAGTCATGCAAAACATATCAATAATAGTCTTGTTTTGAAAGAAAATATAGACAAAAAACCCTCAAGAAAAATAAAGAAAGTGAAAAAACCTCCAAAAACTTCTTCAGTCTGTGTTCAGACACCATGAGTTCTATCTGGGGATGGACACCATTTTTCATCCTAAGTCCTTCAGAGTTGTCATGGATTGTTGTATTGAATAGCACAACTGATCATCTTACAATATTGTTGTTACTTTGTGCCCAGAACATTTCACTTTGCATCAACCCATGTAAATCTTTGTCAGTTTTTCTGAGAGCATCCGATTCTTTATTTCTTTTAAATTTTTTAAATTTTTTTTGCCTTTTTGGAGGGCAATTTGGGTTAAGTAACTTGCCCAAGGTCACACGGCTAGGTTTTTGTTTGTGTGTGTGTTAAGTGTCTGAGGCCGGATCCGAACTCAGGTCCTTCTGACTCCAGGGCCAACGCTCTACTCACTGTGCCACCTAGCCGCCTATTCTTTATTTCTTAAAGTACAATAGTATTCCATCATAATTACACATCACAACTTATTCAGCCATTCCCCAACTGATGTGCATCCCCTCAGTTTCTAATTCTTTACCTCAAGAAAATAGCTGCTATAAATATTTTTGTATATATAGGTCATTTTCCTTTTTGTTTTTATCTCTTTTGGGATGCAGACCTAGTAGTGGTATTGCTCTGTCAAAAGGTAAGCATAGTTTTATAACCCTTTAGGAATAGTTCCAAATTGCTCCATAGAATGATTTAATTAATTCACAACTCTGGCAACAGTACATTAATGTCTCATTTTACCCATATCTCCTCCAACATTTTGTCATTTATCCTTTCTGTCCTATTATAGAATCTAATAGGTATGAGGTGGTACCTCAGAATTGTTTTAATTTGCATTTCTTCAATCAATAGTGAGTTAGAATATTTTTTCATATGGCTATAGATAGCTTTAATTACTTTATCTGAAAACTGATTATATCTTTTGATCATTTGTCAGTTGGGGAATGGCTCTTATTTTTATAAATTTGACACCATTCTCTATATATAAGAGAAAAGAGGTCTTTATCAGAGAAATGTGTTTCAAAAATTTCCCCCCACAGTTACTACTGCTATTTCCCACTATCCTATTACCACTACCCCCATTTTTCTATTCTCTCTCTCCTTTCACCCTGTCCCACCTCAAAAGTGTTTTGCCTTCCCTTAGTGATTACCCCTTCCCCCAATCTGCCCTTCCTTCCTTCACCAACCCCCCCATTCTCTTATTTATTTCCACTTTTTTCCTGTAGGGGAAGATAGATTTTTATACCCCATTACCCATATATCTTGTTTCCCAGTTACATGTAAAAGCAATTTTTATTATTTGCTTTTAAACTTTGAGTTCCAAATTCTCTCCCTTCCTCCTTCCCTACCCACCCTCATTGAGAAGGCAAGCAATTTAATATAGGTTATACATGTGTAGTCATGAAAAACACTTCCATAATAGTCACATTGTGAAAGACTAACTATATTTTCCTCCATTCTACTTTGCCCCGCTTTGTTTTATTCTCTCCTTTCACCCTGACCTTATTCAAATGTGTTTGCTCCTGATTATCCTCTCTCCCAATCTTCCCTCTCTTCTATCACTCCCCCCTCTTATCCCCTTTCCCCATAATTTCCTGTAGGATAAGATAAATTTTCATACCCAATTGAGTGTGTATGTTATTCCCACATTATGACAATTCTGATGAGAGTAAGGTGCTCTCCTTCCATCTTACCTGCCCACTGTAAAAAGCTTTTTCTTCCCCTCCACTGTAAAAAGTTTTTTCTTGTCTCTTTTTATGTGAGTTAATTTACTCCCATTCTACCTCTCCCTTTCTCCTTCTCCCGGTACATTCCTCTCTCACCCCTTAATTTTATTTTTTAGATATCATCCCTTTATATTCAACTCTCCCTGTGTCCTCTGTCTCTCTCTCTCTCTCTGTCTCTCTGTCTCTCTCTCTCTCTCTCTCTCTGTCTCTCTCTCTCTCTCTCTCTCTCTCTCTCTTCCCTCCAATTCACCTAATAATGAGAAAAGGTCTCATGAGTTACAAATATCATCTTTCCATGTAGGAATGTACACAGTTCAACTTTAATAAGTCCCTTATGATTTCTATTTCCTGTTTACCTTTTCATGGTTTTCTTGAGTATTGTATTTGAAAGTAAAATTTTCTATTTAGCTCTGGTCTTTTCTCAAGAATACATTAAATTCTTCTATGTCATTGAATATCAATTTCCCCCCCTCATTTACACTCAATTTCACTGGGTAGGTGATTCTTGGTTTTAATCCCAACTCCTTTGACCCCCAGAAGATCATATTCCCAGCCTTTTGATCCCTTAATGTAGAAGCTGCTAATTATTGTGTTATCCTGATTCTATTTATCTTCCAAATTTTTCCTGTATTCTCTTACTTGATTTTCAAAATCCCTTTTGAGGTCTTCAGTGGTCTGACACCAATTCATGCTTTTCTTGGAGGTTTTGGATGTGGGAGCTTTTCTTCTGAGTATATGTTTTGAGCTTCCTTGTCACCAATGTAAGTTTCTATAGTAAGAGGGTTTTTTTTCCCTGTTGTTTGCTCATTTTCCCCAGGCAGTTGAATTTTTGACTCTTTGTTAAGATAAAACTCTGCTTCCAGTATAGAGACTATACTGTTCCAAGCTTCAGGAGTTTTGTGCAGCTGTTTTTAGAGATACTTCTAGGAACCTGTAAGTTTTTGGTTTTTCCAAGGTGGCATGATTTAAGAGAAGTGTTTACTCCTCTTCTGGCCTGTGCTCTGGTCTGTGAGTGACCATAGGTACTCTTATCTGCCCTGGAACTATAAGGAGGGTTCTCTCTGCACTGCTGCCAGAAGCTCCACTGGAATGGGACTCAGATCCAAGTATGGGAAAAACCACAGAGTCCTCCCTCAGTGCTAGCAAAGAGACCCCTGTAATCTCCTTCTGACCAGTTGTTCTGTCCCCTTACTGTCTGTGGGCTGAGAGCTCTAGTAGCAATCACTGCTGCTGCCACCATTGCTGTCACACTACTGCTGGTTCAGTCACTCCCCAGGTCTGCTCCTGGTTTGCTGGGGCCAGCGCTATGTTGGGGCTGGAGCTAGACTGCACTCCTCTCTCACCCAGATCTGATGAACCTTTCCTAATGACCTTATAAGTTGTCTTTGGCATTTGTATGTTGAGAAGTCTGGAAACCCCCACAACTGCCAATGATTCAGTCCCCTGAGGCCTGCCTCTGGGTTTATTGGGACCCAGTTTATGCTGACATGACCTTCACTGGACTGTGCTCCTCTCTCAGCCTTATGCAACAGACTTTTACTGTTAACCTTCCAAGTTGCCTTGTGCTGGAAATTTGTTTCACTCTGTCTTTTTGTGGGTTCTATTGCTCTAGAATTTGTTTGAAGTTATTTTTTACAGGTATTTGTAGGGCTTTGGGGGAGAGCTCAGGTGTGTTCCTGCCTTCACTCTGCCATCTTGGCTCTTTAATGTCAATGATTTCTTAATTGCCATTCTAATGACCTTTTCTTAATCCTCATCCTTTGTGACCTCTCTGAAGTCTTTGACATTGTCAGTCGTCCTCTTCTCCTTGACATACTCATCTTTCTATATTTTAAAGAAACTACTCTTGCCTGCTTCTCTTGCTCCATCTCAGTCACCTTCTCTGGATCTTCATCCAGGTAATGCCCACTAACTGTAGGTATCCCCAGGCCTTTGTCCTGGACCCTTTCATCAACTCTCATTGATTTTAATTATTTATTTGCTGATGATTCCCAAATGTAATTACTTAGCCCTAACTTTCAATCTTGTATCTCTAACTGCCAATTGGACATCTCACATTAGATGTTCTTATCTTATCTCAACATGTTCAAAGTTTTACTAATTTTCTTCCCCCCAAAGTCTCCCTTCTTCTTACCTTTTCTATTACTATTGAGGGCAATACCATCCTCCCAAGACCCCAGACTCAACTAGGTGTCAATCTTGACTCCTCACACTCTGTACTGACCCACAAACATAATCTTGCCAAGGCCTATAAATTTTACCTTTGAAAAATTTCTCTAATATATCCCCTTCTCTCCTTTGATACTTCCATCATCCTGGTGCAGGCTCTCATCTCCTTCCAGGCAGACTATTGCAATAGCCGTCTGATCGGTCTATCTGTCCCTTCTTATTGTGATCTATCCTCTGATCAACTACCAAAAGTAGAGATCTGACAGTGTCATTTCTCCCCATTTCAATAAACTTCAATGACTTCCTTTCACCTCCAGAAGTAAATGTAAAATCCTCTGAGGTTCAACATATTTTATAATCTAGTCCCCTCCTACCTTTCCAATCTTCTTACATCTTACTTCTTTCCACATACTGTACAATCCAGTGACACCAACCTCTTTATTGTTCCTTTCACAAGGCATTCCATCTCATGACTCTATGAATTTTCACTGGCTATCTCCCAATGATTAAAATTACCTCCCTTATCATCTTCTTCTCCTGGCCTTCCTGGCTTGCTTCAAATTTTGGCTAGAATCACACCTTATGTATACAAAGTTTTCAAGACCATGATTCAACTCTAGTCTCATTCTGGAGCTTTCCTGAGAACCTGAGGCCTACCTGTCCTGGGGAATCTAGTCTACTTGTCCTTGAATATCCATCTGTTAGGTTGATCCTCTGCCATTTCTTTCCACAGGTAACTCCATTTTGTGTAGACTTCTATGTTGGTCAACTTTCATTCCACTCCCAGCTTTGCTTCTCACTTTCTAGACTTCAAAACCATGACTGTGCAAATGATTTCATTTTAATCTTCTCCCTCCTCTTCCTCCTCACTTTTCATCTCCCTTTTGTGTGTTAATTTCCATGATTAGAATGTACATGGCTCAATGGTTGGAATTATCTTTTTCTTCCTTGTCTTTGTGTCCTCAGCATTTGTCACAATGCCTGGCACATAGTAGGCATTCAATAAATGCTTCTTAACTCCAAGTTCTCTTTATTGCTACTGCTTCAGTCTGTTGCTTATCTCCAATTTATTCTGTATATATGTTTGTATACAGTTGTTTGCATGTTGTCTCCCCCATTAGACTGTGAACTCTTTGAGAGCAGGAACTACTTTTTGGGCCTCTCTGTATAATGCTTAGTAATGTGCTGGACATGTAATAGTTACTATAAATGCTTGCTAACTTGAATTAACTTGACTTGTGGTTTCATAAAATGGCTAGCTAGCATTTATACAGCACTTAACTTATATTTCTATTAGTGGTAAGTTATCCATCAATACTGCATTGCCTGCTCCCTGTAATGAATATTGGCACACAGTTGTTGAATGCTTAAACAGAAACAGAACTCTAATCTATGGCCATAGGATAAGCATAGTATACTGGAAAGAGTACTGGTCTGAGAATAAGGATAAAGGGTTTTGGTTCCAGGTTTGACACCAACTTGCCCTGTTACCTTGGGCAAGTTTATTTACTTCTCCAGACTTTAGTTCTTCATTTGTAAAGTGAGAAAATTAGAAGAAATGATCTCCTAGCTTTCTTTCCATTCTGACATCCTTTCAGCCTCTGAATTGAGGTCCAATGAGATGTTATTTGGAAAAGTAACTCAATCTTTGAAATAACAAGCTCATGGTAGTTGACAAGAATTTTCCAAGACAACACTATATGAATTAATATTTTTAAAGCAATTGGGGTTAAGTAACTTGCTCAAGGTTACATGGCCAGTCATTATTTATGTGTGGATGTTCATTTTCTGAGGCCGGATTCGATCCCGGGTCATCCCAACTCTGAGGCTGGCACTCTTACTTACTGCACCACCTAGGCTGCCCCAATATTAATTAATTTTTAATGGTCATTCAGTGATTTTATTGAAGATCAGAAGGCAGCTGAGAGCAGGAGAGAGTCCAGAGCATAGATCTTGCTATTGTGCATAGGTATGGCAGAAGTCCCAAACTAGAGTTAAAGTTTGTTTTATGGTTGCTCTGGTAGTCCATTTTTAGTGCATGAAGTGCCCTCTGTACTTTTTCTTAGTCCTTTTTTTTAAACGTTCTTTTCATATTTATTTTTTCTTAAAAAAATCCAGAATGGATCAAAAGAACAATTATCAAGGAAATAGGTACCCAAAGCAAAAGCTGGAAGGTGGAGAAAACAATGCTTTGGGTAAGTTGAAGAGTCTCATTAATCACCTTGTTTCAAAAGGAATAGTTCTAGATAGAACGAAGCTGACCCATCTCTTTCAATCTAGTTTCTCCCCTCTCTGGCAATGCAGCTGGCCCTGCATAGGCTATGGATAAGGAGTCCATCAGTCACAGCTGATTAGTACTTGGCTAACTAGAAGGACCAGTCCCTACTAAGTCTTTTAAGGATTATGGTCCCCTACTCTCAATTTTGTGACATGGTTTTGTTTCACTCCTTAGAAACACAGTCAACTGCTGCAGACAACTGTGTCAAGCCTTTATAATGCTCAGTGAATCCCCCTGCCCCTTTCATGCAGCTGGAAAATAAAGATAGGCTGGGGGGTGAAGATTTAGAACTCTGTATTATCTGAATTACCTGTCAAATGATAATTAGCTAATACACTCACTAGATTTATACATTAAGGAAATTATATATAGAATACTGCAAAAACACAGTAAGACTGAAGTTTGCCCATTTCTGCTCAGGAAGGGCCTTGTGCCCCTTCATTCCCAAGCTTCACAAATGTTTTCCTAATTTCTGCTCCAGTCAAGGTCAACTGGTGACATTACTGCTTCCCCTCCTTCTGATCTTCCTTCTGTTCCCCAGAAGTAGAACTTCCAGATCCTTCTCTCTCAGATGCCATCTTTTTATATGCCATCTCAAAAAGTTTTAATGATGCTTGTTGAAGAGTAGATGCTGCCTGCCTGATGTTTTCCCCAGTTTCACTATCTTTCCGAGCCAAAAGCTCTCTCATTCTAGAGATTTCTTCTTTTAGTTTATTGCACTCATCTGCTGGAAGTTGGTCTTTGAATTCTTCCATCTTTGTTTCAGTATCATGAATAATTCCTTCTGCCATATTGACAGCTTCTACACGTTCTTTCTTCCTCCTGTCTTCCTCAGCATACTTCTCTGCATTCTTTACCATATTTTCAATGTCATCTTTGCTTAATCCACCAGAAGACTGGATCACAATTTGTTGTTCACGTCCTGTGCCTTTATCCTTTGCAGAAACATGTACAATCCCATTAGCATCAATGTCAAATGTGACTTCAATCTGTGGAACTCCATGTGGGGCTGGTGGAATTCCAATCAAAGTAAACTGTCCAAGAAGTTTGTTGTCTGCAGCCATTTCTCTCTCTCCTTGGCACACTTTAATTTCCACTTGTGTCTGACCATCAGCAGCTGTAGAAAACACCTGGCTCTTCTTAGTTGGAATAGTTGTGTTTCTATTGATTAGTTTGGTGAAGACACCTCCTAATGTCTCAACGCCCAGAGAAAGGGGAGTGACATCCAGAAGTAGCACATCTGTGACATCACCAGCTAACACACCTCCCTGAATGGCAGCTCCAATAGCCACAGCCTCATCAGGATTGACAGCTTTACTAGGAGCCCGGCCAAAGAGTTCCTGTACTGTCTGCTGAACCTTGGGCATTCTGCTCATGCCACCAACTAGGATGACTTCTCCAATGTCACTCTTGCTGACTTCGGCATCTTGCATGGCTTTCTGGCATGGAGCAATAGTCCTCCTGATGAGATCAGTGACAATGCCCTCAAACTGAGCTCGAGTTAGCTTCATGTTCAAGTGCTTGGGCCCAGAAGCATCCATAGTCAAATATGGTAAATTGATGTCAGTCTGCACAGAAGAAGAAAGCTCACATTTGGCTTTCTCTGAGGCCTCCCGTACTCTCTGAAGAGCCATATTGTCTTTGGTCAGGTCAAGTCCTGTCTCTCTCTTAAACTCCTTCACAATGTGCTGAAGCAAGGCCTGGTCAAAATCTTCACCACCTAGGAAAGTATCTCCATTGGTAGATTTCACTTCAAAGACACCTTTCTGAATTTCCAGGATAGAAATATCAAAAGTTCCACCACCTAAGTCATACACAGCAATGATTTTGTCTTCAGATTTGTCTAAGCCATAAGCCAAGGCAGTGGCTGTAGGCTCGTTAATCACTCGAAGTACATTTAGGCCAGATATTTGACCAGCATCTTTGGTGGCCTGTCGCTGAGAATCATTGAAATAAGCAGGCACAGTGATAACGGCATTTTTTGCTGAATGTCCTAGATAGTTTTCTGCTGTCTCCTTCATCTTCATCAACACAAATGCACCTATCTGACTTGGGGAATATAGTTTCCCATGGGCTTCTACCCAGGCATCACCATTGGAGGAACGGATAATTTTGAAAGGAACATTCTTAATGTCTTTCTGCACTTCAGGATCCTCAAATCGACGGCCAATGAGGCGCTTGGTGGCATAGAATGTGTTGTTTGGGTTGGTGACCGCCTGTCGTTTGGCAGGCATGCCAACAAGGCGCTCATTGTCTGCTGTGAAGGCTACAACTGAGGGAGTAGTTCTGGCACCTTCAGCATTTTCCAACACCTTTGCTTGTTTCCCTTCCATTACTGCCACAGAGGAATTAGTTGTACCCAAGTCAATACCAATAACGGCCCCCTTGATTGCTTCAGATGCATAGTCTCGTCTTGAAATAATTCGAAAAGCTTCATGACTAAGACCATTCCAGCCATCTTGGCGGAGGCCGGCAGCCGGGCCCCGGGAGGCGGCTCCG
Organism: Gymnobelideus leadbeateri; assembly: GCA_011680675.1. Classification (NCBI taxonomy): domain Eukaryota; kingdom Metazoa; phylum Chordata; class Mammalia; order Diprotodontia; family Petauridae; genus Gymnobelideus; species Gymnobelideus leadbeateri. The sequence continues at coordinate 10,970 of WOXC01008185.1, read as the reverse complement.
GTGAGGCGGGCAACGGCAGTGCGGCTGGCGCTGAGCATGGCGGGTGAGCGGGCAGGGGTCGGAAGCGAAGTGGACTGAGGGGGCCGGGACTTTCTTAGTCCTTTATTGATTTAAATTAAAACCTAATCCTATGGCTTTCAAGTAAATTGACCCAAGTTTTGTATGTCCTTAAACAGAAAGAGAGTAGAACCTTTTATATTTCTAGATTTCTCTCTCTCTCTCTCTCTCTCTCTCTCTCTCTCTCTCTCTCTCATTCTCTTCCTCTCTGCATATTTGGTTTCATTATCTTGTCTGAATCAAGGTCTGTCTGAGTCAAAAGCTTAAAGCTGTTAGGATCTATTTGTATTTTTGTACAAAACAGCTAATATTCTTACAAGATAATGAGCTGATTTGAAGGCTAAAGATGGAACTTTGGATGTCTCCCCCAGGGCAAACTCTGTGGTTCATGTACTGTGGATGGCAAGATCTAAATGGGCCTATTGTCAAGACCATTATTTCCCACTTGAGTAGGGGTTCTTGTTTCCCTAGACTGAGCTATTTTGCCTTTAGTCATCCTTTCCAGAGGACAAGCAATCCTTGGATCCATATACTGAATAAAATACTTGGCCTTAAATTTAATTCAACTCTGTAATTCCCTTCTGACCCTATGACAATCCATATGGATGAATAATCTGTCTGCTTTTCCCAGATAAGCATGTTTCATGAAGGGTGACTTAAATCAGGTGGTGTTGAAGGCACTGCTTATGGGCAGCAGCCTCCTATTTTATTTTCTGTCTTCTATTATTTGGTAGCCAGCTAGAGTGAAGAGACAGCACCAAATATTGAACTAAGCTTTCTGTAGTCAGTGGAGCAATAGATTAAGGTATAGACTTTTAATCCTTTGAGTTCATCAGCAAGGGACTCAGGCTTTGTTTCTTGCTCTGTCCTTGGAAGTAGTAGTAATGGAGGACCATTTAACCATCTGATCCAATATTCTGATGACTGAGGACAGGACTTGTACTATTGCAGCAAACGATTGATTTTTAAAAAAAAGATTGACCAAGGGATGGCTAGGTGGTGCAGTAAATAGAGCACTGTCCCTGGAGTCAGGGGACCTGAGTTCAAATGTGGCCTCAGACACTTAACACAAAAACTAGCCATGTGACCTTGGGCAAGTCACTTAACCCCAACTTCCCTTCAAAAAACAAAACAAAAAAAGATTGACTTATTCTATAATCCTGTGCTAATTTCTGACCACGGTTTAAATGTAATCATAGATTCTCTAAGGCTATGCCACTGGATTGAGAACTTTGACCAGGATCAACTTGAAATGCATAAAGAATGGGCCCACTGGGATCAATAGTTGTCTGTTAGTAGGCAAGTTTAGCTAAATTCAGAGGATTACTATCACATCGGTGAATTTTTCAGTACATCTTAAACCATCTTTTATGTTATAGAGGGGCTGAATTGGAAGAGGGAGTATCCACAGGGACAAAATTATCAATCATTGAAGTATCATAGATTTACAGCTGGAAGGAGTCACATTTCATCTAGTACAATCTCTTAATTTAGGTTAATTGATTCACCTAAGGTTATACAAGTAATATGAAACAGAGCTGAAATTTGAATGTAAATCTTCTGATACCAAATCTAGCTCTCTTCCCAGCATGCCATTATTATTTTGTTGATGTGTTCTTTATGTACAATAATTCAGTTAATTGGTTAATGCGTCATGGAGTTCACTATATTTAGGCAGCACAAGCCGTGTTTCCCTTCACTCTAGAGTTAACTTCTCATTAGCTGCCCTGAAGTGTCACTCTCACACCAAAGGACATGCCCAGGAAGGATTAACTCTTTGAGTTCTTTAGTTTCTGTCTTGGGTCTCCTACTGTCCCGATTAATGAATACTTCACATAGCTCACTATATCTAGGCAGATGCAGCAATGCTTGTTTACTCTAAACCATATTCTTGACAGTTTCCTTCCACTACATGTGTACCCTCTGGCCTTCTCCCTCTCCCACTCCTTTCCAGTTCTGGAACCATGATCAAATCAGTACTGCCATTTACTGCTGGAAAGGGTCTCTTAGCTACTCCTCTGTGACTGCACTTATCCCTATAGATTTCAAAACAAAACCTGGCCATTTTCCCCTATCTGTGTTGTCTCCCCCATTAGAATATAAGCTTCTTGAGGGCAGTGATTGGCTCTGATTTTGTATTTGTATCTCCAGGGCTTCATGTTTGGTAATACTACTCTTTTAATAAATATTTATTCATCCATTTTCAATCATTCTTCTTCTTCATCATTATCATCATTACCACTATCACCACCATCCAGGTCCCTCTCCCTCCCCACTCCCATTATCATCTTACCCTCTCTCTAAACTTATTGAGAACAGAAAATTGTCTCAGACATTGATTTTAGATCTTGTCCACTAAAAGCAAAGCAGCAGGCTTTGATAGAGTTCAGTACCATGGACAAAGTTCTGTGATTTTTTTTTTTTTTTTTTTTAGTAAGTGGTGGGAAGATATGGGGGAAGGAAGCAACTAGCTACATTGCTTACTAAGAGGTCTGACGAGTGATCATTTTCATAGTAGCATAGACAGAGCTGGAAGGGTTTACTTAGTTTCCAAAGGAGGAAACTGAAGCTTGGAGAGGTTAAGTGCCTAAGGTCTAACAGTCCTTAGCAAAGCCAGGACTAGAACCTAGGTGTCCTGACTCCCAGGTCATTGTTTTTTCCACCCACACCACATATTATCTAGATGTTAGTTTGAGCAGTATTTTTATTCTTTCTAAGGCCAGATGTCTTGCTGGGTGACTATGTCAGAGCTGAATAATGAAAATGATAGATGGTCTGTGGGCTCTGATTATTGACATGGTGCACAGGCTGTTAGGAGAGAGAGCCAATCTAATTTATTGTATAGACACAAAACAGCCTGATAAGTGATGGAATCTTTTTCATATTACCAGCTGTTATGATTACATCATCCACCAATTGCCTCTCATACCAATTCTTAGTCAAGAATAAGGCAAGTTGCAGGAAGCACAGATAAGCTACATAGAGTTAAAAGCTATTAGAAGGTGATTTTCTTTGATATATGTGACTGGCAAGTTGAGTAGCCTAATTTGGCCAAATTCTTTGTATGAAAAATGAAAGGGTTAGATCAAGTTCTTTCAGTTTTATGAATCTATGATCTCCAAGAATAATGCACATACTTAAAAACAGTAGCAACAACAGAAAACTCATTAAAATATTTCCTGTACCCCTAGAAGGATTAGTTAAAATACTCATCTGGTTCAATTTTTTTTAAATGAAGAATTTAGAAAGGCACAGGGAGCTTACATGTAACCTCATCTTAGGTTATTTCACAAATCTATGATAGTTTGTTTCCAGACCAACTAGCCAATTAAATGAGACCCTTCAGAGACTCAATTTCCTGATTTGTTAAATGGTTGATAAATAAAATCTTACTTGCCTCACAAACCTGTTGGTAGGCTTAACAACAATAATGAACATTTATATAGGATACTAAAGTTTGTAGTGGGCTTTGTCATACACTATCTTGTTTGACCCTCAGAAAAGTTCTATAGAATCAGTGCTACAGGTATTGCCACTATTTCTACATGAAGGAAGGCTAAACTCAGGAGGCTAAGTGACTTGCCCAAAGTCTCACAGATTGAAAACTTTGTGCTGGGATTTAAACCCAGTTTTTCCCAACTCCATGCATGGCATTCTTCTCTATATTCTATGCCTTCTCAGTTTGAGCTATCTGATAAAATATACAATTTATGTGCAAGTGCTTATTAGACTGTGAGTTTCTTGAGATGAGGGATTATTTGTTTCCCTTTTCTTTGAATACTCAGAGTTAACACAGTTCCTGGCACATAATAGGTGCTTAATTATTGCTTGTTTACTGACTGATTTGCAAACTGAAAAAAATCCTCACCTACCAAATGAGGGATTATTAACTTATCCTTTGCCCTTCAAAGACACCAAACAGCACTTAATTCCACATTGTGTATAACAAAAATGGGATGATGTCTTATTGGAGTGTGGGGAGCTATTTAATTTTTCTGGAGCCTGCTTCTGAGTGGGGCCAGTCCTAGTTTACTGAATAAGACTGGAGAGCTGGTTATGAGCTATTTTCCCACCTGCCTAAATTTAGGAGAGACTCAAGCTGGTGGCACTGATCCTGAATAATTAGATGGTCTTATTGCCAAGGTGTCTAGACAAACCTTTTGTCTTCTTTGGATCATGATAAATGGTGATTCTGGCAGCAAAGTCCTCCTGTCTCTCTGCCTCTGGAAACTGTATCTCTTAGCTGTTTGTCCTCTTATAGAGTAAGTAATGTAAATGATAACCTAAGATGTCCACAGGTGTTATAGACAATGCTTTGCATGGAGTCCAAACCAAAACATTACCGCTTAATAGTAAGGTTCTCCAAACGGTCTTGTTAACAGAACTCATCATGATGCTTGAATTAAGCCCTGGAACACCACAAAAATGCGATAACCATAAAACCTTATTTAAAAAAAAATTTTTTGCTGTTCTCAACTTAATAAATGAGAACTCCCCCATGAAGAACAAAAAATAATATTGTATATGAAAAGGAATTTTTGTTATGTACAACTTTAAAATAGAATTATTAGAAAAAGATTGGCTTAATTATTCATACTAGAAAGACAAAGAGGATGAAAATACTGCCAAGATAATGATATACACATGGAGTTCTCTCTCTCTCTCTCTCTCTCTCTCTCTCTCTCTCTCTCTCTCTCTCTCTCTCTCCCTTTATCTCACTCTCCTTGTGATAAAGAGCAGGGAGCTCCTGGCAAGGAATCTGTTATGGGAATGGCAGGCAATCTTAGATCTTCTCTGCCCCTGGGCCCTTTGATAGGCTTAAGTGACTCTGAGAACGTTCCCAGATTTGAAAATATACTCTTCCCCCTAAGAGGCTGAATGTGGTTACATGGAGACTGTGGCAGGAGGCTTGTTTTTCAGGAATGCCCACACTTTTATTGCTTTGTGATTGGTCAATGGGTCAAAAGGGTTTTTACATTCTCTGGTCCAGGAGAAGGCCATATATCCCCTGATGTGAGGTTTTGTTTTGGGGCTCACTTGGAGAAGAGTTGTATGATTTAACCAGATGATACTCTGGGCAGCCATTGAACTCCATCCCCCACCTCACTTTGAAAACCATATGCTGGTTCTTCCCTCTCTGGTAACTGACTAGGTACAGATGAAATGGTAAGACAGCTGGAAGCCTTTCTACTGATTTGTTTCTCTGTCTGCTTGTAACTTCTGATTGTAACTTGTTTGTATTCTCTGAAGTTCAGGGTGCTGACCTTTTCCCCCTGAACTAGGTAAATGACATATGTTTGATTAAAGCAAGATTGTTAACACATTTTGAGTTGCTTTCCTTTAGAAAAGCAGATCTAAGAACGTGTTGGCAGCCACCCTGGGTATGCTAGCATGCTTGTTGCTAGAGAATCCCACCCTTTACCTATTCAGATCAGCATCTACTTTGCAATTTATAGCTTTAGTGAGTTTCCTGGGTCACTGAGATTTCCCAGAGTCATGTAGCCAATATCTTTGAGAGGTGGGACTTGAACCCAGGGTTTCCTGACCTGGAGGCCTGCACACTATTATTTTACCCTGTTTCTCAGTTTATAGATATTTTCAAAACTCCAATATTCATTCCAATATCCTCTTTTATTTGACTCTATCACCTTATTTCATATGTACTGACTGCCATATTTATCTATCTATCATTTCTCTCTCTCTCTTTTGTCTCTCTCTCTCTTTGTCTCTCTCTCTCTCATCTGTATATCTATCTTTTTATCTGTGATTTAATTGCTATGTGGAATGACTAGTGAGGAAACTCTGTCCACTAATGTAGCTCAACAGCTGCTATGTAATTTATAGTCTTAGAGACTTACCTGGTGACTGAGAGAATTAACTGAGGCAACATGGAATAGATAGGTATCAAGGTAGGTCAAAAATAGATAGACAAAAAGATTGTGTATTTATTAGGCCCCATTTGCCACATAATGTTTTAAGTGCTGGGAATACCAAAAAGAAGGAAACAAGGTGGTGTCTGCTTTTAATGAGCTTACATTCTAATAGAAGGGAAACAAGAGAGAAGGGAAAAAAGAATGGAGTAAAGATATTTGGTATGGAAATGAAACAAACTTGAGAGTGAGCTGGATGTGAAATGAACAGTATGAATGAACCTCCTCAAATTATGGTGATCTTAGGTAGGCAGGGATTCAACAATCACTGAGAAGGGACTGCAATATTTTAAATCTCCAGCACCATAAATAGTGACAGTTATTTAATAATAGCTTGTTGATTTGATCCTATGATTTTAGGCAGCTTGCTGGGATTTTTCTATTAAGCTATATGAGTGGAAGAGAAAGTCCCAAATTCTTTGCTTGGGTATTGACACATTCACAACTTTCTCCTGGGAAGACATCAAGAAGGACATTATGATCAGAAAATGAAGTGGTCCATTCATCTATCAAGGATGAGAGACAGCAGATAGAGATTTTGAAGGCTAGATTCAACTGTAAAAAAAACCCAACAACTTCAAAACAAAACTATACTTACTGTAAGATGGGGATAATAATAGCACCTACCTTAATAAATGCTTATTTTCTTATGCTGGTAGTATTGCTGACATTTCTAAAGTGCTTTATATTTATAGGGTATCCAAAATTTTTAGTATAGTTTTAAGTTTTAATACCTCCAAATTATCTCATTTGATCCTCACAACAAATCTTGGAAGAAAGTGCTATTATTATCTGCTCTGTCAATGCTTTTATAGATGGGGAATCTCAGGCAGAGTTTAAGTTTCTTGTCCAGGGTCACACAGCTAAGTGTCTTAGGTGGGATTTGAACTCTGGCTTCCCTGACTCCACATCCAGCATTCTATCCACTGCTCCATCTAGCTGTCTACTAAATGAACTAGAGGAAGGGCTCCTAGTACATTGAGTGAATCTTCCATGGAGGATGTAGGACAAGGAAGTGAAGGAAAAGTACATAGACTGAAAAGACATGGAAAAGTTGTATGACTTGCCAGTTGAGAGACCATCACATAGATGAGATTACAGATTCATCCAAGAAATAATAAACACAGTGATAAACTCACTGTAGTCAGATGGTGGTTAAGAGCTTAATTAATTGAATACTAATGGTGGGGCAATGAAAGGCATATAGCCATTTTTATTCAAGCATTTGGGACTTTGAAGCCATTCTTTCAGTAAAAATGCTTCCTGATACTTGTGCTCATTTTGCATTGTTTCCACTTTCTTTATTCTTATTTGGAATATTTCCATCTTGAGGGACTCTTTGAGGTAGTGGTTTATGCTGACCTCTTAATTTTCATTGGCAGCCCTATCTATTTTTTTTTAAACAAATGCTTTATTAACTTCTGTTTTACATCATTCATTTCCACCAGATTTTGAGTTACAATCATTTTCCCCCCATTATTCCCCTAACCAACCTCCCTGAATAGCAGTCCCACAAGATATCGCTTCCTCCAATCTGCTCTCTCCCATACCTTCTCCCATACCCCCATCGACTTTTCCATTAGAGGAAGATGAATCTTTGTGTCCCAATGCCTGCACATCTTATCTCCCTATTACAAGCAAAAGAGTATTAATAATAGTATTTATATATATTTTAAACATTTAATGTTACGCCCTCGAATTTCAGATCCATTTCCTTCCTCCCTTGTCACCCATTCCTTCTTGGGAGATAAGTAATTCAATATATGTTGTACATGTCTAGCTATGCAAAACATTATCATAGTAGATATATTGTACAAGGCTGCTTATAATTCCCTCCCACTCATCCCACTCCCCACTTGGTCCATTCCCTGCATGATCCTGTCCCTCTTTTATAGTGGGTACTTCCAACCTCCCCTCACCCCAAGGATGCCCTCCCATCCATCATCCCTCCTCCCATCCCCCTTCCCCCTATCCTGCTGCAGGTTGAGATATCCCATTTAGTATGTATGTCATTTTCTCCCTGAACCAAATTCAATGTGAATGTGGTTTTGCCTTTTTAGCCTTCCTTATTCTCCCCCTCCTTTGCAATCACTTCTCCTACATGAGATAGTTTGCCCTACCATGTCTCTCCCCATCTCCTCTTGCCACTTTCCTCTCTCACCTCATAATTTCATCCCTTGAGTATTCTCCCTTCCCAACAAATTCAACCTGTGCCCTCTATCCATATATAACTGTAACCATATATACACACATTCACATATGTATTCATATGACTACACACCCTTCTTCCATTATTTTCATAGTGAGAAAGATATCATCAGTCACAGTTATTGCTTTTCCATATAGGAATGTAAATAGTTCAACTTTGATAAGTTCCTTTTGATTTCTTTTCCCTGATTACCTTCTCAGGAATCTCTTGCTTCTTGCATCTGGATGTCAAATTTTCTATTCAATTCTGGTTTTTTCCTCAAGAATGCTTGAAAGTCCTCTATTCCACTGAATGACCATATTTTCCCCTGAAACAAAAATACTCAGTTTTGCTGGGTAGGTGACCCTTGGGTTCATTCCCAGTTCTTTTGTCCTCTGGAATATCATATTCCATGCCCTTCTATCCCTCAGTGTAGAAGCTGCCAGGTCCTGGGCTATTCTGATTGTGTTTCCACAATATTGAAATTGTTTCTTCCTGGCTGCTTGTAGTATTTTCTCCTTGATCTGGGGATTCTGAACCTGGCTATAATATTCCTGGGAGTTTTCTTTTGGGGATCTTTTTCAGGAGGTGATCTGTGGATTCTTTCAACCTCTATTTTGCCCTCTGGGTCTAAAACATCAGGGCAATTTTCCTTGAGAATTTCTTGAAGGGTGATTTCTAGGTTCTTTCTTTGATCATGGCTTTCAGGTGGTCCAATAATTTTTAAATTGTCTCTCCTGGATCTATTTTCCAGGTCAGTGGTTTTTCCCATGAGATATTTCACATTGCCTTCTATTCTTTCATTTGTTTGGATCTGCTTAACAGCATCTTGATTTCTCATAAAGTCACTAGCTTCCATTTGCTCCAGTCTAGCTCTGAAGGAATGAATCTCCTCAGTGAACTTTTGAGATTCTTTTTCCATCTGGCAAATTCGACTTTTTAAGGCATTTTTCTCCTCACTGCCCTTTTGGGCCTCCTTTGCCATTTGAGCTACTCTATTTTTTAAGGTGTTGTTTTCCTCAGTCAGGCTGTTGACCCTCATTTCATACTTTTCCTGCATCCTTCTCATTTCTCTTTCTAATTTTTCCTCCACTTCTCTTATTTGATTTTTAAAGTCCTTCTTTTTTTTTAAACAAATGCTTTATTAACTTCTGTTTTACATCATTCATTTCTGCCAGATTTTGAGTTAAAATCATTTTCCCCCCTTGTTTTTCCCCTACCCAACCTCCCAGAATAGCAGTCCCACAAGATATCGCTTCCTCCAATCTGCTCTCTCCCCTATCCTCTCCCACACCCCCTTCGACTTTTCCATTAGAGGAAGGTGAATCTTTGTGTCCCAATGCCTGCACATCTTATCTCCCAATTACAAGCAAAAGAGTATTAATAATAGTATTTATATATATTTGAAACATTTAATGTTAAGACCTCGAATTTCAGATCCATTTCCTTCCTCCCTTGTCACCCATTCCCTCTGGGAGATAAGTAATTCAGTATATGTTGTACATGTCTAGCTATGCAAAACATTATCATAGTAGATATATTGTACAAGGCTGCTTATAATTCCCTCCCACTCATCCCACCCCCCACCTGATCCATTCCCTACATGATCCTGTCCCTCTTCTATAGTGGGTACTTCCAACCTCCCCTCCCCCCAAGGATGCCCTCCCATCCATCATCCCTCCTCTCATCCCCCTTCCCCCTATTCTGCTGCAGGTTGAGATATCCCATTTAGTATGTATGTCATTCTCTCCCTGAACCAAATTCAATGAGAATGTGGTTTTGCCTTTTTTGCCTTCCTATTCTCCCCCTCCCTTGCAACCACTTCCCCTTGCTTCTTCTACATGAGATAGTTTACCCTACCCTGTCTCTCCCCATCTCCTCTTGCCACTTTCCTCTCTCATCTCATAATTTCATCCCTTGAGTATTCTCCCTTCACAACAAATTCAACCTATGCCCTCTATCCATATATAACTGTAACCATATACACACACATTCACATATGTATTCATATGACCACACCCCCTTCTTCCATTATTTTCATAGTGAGAAAGATATCATCAGTCACAGATATTGCTTTTCCACATAGGAATGTAAATAGTTCAACTTTGATAAGTTCCTTTTGATTTCTTTTCCTGATTACCTTCTCAGGCATCTCTTCCTTCTTGTGTCTGGATGTCAAATTTTCTATTCAATTCTGGTTTTTTCCTCAAGAATGCTTGAAAGTCCTCTATTCCACTGAATGACCATATTTTCCCCTGAAACAAAATACTCAGTTTTGCTGGGTAGGTGACCCTTGGGTTCATTCCTAGTTCTTTTGCCCTCTGGAATATCATATTCCATGCCCTTTGATCCCTCAGTGTAGAAGCTGCCAGGTCCTGGGCTATTCGGATTGTGTTTCCACAATATTGAAATTGTTTCTTCCTGGCTGCTTGTAGTATTTTCTCTTGATCTGGGGATTCTGGAACCTGGCTATAATATTTCTGGGAGTTTTCTTTTTGGGATCTTTTTCAGGAGGTGATTGGTGGATTCTTTCAACCTCTATTTTGCCCTCTGGATTTAAAACATCAGGGCAATTTTCCTTGAGAAATACTTGAAGGGTGGTTTCTAGGTTCTTTCTTTGATCATGGCTTTCAGGTAGTCCAATAATTTTTAAATTGTCTCTCCTGGATCTATTTTCCAGGTCAGTGGTTTTTCCCATGAGATATTTCACATTGCCTTCTAATCTTTCGTTTGTTTGGATCTGCTTAACAGCATCTTGATTTCTCATAAAGTCACTAGCTTCCATCTGCTCCAGT